>CM018694.1:90613741-90937939 GCA_009363875.1 Mikania micrantha
GGTTTATCACAAGTAGGCCTTCATTGCCAAACAATTTACTTAGTTCGTATTTATTGCATAGATTAGAACGATCCACTAAATTTGGATACATGGCACGAAGAGGGATCATGATACGTTGACCGCCAAATGTTTCAGAACCTGCCAAATATATTCTCGTTGTTGGTGGATAGCCCATGGCTCGAAAGAGCAGTCCCACCTGCAAAGTTGATGAACAATATAAACAAAAAAATTATATAAACATATAATCGCGACATGTAAATCTATAATACCTCTTCTGGCATCAATGGGCATGAACCGTTGGCTTTCCGAATGTATGAGTCAACATTTAGTTCATCATGAATAATTTTCTGCTTTATCATTTGTGCACGTCGGTACTGTATAAGTTCAGTATGGACATCCTTCACAAAACAGAATATTCATCATCTAGAACCATCCAGTAGCATTACAACTGAAAATTTATTACAAGCAAAAAAAATTGACCTGGAAAAGCTCAGCACAACCCTGATGAGCCAAGCTATTTCTGACTAGACCAGGATGATATGAAAGATATGGTTGCCCTGAAGCTCTTAACCTGTATACATGTTTAGATCGTTTACTGGTTTAATAATGGAGCCACAAAAGGTTAGCAGTCCCTCTTTTTTGTTACTTACAGACAAAATGGTGATACAATGCTGCAGTTGGAACTGTAAATCTTTTTATAACTGAATAACGTTGAAGACAAAAGGAGATTATTAACCTTTTCACCATTAGATGAGCAAGTGCTAGAATCTCAGGACGGAAATGAAGTGCATGAAATGCGACACGGCATCTAAGCCTTTGATATTCAACCCACTTAGAAGACAGAATAGGCTGATAAAAAAATAGACGTCAGATTCTATGACCTAATGAAAGATGAGACATGCTTGTGCAACCAAGAACCAATAGCAGAGAGATTTCACAACACTACATTTCGTTAAAAAAACGAAGTTTCCTTGCAAGAGTGAAAGGAAGCAGAGAACATAGTTTAGATTGCAATAATTCTAACAGACAAAATATCATATTTTAAATAAATGTGAATAAAAGATACAAATAAAATAATTACTCCTAAAAATGACATTGAAAAGCATCCTTTACGTTCATTTCCCATAAATTGCAAGCATTAACTTCAAGTTTAAGGACAGTTATCTCAGTAGATCTGGTGATTTAACTAAGCACAATGGAGAAACTTGCAAGCACTCCTAGTTTGCAAATACCAAGTGAGAATTTTTCAAACTAACCCGAGTATCAGGAATTCAGGATTAATATTAGTGAGCTCCATTTAGCATAAGATTAATCACGTTGTCTAAGCAATCTGTTCTAAACATGATTTGATGTCAAGTAACAATCAAATTAGGGTTGTAATCGAGTCGAGCCAGCCCTGGCTCTAGCTCGGCTCGTGGATTTTCAAGCCGAGCCGAAATTTCTTTCGAGCCAAAAATTCTGGCTCCAGCTCGGCTTGTAAGAAACCTCGAACCACGAGCCAGCTCGTTTTTTTTTTGTTTTTTTTCCTCCACTTTACATATATATATATATATAATTATATATAAAATCTAATATATCTATATATATATATATTATACATGTATACATACATACATACATATATATTATACATAATATGTATATTTATATAAATATGTGTATAAGATATTGTATAAAATGTATATTTATATATATACAATATCTTATACACATATTTATCTAAATATACATATTATGTATAATATATATGTATGTGTGTAATATAATATATATATGTGTGTGATGAGAATTCTACTACTGTTATAAGTAAAAAGGTTCCAGAAGTGTTATATGTTTATTCTAGAAGGGGGAAAGGTGTGAATTCCAAAAGTGGCTAACTGTTTGTTGGAGAGAATGGGGTATAAAAGGGAAGGGAATAAGGCATGTGAGGTAGGAAAGAATTTGTTAGATTTGTGGGCTCCTACGTTTGTAGAGAGAGAGGGATTTTCCCTGGAGTTGGTTATTTCATCTTTGTAATTTCATTTCAATTAATACCATCAGAATCCTTCCCTCATTGTTTCTGTTTTGGTGTATTCAAGTAACTGTGTTATTTTTGTGTGTGTGTTTGATCTTTATCATTGATCCGACCTGCCCTTGACCTGCCGATTCCTCATTTTCAATGGAGACGCGTAATGTGACTCGCTTGGATGCTCAAGAACAATTGATCCAGAAGTTGAACGCTGATGTGCTAGAAATGAAATCCACGTTACAGAGCTTAGAAGCAGATAGAGCGGAAAATGTGGAATTTCGACAAGTTATGCTCGCTTGGATGAAAAAGCAAGAGAAGCAGAAATTTGAAGGGTCTTCTGGATCGGGTGTGCTAGGGGGCCACGCCTTCAATGGTGAATACACATGGGATGGTGAAGATCGTCCAACTGGTCTTCCATGGGCAGTGAAGAAGGTGAAGTTGCCAGAATTTAGTGGTTTTGATCCACAAGGGTGGATTAAAAAAGCGAACCTCTACTTTGATATCAATCACACCCCAGATGAACTGAGAATTCGATTGGCTCAATTAAGTATGGTGGGAGTTGCTCAACATTGGTTCACCATCATCACTCAGGTACGTGAGTCCTTGTCTTGGGTCGATTTCCAGGCGGAATTGCTACAACGGTTTAGTGGATTAGAGATACACAATCCGTATGAGCAGTTGGCGACGCTGAAACAACGCGATTCAATTCATGATTTCATCGATGATTTTGAGTATCTGTTATCATTGGTACCGCGGCTACCGGAATCACAGGCGTTGGGCTATTTCATTGCCGGATTGAAGGACGACGTGAAGCAATGGGTGCGCCTACATCGTCCTTTGTCTCGATTGGATGCGATGTACTTGGCTAAAGACGTTGAAGCCATGTTGCGTCCCAATTCCAGTGCGAACAATCTGTCGCAGTCTCGCTTTCGCTATCTGCAATCTCCTGGGTTGGGGTTTAGTGGATCTGTGGATGGATCACCATTATTGGGCCAGGCTGATGCAAAAGGGGTTTCAGGCCCAAAAGGAAATGAACGGGGACTTTCCTCTAGATCGGATGCCTCCAGACATGCGTGGTCCTCAAAAACCCTAAATTCCTCTTCAACTGATAATAGCCATGTTTTCCAAAAAGAAAGGGGGGTTAAAACCCTGCAATTTGAGGGAACCTTACATACTATTCCCATCAGTTTAATGGTGGACAGTGGTGCCACTCACAATTTTATTTCGAGACGACTGGTTGTGGCTTTGGGGTTACCAGTTTCCTCTTTTGCGGGTATTCATATTACACTAGAGGATGGGTACTCCATCTTTGTTACGGAACAGTGTTTAAAGATTCCAGTGTCAATTGGCTCTTTCCAATTTCTTTTGGATGTGTTAGTTTTTGACACGGGGAATTTGGATTTGATTTTGGGTATGGCTTGGCTAGCTTCATTGGGCGAGGTGGTTCACAATTGGCATCATTCTTGGATGCAATTTCAATTTGCTGGGAAAGAAGTGCGCTTACAAGGGGTTTCCCATAATCAGTCTAAGTCAGCAGCCCTTCAACAGTGGTTGGGTCGCTTAGATTGTTGTGATTCAGAGTTGGCAGTTCCTAGTGTGGGTGATTCTTCCTTGTCGGACCTTCAACAGCAGGTTCTCAGTCGATTGCTACATGACGTTTCTGATGTGTTTGCTGCTCCTATGGGGTTACCTCCCTCTCGTTCACATGATCATTCTATTCAGCTTCATTCGGATAAGCCCATTTGTGTCAGGCCGTACAGGTACCCGCACATTCAAAAAGCTGAGATTGAAAGACAAGTCTCGGAGCTGTTAAGTATGGGTATGATACGTCCAAGTAAAAGTGCCTACTCAAGCCCGGTGATTCTAGTTCGTAAGAAGGATAACACATGGCGTATGTGTGTTGATTATAGAGCTTTAAACGCTGCTACTATTCCGGATAAATATCCAATTCCTGTTGTGGAGGAACTATTGGATGAACTCCATGGTTCTCTTTTTTTTACTAAACTAGATTTAAAATCTGGGTATAATCAGATTCGTATGAATCCTGATAGTATTGAGAAAACGGCCTTTCGAACTCATGATGGTCACTACGAGTTCCTTGTTATGCCTTTTGGCTTAACAAACGCTCCTGCTACTTTTCAAGCGGTAATGAATGATATTTTCAGGCCCTTCTTACGACGGAAAGTGGTCATTTTTTTTGATGATATCTTGATTTATAGTCCAACTTGGGAAGATCACTTGGCTGACCTTAAATTGGTTTTTTCAATTTTGTTGCAACACCCTTTCAAGGTTAATCACACAAAGTGTTCTTTTGGTCAAAAATCTGTTGAGTATTTGGGCCATGTTATTGATGGGGTTGGAGTAGCAATGGATCAAAAGAAAATTGCAGCTGTGCAAGAGTGGCCTATTCCAAAAACCTTGAAAGGTTTAAGAGGTTTTTTGGGATTGACGGGGTATTACCGCAAGTTTGTGAAGAATTATGGTAGCATAGCTCGGCCTTTAACCGATCTTACCAAAAAAGATGCTTTTGGGTGGTCACCCGAGACTCAACAGGCGTTTGAACAGTTAAAACAAGCGTTGGTAACAGCTCCTGTTCTTTCTCTCCCTGATTTTTCACAACCTTTTGTGATTGAATGTGATGCTTCCGGCCGTGGAATTGGGGCTGTTTTAATGCAGCAACACCAACCCATTGCTTTCTTTAGTAAAGCCTTAAGTGATAGAAACTTGGCTAAATCAGCTTATGAGCGTGAAATCATGGCGTTGGTTTTAGCGGTGCAACATTGGAGACCGTATTTATTGGGATCTCGGTTCACAATTTACACAGATCAAAAGAGTTTAAAGTTTTTATTACATCAGCGAGTTACTACCCCAGACCAACAAAATTGGGTAGCCAAATTGTTGGGTTATACTTTTGATATTGAGTATAAACCAGGGAGAGAGAACCGAGCTGCTGATGCTTTGTCGAGAAGAGCAGATTCAGGCGAGTTTGGTCAAGCCATTTCTGGTCCCATTTGGCTCCAAGGCGCTCAACTTTTGGAGGAAGCAAAACATGATTCTGAGATTCAACAGCTTATGCAAAAGGTGCTGTTGAACCCTACAAAATTTCCAGGTTATTCTGTCCACCAGGGTATTTTACATTTTCAGAACCGTGTTGTTCTATCGCGTCATTCGCAGTTTATTCCTTTGTTATTACATGAGTTCCACACTACTCCTTCGGGAGGTCATTCGGGCTTTTATCGCACCTACCGTAGATTGGCTGCAAATCTGTATTGGCCTGGTATGACAGCTTCAGTAAAAAAGTTTATTCGGGAATGCGATGTATGTCAACGCTGCAAAACAAGCTCTACAGCTCCTGGTGGTTTACTTCAGCCTCTTGCCATTCCAGATGTGATTTGGGAGGATTTGTCCATGGACTTTATTGTGGGGCTCCCTACATCTAAAGGCTTCAATGTTATTCTGGTGGTGGTGGACCGGCTATCAAAATATGCCCATTTTTTATTATTGAAACACCCGTATACGGCTAAATCAGTGGCGGAACTCTTTGTAAAAGAAATTATTCGATTACATGGAATACCTAAGTCCATTGTAAGTGATCGTGACCCGTTATTCCTTAGTAAATTTTGGCAAGAAATTTTCAGCTCCATGGGAACTAAGTTGCACATGAGTTCAGCATACCATCCGGAATCGGATGGCCAATCAGAAGTGATTAATCGCTGTTTGGAGGCTTATCTTCGCTGTTTTGCGGTGGATCAGCCTAAGACTTGGGCTTTGTGGATTCCATGGGCCGAATTTTGGTACAATTCCACCTTTCATGCTACTACTTCTACCACGCCTTTTGAGGCTGTTTATGGGAGGCGCGCACCAACAGTCCTGCAGTTTGTTCCAGGAGAGTTACGGGTGGAAAAAGTGGCACAAGATCTCAAGGATAGAGATGAAGCCTTACGTCAGTTAAAACTTCATCTTTCAAATGCTCAAAGCTCCATGAAGGTTCAAGCTGATAGGAAACGAAGGGAAATTCAATTTGAGGTTGGTGAATGGGTATATGTGAAATTGAAACCTTATAGACAAGCTTCTGTTCGCCAGGCCATTTATCAGAAGTTAGCAGCTAAATATTTTGGTCCATTTCAGATTGTGGAAAAGGTAGGACCAGTGGCTTATAAGTTGCAACTAGTTTTTATGCCCCGGCGCGTTGCAGCCGAAGCAAACTCTATAGCAAATAACCAACTCATCGCATGAACTACATGAAGGACCTATTGAAACCACTTAGTAAATAAATATTTATAGCTTGCTCATCTAATGTATCTGAACATGCAAAAAATGCACATACAAATCCAAGTTAACTCAAATATAAAAATCTGAAAATAGCTACCCACTTTCGTATGTCACAACATCCAACAAAATGAATTCAATAATTGATTAATTTGATCACATCTCAAGAAAATCATTTTGAACCCACTATGAAGAAATCTAGAACCGTAAATACGCACTTAAGCTAACAACTAAGAATATCATTTTTAGATGAAAATCCATTAAAACAGTATAATTTTTTTTATTATTTTACTTTATAGTAAATCACAAAATTATCATCATACACCAACAAAATCAAAATGCATTAGAACTAACACAATTAGAAAACTTATATTTTTATAATTCGCATCAAGCAAATAACATAATCAAAAAAGGGGAATCCCCATGATTCCATAGAACACTACGAAAATCCACAAACCCTCTTTAGTCGTTATCTTCTTGAAATACTATGAAATATTATAATTTAATTAGGGTTATAGAGTAAAAAAGTTATGATGCATGTCAGATTCCGACACAACCAGAAATTGAAATCCATATTAAATAAAAATGGAGTAGAAGAGGCGAATTCTAAACCAAACAAACATAATATTCGAAACATACAATTCTAAATTTAAGCCTAATACGTCATCGTCTAAAAAAGAGTGACCACAAAAAACCATAACCTTTTCTAAAATATTTATCTGATAATTTCTTAATAACATTTGCTGATATTTCTTGATCTTCAAATACAAATTATGAACCAAAATGAACATTGAATTTAATCATCTATAAAGGTTTGCATTCAAATCAAGTTCTTCAAATCATTTAATAGGATTTACTCTTCAGATTATCAACAACCCTTTTAAGAAAAGGGGATTTGACTTCTTGCCCTTGGTTTATTTGAGATGGTGACCCATTCCTTGATTCGAATGTATGATTCGACCATGAGGGATGCTATGGAATAGGGCAACTCGTACTTTATAATGAAAAATCAAATTCCTAGCAACTAACTAATCAAGAACCAAAACAACTTAAGAAAATTCTAAATTTTAATTCATCCGAATATCCAATCGAAAGAACACTAAAGATTTTGAAGTTATGAAACACCCAACAAAAAAAAGAAACACTAAACACCATTAAAATGCATAACAGCCACAAAATTCAACAAAACGAAAACAATTTCCACCAAAATGAGGCAAATTCAAATTAACAATTAAGAAAACTTAACAAATACCCTAAATTTCGATGGCGGTGGTAGTTCAGTGCGATGCTGATGATGAGGATGGTGCAGTCGACGCTGATTTCCAATGATGGCGGGTGAGGCCAGTGGTGACATGGTAGCGTTTCGGTGGTGGTGGGGTTTTTTGTAGAAGGGAGAGGACGATGACATAATTTGTGGCGATGTGTTTAAAGCAACGGAATGTGGACGGTGGCGTGATGAAGATTTGTTGATGCAGCGGTTAAGAGGTTCAAAGATGAAAACGTAGTTGATGGTTAGCGTAGAGGTTGGCAGTGTGGGGGTAACCGTCGCGTATTGCCGGTGGCGTTGACGGTGTTAGACGGAAATACGACGCCTTTTAATATATGGTTAGCGTAGAGGTTGACAGTGTGGGGGTAACCGTCGCGTATTGCCGGTGGCATTGACGGTGTTGGACGGAAAGACGGCGCCTTTTAATATATATACAATTACCTTCTTCTTCTAAAATTCACCCGGTGTTTCATGTGGCATTACTAAAGAAAGCGGTGAAGGTTCCTGTTGAATCTATTTTACCACCTGAATTGGAAACAGTGGCAGCAGATACTTTGGTACCGGAAGTGATTTTAGCTACCCGAGAAGTGCAGATGGGTGCTGATTCTATGGAACAATGGTTAGTAAAGTGGCAGGGCCAGTCTACTGAAGAGGCTACCTGGGAGGATGCTTCATGGGTGCAAGGTCAATTTCCGGATTCAAGGCTTGAGGTCAAGCCTTTATTTGAAGGGGGGAGTAATGATGAGAATTCTACTACTGTTATAAGTAAAAAGGTTCCAGAAGTGTTATATGTTTATTCTAGAAGGGGGAAAGGTGTGAATTCCAAAAGTGGCTAACTGTTTGTTGGAGAGAATGGGGTATAAAAGGGAAGGGAATAAGGCATGTGAGGTAGGAAAGAATTTGTTAGATTTGTGGGCTCCTACGTTTGTAGAGAGAGAGGGATTTTCCCTGGAGTTGGTTATTTCATCTTTGTAATTTCATTTCAATTAATACCATCAGAATCCTTCCCTCATTGTTTCTGTTTTGGTGTATTCAAGTAACTGTGTTATTTTTGTGTGTGTGTTTGATCTTTATCAGTGTGTGTGTATAATTTAATATATATATATATTAAAAATCAAGCCGACCCACGAGCCGACCCAACAAGTCGAACCATTCGGCTCGGCTCGTTTTTAACGAGCTCTTTTCGAGCCGAGCCTTTTTCGAGCTTTTTTCGAGTGAGCCTCGAGCCGCGAGCTTTTTGAACAGCCCTAAATCAAATAGCTTGGCTCGCTTTGCTCATGGAGTCATGGTATATGGAATTCTCACTAAGCATAGACCATAGTTACGCATATATGTGTTCAGAGTGGAAAGTATATTTCATGTCAGCAGTTCATAAAGCCAAGTAGGTTGTCATTTTTGGTTCACAAATATCAACTGTGTGTGACTTTAGAATACAACACACAACTCCAGACTGAACCAATTCAACAAAAAGAAACAATAAAAGTGTGACATGCAAAACTTGTCTTATGTTAGTATAGGATAGAATAAAAGATGATTAATACCTGTAGACAGCCTCCATCCATAATCACCAACCCAATAACCTTTGACTTCTTTAAATCTGGCAATAGTTCTCTAATATAATAATCAGGAGAAGCCAGCTTCTTGGGCTTAAAAGTAGGAAATTCTTTGCGTTTCCTTGCCTCCTTCAATTTTGGAGGCAAACTTTTGACGATGATAATATCATTTTTAAGAGAAGTTATGAACTGTTCTTCATTGTAGAGATATGAAAAACTTTTAAACTCAGGGCTGCAATAATTACAAGAAGAATTAGAACGCAAGATAAGATATTAGATTACAAGTCATTCTTAACTATTCCCCAACAATGAAAAGCATACCTAATGCCTTTTGAGCTTGTACTTTCTTGAATCTCTGGAATGACCAGAGTAGCATTAAGAAGCCTGGATATGGCAACAAGATCACAAATCTAGAAAAGTGTCAAGCCCATATAAGCCTTAAAAAATATCATGAAGTTACAGAAAAAATTCAGATTAACAAGAATATACCGAAGATCTGATCTTCTCAAATTCACCAAAAATTTTGGCATATATGAAACCAGTACTTTGTTCAGCTGGAAGTGGAACTGCAACATGAAAATCAACTTAAATTAACAAGCATGAAACTGATAGAAACAAATAATCCAAACAAGAAATTGGATTAATAAACTAGTCAACCCGATTCGAGATGGGTGATATCTCCGAATACAATTAAGTAACAAACACAATATTCTTCACAAAACAAACAAACATGCGAACAACTACTAAATAGGAAAGAAACTGCCAAATAAACTGCTCCTATAAAACATATAAAAACTACCCCATTATCCCCATAATTCCAAACGACTGCTGACCCATAGGATCCATTCGGTCAGCCAACAAAATGGCAACTCCCGCATTCAGCTCCTCATCGACTTTAGCTCGTTTACTTCGGCGCTTATACACTTTGAGCTGGTTGTTATTCGTATCAGAAACACTTATATGCTGTAAGCATAGCTTTTGGTTCTATATTGCAATTATATACTACATTAGAAGAAGCAAAGGTGTTGATCTAAAATACCAAATTGAGAACTTGTTTTATATATAGATCATTACCAGGATATTTACTTCTAGGGTTTGCGTATGGTTGCAAAACCTCTAAAGGCTTAACCTTCTCCCACAGCCTTTTAGATCTAATACCCTGCAGTAGCATAAAAGAAGCAAATATTACTTTAAAAAATACAAAACCATAACTCCTGTTTATTTTACAATAACTTTGAAGTATAAATTCTTTTACCTGTTTCCCCACCGCATTCATATTCAAATCCTCAATAAATTGTGTCATAACACTGAATTGCATTAACTCCACACTTGTATTTGCAAGAAACATGTGCACCAGCAAAGACAAAAAAGACAGAGCCAGACCTCCAAGTGCTAACCATTTGATTTTGGATCTCATCATCTTAATCACAGGCTTGAGCATAGCTTAGATTGCGCAGAAATTAGAGCTGAAGCGACAAATGAATCCAGTGTCTCCAAGTCATGACTGCAAATGCAAAAATAAGTATAACAAGAAAGCTACATATACAGACTTTGAGAAATGACAGAACAGCAAGCCAGAATTCTTTTTCCAGGTTATTTCATAAAATGTGTACCCCAGGAACCCCCCATAAACACACGCACGTGCGCATACACACAGAAAGCTAACATTAATCATGCACTACTGAGGCCAAAAAAACTGGCTTTAATTTGCCAGAATATGTACTTGCATAAACTTACATACTTCTAAGTTTCAATATCCTGAGACTAAGTTTTCCAATAAAAACAGAAATCAAGCTCTGTGAGTTTGAATTGCTATTCGACCGGATTAGTACAGATCATCTATCAAACTGTTCACGCTCGCACCGAGTCACAAACAAAACTAAGAAACTTCAATTGCATAACTAAATGAAAACTTTCCGAGCGCCAAAATGCCATTGTCAGTGACAACTTCCTAAAATCACTTGTTGCGAGAGACTAACCGATCAACTCAACATAAATCACAAAATTCATAACGAATGAAAGTTAAGTTCAGTCAATGACTCAATGGACATGTCGGTTATATAGATTGAACATGCAAATTTGACTCATGAATTAAGAGTTCATTCAAACAATTTTACAAAATATTATTGTTTACAAGAAGCTAGGAATTTAATTGGGATAAATAGATCTGAAACCACAGATATGTAAACAAATATATGCAGCGCGTGATTGAGGATGTGTGACCTGAAATTTGGAGAAATTGTTGGATTGTTGGTCGGAGTTGATGATCATTGATCGAATGCTGCGGTGGCCGGAGAAAGACTGGAAGTATGACAGATGGAGCAGAGTGAGATTTGGGTGATTGGGAAAAGGAGAAGGAGAAGGAGGAAAGCTGATTTGCGTGTGAAGTCGGGTAGTTGCCTCGTTAACCCCAAATCTTGACCAAATTTTAATTAGTTAAATAAAAAAAATGTAGAGCTCCATTGTTTTGGTACGACGACATCTTAGACGGGATTTCAACCGTCCCCTCGAAAGCTCGGATTTGACGCATTGTGACGTATAGGTGGGACCACACAATTGGGTAAACCACTGACCTTGCCTCAACAAATATGATTCGGCCCAGATTCGAACCCAAGACACCGCTAGGCTAAAAGCCTTTGGTTAGAGCTCCATTGCTTAGTGGTAAAGCTTTATGGTGGCCTAAGGCCGTTGATAAAAACGCAGACCCTTTTTTTAGAGTATATAAAAACCTTTTTCAAGTCACTGATGTCGAGATCAAGCCTAGCCTTACGGAGTTCATCAATCCATAAATTAAATTACTAGAGTTCAACATACAACAACAAACTAACAGGCTAACATCAATTCATAAACCAAATCATCACTAGAGACAAACCAACAACATCAAAGTGTTAAGTAAAAAAAATCACCGAACTAATAAAAATCACCAAACGATTAAAATATCAATTCATAAATAGCGAAAGAAAAAACATATAACATAATACATACCTGTAGATAGGGCAAAAAATAGGATTCCGTGGTTCATGTAATCGGGTTTATCCGTTTTAACACTTTAGGCGTTCGGGTAAATGTGTGCTCGGGTTTAACACTTCAGGGTTCGACTATTCGAATTGCAGGCCTTCGAGTTCGAGACTAGATATTTTTGGTTCAACATTTCATTCCATGTTCCCCATAAATGATCAGTAATTGAAGGCCTTTGAAACTAAATAATTCTATTATATTATGTAGGCAACTCTTCTCTTCAAGTCTTCATCTTGTCCTTTTCATTTTTCGCCTTCATGGCTTCGCCAATTGGTTTCATACTTTCATCCAGAGACCAAACAAATTAGGGATTAGCATGAATATTGGATCTTGCATTATTGGGCTATCTGCCTATCTGTATTACTGTATACAAAAATTAAAAATAATGAGGCCCTAAAAAAGATGGCCCAAAACTATGGCTTAAAAAAATTAGAAGTGAGCCGACCTTGGTAAATCTCCAACACTTTATTGTAGAGTTTGTGGCTTCTACTTCTGTTTAAGGGACGGGTGTTTACCTGTTATATTGGGTTCTCGTACATCTGGGAAGTGTGTCTCTGATGGGCCTGGTTAAAACAAAATACTTGAATCATTGGATTCCAAGATAAAAGTTAAATAAAAAATATAATTAATAATAAAAAATATAATACGATTTTTAATATAAAACATGATGAAAATTTTATATAATTTAAATAATAAGTAATTATCAAGATAGTTCATATATGTAATGCATGTGAAAAACTATTTGTAAAAGAAGTAATTCTTAAGTCATAATCTGTAAAGCATGTGAAAGAATATATGTGTTAAAAATATTTAAAAAATTTGGCATGAAATAAGTAGTTATGAAAACTAACTGATCAAAATTGAAATAAAAGCAAACCATATGGTTCATCTAGACAATTTACTTAAAAAATTATATATTTAAACACTAAATTTTTTAAAAGTTTTTCCTTTAAACTTTTGGCTTTTGGAATTTTTATTTTTTATAATAATTTTTTTAATGTGTTTTTAATTTTATATATATATATTGGAAATGGTTCCTGAGAAAATCATCATTTTGAAGAAAACTAAATAAACTAATCATAATTATTACAAATTATTTTATTTTTTTCATGTTTTCATTTTTTTTCTTGTTATTATAAGGTTAGAAATGTAAAAAAATTATTACATATATGTATCTTTATTAATTAAATGCGAAACCTTTTGAGTTACATATACGTAACCCCGTGATCTACATATTTTTATTCAAAAAATTTTGTTATAACAATTCTAATCTTAAAATAAAATGTTATGAAAAAAAATAAAAAATGTATTAGTTAGTATGATTTTTCTTTGTTTATCTAAAATGAGAAGCTTTTTCATGAATCATCCTCTGTGTGTGTGTTGAACAGCCAACACGTACATTTTAAGCTCATGTAAACTCAATGGCTAAATGTGACCCATGTCCGCGAAACGCAGACAAAGTTGGTGACCCGACTCTCCCACAATTCAAAATGGAACTCAGCATATCGTGGTAAAAGAAACGTTTGGCTCACCTGAAAAGTATTGTTCTAAATGAGACTTGAACCATGACCTCTACATTAGAAAGACATGAGATTGTCTGCTATCAAACCAATTGATTTATGATTCACTGGCATTATTTTGTATGGGAACAAAAAAGAAAAAAGAAAAAAGAAAAAAGAAAAAAAAATCATTTAAGGTAATTACAGGAACAAAAAGTTTTAAGATTTAAGAATGATAAGCGACGACAAGAACTACAAGAAGAGAACTAGATACATAATTAAAAACGAATTAAAAAGGGCAAAACTCATCAGGTAAATAACTAAATTTTACCAAGTAATTTATCAGGTAAATGGGTACATCTACTGAATCTCAAGCTCGCAAAAAAATGAAAATAAGTCTCATATATGTTTTCGTACCCAATCACCTAATAATACTACACTCAACATTTATGTTTTACAATTCTCCATCAAGTTTAGGCCTACATACAAACAACTGTTATTAGGTACAATTCATCAGGTCAACAGTTTCTAACTTAGTTGGGGACTTAGGGTTAGAAGTTTTCGAAGATAGTATTGGTCGTGATAACGGGAGGTTAAAATGCTAAATAAAACCCATATAAATGGATTATGTTATGTGAAAACCTGTAAAATCTATCGGTGTCATCTATTTAAAATTTTGAAATAAATATATGATCCACATTAAACCATATTGAAATTGATTTACTTATTTAAAACTCAATTTTTTAATTATGTTAACCATATATTTATCTTCAAGATTTTAAATGATAGTCTCATATATAGTTTAACAATTTTCTCTGTTAGATCAAGTTTTCACATGCTAGATTCCTGTATATATTCTAGAAGTCATTCTGGATTTATGGATGATGTAAAGAGGTTTGTGATCAAATATTTCGATGTGATGGTATGGACTATAACGATTGTTTTTGGGTTGAGCATCTTTTGGGCCTACTGTTATGATTCATCTGGACTTTAGGGGTCCTCAAGTGCAACTTTGGGCCTCGTTTGAAAGATTTTTTAATGAACCACGTAACTACGTAAGTCATAACTATTGATTGATTTGTGTATTTGAAACATTGGCCAAGGTTGATTTCTAGGATTTATGTTGGTTAAGAACACTAGTCATGTCTCTTCTATAATTAGTATACATTAATAATTAAAAAAAACGTTATGGTGCAAACGTTACTAACCAAACTGGTGAACCTATGTGGAGTAAGACGCAACATAATATATAAATAGTCGAGCTTAATTATATATATAAGTAAAATTATTTGTTATAGGTTTAGAGTGAGTTAAGCTTTGATTGTGCTTAAGCTTATACATACCTCGCTACATATATCACCTCTTGTAGGTATAATATATAGCATTCTTTTAAATTTATTTTGTAGATACTATCATTATAACCCGTTGCTATATTGAGTTTCATTATAGTAAGACACTAATTTTTCCTATTTTATTTTACTAGAACATTAACTATATATTTTTTATTATTTTTTTTTACTAGAAACTATACACAATGTTCAGTCTGGTGCCTATAGCTGAATATCGAGTCCAGAGCGTGAGTGATGTTTCGACCTTCAGTTCAACTTCATTCATTTATTATCTGTTTATTAATTATCAAAAAAAATTATATGTATTATTATATTTTTTAAATTATACGTACATATAAACACACACATACATACACACACACACACATACATACATACATACATACATACATACATACATACATACATACATACATACATACGTATGTATGTATACTGTATGTATACTATATATATATGGTTCCCGGTCAATTCAATTGCCTTAAGATAAGATCTGAGCCGTTTAAAATGACTAAGATAAATCTCAGCCGTGTGAATTCAATTTAGGAGGTAGTTATGAAAACATTTTATTACCACTTTCTCACTATCTCATTTATCCCAGTTAAACAATTATTATTTTTTGTAGAATAAATTTTAGTAAATTGATTCGATTATACCATTGTACCCGGCCACCGGACGGGTGTAAAACTAGTTAAGAATGATTAAATTAAAAAAAACCGTAAAAAGCATACGAAAGAGTTTAGATCATTGGTAAAATTAGTTAAGGCTAAGATTTAGGAGCAAACTGTTTTTTTTTTAACAACGAAATTTTATTAACACCAACTAACAAAATGCTATACAGCCGAGATAGCCGACCTCATCGGCTTGGGGGAACACCTTCACACACCTGGTTTTAACTATACGGTCTGAATGTTGGGTTCGTAAACCCATGAGTAAAGCAAAGCCGGCTCCATTTTGTTAATAAACTAGCCAATGGCCTAGGGCCTCATATTTTATGGGGCCCCATATGGTACGGTTTCGTGGTTTGTTTTTTCCTCAAACATGTAGTCGATCGGTTTCAAAAGTTTGAAACCATAGAGAATGGTTTCGTTCACGGTTTTCACTAAAAAAAGGTCGTAAAAAATGGATCGGCCTGTGCGTGTTTATACATACATACATGATACATATGTGTATCTATGTATGTATTATGAATATATGCATTTATACGGTTGATGATACATGTGTTATTCAACAAAAAAAAAGTATACTTGGGATTACAATGTAATTAGTCCGTCTCAAACCGTAAAATGGTTAGGTTTGATTCAGTCTTAATTTTTAACAGGCTCAAAAAGCCCAAAAATAGAAAGTCGAAACCCAGAAAGCCCAAATCGTAAAAACCGGACTACAAACACCCATGAAGAGTCGCCTAAGATTGCAAGATAACGAATGAAACAAAGAGACATATGAAAAGAATTTAAGTTTTCGAAGGAATGATGGGCTCCGGATTTTAATGTCGCATAGGGCTTTCAAATTGGTTGAGTCGACCTTGAAGTTAAGCTGCCACTTGTGACCGTTGAATAGCTATACAGCCGTAGAGTCTATAAAAAATCTCTTTTTTTCAGTTACAAATAACGAAAACTTTAAATCATATTTACAGCCAAAAACAATAGTTTCTTCTAATCTTTATAGCAAACAAATTAACAAACAGAGCATAACAAAGGTTGATTCGAGCCTAAACGAACCAATTGCAACTCAACTCGTTCCAACCTAATATTCACAATATTATCCGATTATTCAACTACGCAAAACATATCTATGTCATACGTGCTTGATCAATTTACTTTTAATCCTATCAAAGAACCTGCCATTAAACGTTGCGATAATCGTGACCTAAACACATACCACCAAAACCAATCATTTTGCAATCCGTTTTATTCCCATTCTCAGATAATAAGAAGTATGAGGATGAAGTTGAGTCTGTTGAAGTGATACAAGAAAATAATGACGATATACCTCTGTTATTGTAGATTTTTTTTCTAAACTAATAAAATTATGTTTTGATAAATCAAATTTCAACTAAAAAAATAATGTTCAAGTGACTTCAGTACCCTACCCTTAATGAATTAAAGTGAGTTTATTTATACTAAGCCTTTAAGGTGACGGTTTGATTGTGTGATTGAGTGTGTAGAAAGAGATGCAATCCACTTTTACCCTAACCGACAACTAACTTTTATATATATACATACATTTATTCATTTACTAGCCTAGAAACTCATGTATTAAACGTGTTGAATAATTAATTGATATAAAATAATAATTATTTAATAATTATAAAATTATTTTATAAGAGAGGATATATACGAAATATTCTTATAATTTATTAAATTTTAATAAATTAGTAAATATTAGAATAAGAAGATTTATATTTATTAATATTTATTAGAAAAGAAAAACGACAAAAATTTCAGATTTTATCATAAAGCAATAACTAGGTAGATTTCACAATCATGTATTTGAATTTTTTTTTCAAATATTATAACGTGAATAAAATAAAGATTCTCCTATTTCAATTCGCATAATTCAAGAATCGTGTATTATTTCTTTTATTTTTTTACTAAAACTAAGACTACAAAAGTATTTTACTGTTTAATAGTTTTCTTTTATAAAAAAAAGAGCGAAACTAATCAAATTAGGAACAAAAACTCAAAAAAGAATTTTATAGAACGTTAATCAGTATTTCATTCTTATTAAATTATAAAATAATAATAATAATAATAGTTGTTGTTATTATTATTATTATTATTATTATTATTATTATTATTATTATTATTATTATTATTATTATTATTATTATTATTATTATTATTATTATTATTATAACAAGAATAACAACTTAATAAAGTGTTTTAGATATAAACTAATTAGTGGTTTCTAGCTTAGTGATATCTCATTAACTTTTCTTATGACATGTCTTGGTTAAAGTATCACATAAAGCAAATATTGCTCTGTGTTCAGACAAGGGATTTTCCAAGTTGTATATTATCCTACTGGGCTCGGTGGCGTTGTCCCAGCGATGGTGGCCAGGGGTAAGGGGGTGAGAATCCATAATAAATGTCTATGGTTTAAAGCCTGACACCACCCAATTTTCCATGGGTCACGTGATTTACCTCCCTCATGTTGACCGTAGGACCAATCGGTGAGGGGCACCTAATGGTAGCGTTCACCATTTTTTTACTAGGCTGATATGTCTGGTTACCATGCTATGTTCTTTAGATAAAAGTGTCATCTCAGGTGACCGGAAGCGTACTAATTAAATATGATGTAAATGAAGTAATTTTTAACGTATAATTTGATTTGACAGTTTTAGTATAAAATTTAAATTACATTGTTATTGATTTGTTGAAGTAAAACACAACAAATTGCTTACATTTTTTTTAAAAATAATTTAATTAATACATACAAACGTAACCGAATTGAGATAATTAAATGTGAGGCATACAAATACCCTAGTTTTGTGTAAAATTTTATGAAACAATTGAAGTAGATAATAGAAAACATATTGTGTTTCGTTTGAATGGAGATGTCCCATATGACATCCTTGGTTACGTTTCTAATTGTAGCATCCTGTTAGTTAGATGAATCTTTCAGTCTTTCTCTTTATCTTGCTTGTAAATTCTTAGAATCCTGATAACAAGAATACACATACAATTATATGTATTTACACACGTGTTTGTATATAAATAAGGTTTGGTGTATTGAGTTTTTTTAACAACAATTTTCTATCATTTTGTTCATGACATTAACATATATATTACATGCATTGAATGGATGCTAACTTTTGCTATTTGTGTGACAGTTGTGAGCTTTCTCCGAGTATCGGTCGCTGACGATTACCCGTGTGGCATATTCACGGACTGTTGGCATGGAGGCTATTGTCCTGGTTATAGTATCCCACTATGCTTGAAAAATCGTTGTGTTTGTATAATGAGAAGTGGAGACATTATACCACTTATACTTAATGCAACTTCTCCTAAGAAGCCCTAGCCATCCAAAGATTGTAATACAAAAATAAAACATTTGTTTAACATTCAATAAATGTTACAAAGTTAAAAAGGTTGAGATACTAGTTATTTGTTATAATTCTTTTGTCTATTTAATTTTATAAAACTATCTTTTAAGAGTAAAGGAAAAAAAACAAAGATATGAATTACTTTTCGTAAAATTATACGATTTAAACAATAAAAATATATTATTATTGTTATTATTATATATACATACATACATACATATAAAATCACCAGGTTAGAAACCCGTGTGTTACACGGGTTGACTAAGAATCACTGATACAATCCATAAATATATGAAATAGGAAATTAGAAAAAAAAACATACGATTACAAAATAAGAAAATGAAATCAAACATAGAATGTATCAGTTGTAAGTAAATTATAAGTCTCTGAAAATTTCTTTATAGACCACATTATATGTTTTATTCGTTGGCTTTCCTTCAGCATCCAATATTAGTAATTAAATTCCATCCCTACTCTTGACGCTTGATAGTGCCACATAAAATTGTCCATGGCTGAATACTGGTTGTCAATTGCCTACTTACATTAATAAAAAAATAAGAAAAAACCTACACCTTTATATTTACTTTAATATGGGTCCCAAAGTAATAAGATGTAGTTATTCGATCATCGCATAGAGAGAGAAGAGTGAGTGAGTGAGAGATTGAGAAAGAAATAACGAAGGATTCTATTTGTGAAAAAATTAAAGATTTAATTTAACAATCAAATAATTCATAGCCACAAATTTTTTTATTATAATAGTATAATAAGAAAAACAACTATTGTCTAACTTATACACAGAGAAAATAAAATTTTAAAAACTTACAACGATATTAACTCTTAAAGGGTGATGAATTTACACAAACCTATAAAATAAGAAAGTGTTCTAAATGTGTTTACAATGATGTTAAAAAAAATTCAAAAATTTGGCTTGATCTTAACGAGTTATTTACAGTTATTGTTTTAAGAGTGGGTTATGTATAATTCTATGCCCTATGATGTATTATATATATATATATATATAGGGAGGTATTCCATTAAGAACCACTTTTATGTTAGGAACTTAAGAACTGCATAATACACTTGTACATTATGCTTTAAGTTTTGTACATATAGTGGTTATTTAAAAGGGTAAAATAGTAACTTCTCCTACTTTAAAGGAAAATTACTTTTATACCTCTATAAAATGTGGTTCAAAATTAGTTCCTTTGGTTCTTTCGTATTTAGTGGTTTTCAATAGAATAAGTCCCTATATATATATATATTTAGGGGAGGGTTCCTAAGAAAACCATTATTTTGAAGATCGAAAATTAAGAAAATTAATCACAATTGTTATCAATCAATTTCATTTTTCGTTTTTTGTTTTACATTTTGTTTTATTATAAGGTTATATTTGTTAACAAAAAAAATAAAAAAATGTATGTAATTCATATTATTACATATATGTAAGTCATTGATTACACATATGTAACTTGTAAACTACATATATGAGTTACATATATGAAACTTTATAGGTTACATATACGTAACTTTATGATATACATATTTTTATTAACTTTTTTTATTTATAACATTTTTAAGCTAATAATAAAAAATCATGAATTTTTTTTTAAAAAAATTAATTGGTTAGTAGAAGTTTTATTAGTTTTCTCCAAAGTGAGGAGTTTTCTTTTGAACTCTCTCATATATATATATATGGTGTGGTTCATTTGTTAACCCATGTTTATTACGTTAACGAATAATTAAATCTTATTACTTTATGACACACATTAAAGTAAATCTAAAGGTGTAGTTTTTTTTCTTTTTTATTAATATAAGTGGGCCCTACATTAATTATAAAAGAAAAAAAAAACTTACACCTTTAGATTAACTTTGATGTGAGCCTCAAAATAATAAGATATAGTTATTCGGTTAACACAATAAGGAAGGGTTAACAATTGATCATTCTCATATATGTATATATAGGGTATGGTTAAAATGAAAACCACATCTCAATGAGAAAACCGCAAAAACCATGCAAAAATCACGTAAAACGAACGTATTTTTTTTTGAAATTTTTTTACATGTTTGTAACACTATTGGACACATTTTTACAAAAAAAATAAAAAAAGCGCCGACCAAGTATTTTTAAAAAAAATATTTTATAAACCCACGTAAAATCTACGTAATAATTTTTTAGTTTTGTTACGTAGGTTTTACGTGGGTTTATAAAATATTTTTTTTAAAAATACTTGGTCGGCGCTTTTTTTATTTTTTTTTGTAAAAATGTGTCCAATAGTGTTACAAACATGTAAAAAAAATTTCACGTTCGTTTTACGTGATTTTTGCATGGTTTTCGCGGTTTTCTCATTGAGATGTGGTTTTCATTTTATCTTTTCCCTATATATATATATATATAGGCTATGTATATTTTGGAAACCATATTGAGTTGAATAAACTTTGGAACCCACATACTTAGTCCACATTTAGCCACATCCCCATTTCATTTTAATAATCCAATATAATAGAAGGGCAATTTAGTCATTCCTTTCCAAGTACCTCCATATAATATTTTATTATTTAACAAAATTCTCTCTCTTCAAATATTTTATTATTTAACCACATTCTCTCTTTTCAAATTCAAATAAAAATAAAAGATTTAATTTTTAAACATTTTTCACCTATTTTTTTCACACCAGGTTTTTTAAATGAGTAAAATGGAAGATAGGGTGCTGGATGTGTATAAGTATTGTCGTTGTTACGTAAATGTTACGTTTTTCGGAATATTGTGTATATTTATTGTCATACCTAACACATTGTTTGGTTATGCTTTTTTTATGTTCACCAGCTTTTATAACATTACAACCATTTTTTTTCTGATTTAAATGTTACGTTTTTCGAGATATTGTGTATATTTTTTTATGTTTGGGTATGGTTTTTTTACGTGATTTTTTTTCAGATTTTATAACATTACAACCTTTTTTTTTCTCACTAACGCATACGTTGCTAAAATTCAACTTAACTTGAAATTTTTTATATTCTTTTTTTTCAAGTAATATTGCATTTTACTAACGCATAATTTCATAATAAATATCCAAATTTTGCATTTCGTTATATTTAAAGACAAAAAAAATTATATATTATTTCATAACAATGTTATGTATAAGCGAAATTTTTTTATGGTTAGTAATATTTTATACAATCAGATACTTATAATCCAATATTATATAAACTAACACTCAAGTTACGTTTATGTTACATCTCGACGGACTTATTGAACAGATTTTTATATACACTCTTATATTTTATTGTTTTGTCATTTTTATATAGTATTATAATTTGTCCTTTTTTCATACTACACAAACATTTAATTATTGTTTGTTTCCTATTGTACCTTTTACAATAGTGTACTATTTTACTTTTTAAAATAAAATATGTTTTCTACATCAAATCAAAAAGTGTACTGTTGTACCTTTTACAATTAAGTATTTATGACTCGATTTCTTAAAAAACATAAAAATAAATTCATTTTATTTTGTATGTATACAATTTTAAAGATACAAGAATTATTTTTGTATATATAATATCAGTTTTTCTAAGTTATTCTTTTTAAGATTCAACGTTTAAAATATAATTAAGTTGTTACACTAACGTTACACATAACACTGTAGGTTATGTGTATTTTCCATTAAGTTCATGTTACCAAATGTATTTTCCATCTAGTGTACTAATTATTAATTATTTTATAATTTTCGTGCAAAACTTTTCATTAATTGTAGTATTATACTGTTTTAATTTTTTTAAAGTTACATTCTATAACATTTCATTATGTTACGTTATTGTTACATATGTAAAGTTAGTGTAACTAGAGTATTACGTTACAAATTTATATTTTGCTCAATATTTCATAATTTGTATTCTTTTTTTGCTCTAATATTTTTAAACTTATGTTTACATGCAAATTACATATGTGAAGTAAGTATAACCAGATCAATTTTTTTGTTGCAAGATATATGTGTTACATAGATGTTAAAATTACATATATGTAATTTTTATGTAACGTAAATGTAACAATTGGTTACGTACATAAAATCAATAAAATTGAACCACGTTACATAATTAGTCGGAATCCACCTCTCCACACAGCCACAGGTCGCGATTCATCCCCATCACGACATCTCTCGCCGGAGTTCCCACCGTTTCATCATGTAATTTCGATGTAACATAATTCAAAAAAAAGTACGTAACTAAAATAGTTTTTAATGATGTAACTTTGATGTAACATTATACAAAATATATTAAAAGATAGATATTTCAAAGAGACATTCTAAATTATATGTTTGTTACATATATCTAACACTTTGATGTAACATTATAAAATGATCGGTTTTTTCCAATTTGGGGAAAGAGAATATCAAAAAGTGAAATGTCTTTTTTTTTGGAAAGTAAATTTGACTTGATTAAAAGTCAATTGTACTTCACAGATTTAATTCCTTTTTTAAAAAAAAGTACAGAATACAAGATTATATTTTTACCCTTTTGTACCTTCTTGTTCTTTCAAGAGATTTTTTAATAAAAAACAATCTAATCATCTTTTCCATATTTAATCTCATCCATTCATATTTTTTGATTAATGGTTCAAAACTAGTTTCCAAAGTTTCCTTATCCCAACCTAGTTTCCAAAATAACCATTCCCTATATATATGGGATTAAGTTCAAATAAATACGCACTTTATCCTAAAAAGTCGAAAAAATATTAGTGATCATTAAATCTCTAAGATTAAATTTGAGAGCGAAAACTAAAAATTTTAGAGAAAAAAAACTGTTTAAGGATAATATACTCATGACCACTTTCTCCCACCTTTTTTAAACATTCATGACCTTTACTTACGCTATTATTTTTCTTGTAAAAAAACATTTATCTTAAAAACGAGCATTTTTTATTTTTAAAATGAGTTTATATGTTGTTATAAAAATGAAATATTCCAGTTCATTGTGTCTAATTATCTTTATTGTGTCTTTTTACAGGTAATTGTGTCTTTTTACAGGTAATTTTGTATTTTTTTTAAAGGTCTTTAATTTGTTAACAACTAACGATTTTGGTCATAAACTCTAACTATTGTAACGACTCTGGCCCCCAACTCTCTTTTGTGAGTCTGTTAGAATAGTTAAGGTTGAGGGTCAAAACAATTAATTGTTTAAACTATAGGGGCTGTATTGATAAAATATTTTATTATGGTTATAAGTAGTTAAAACACGTAAACCACATAAACCAAAACCATAATTTAATACATCATTAAATATTTAGTAGGTTCTTCTTGACGTATACGTATATTATTGTTATTAGAGTAAATTAATGAAATGGTCTTGTGGTTTGTTAGTATTTTACTTTTGGTCATCGGGCTTCAAAAATTACCCATATGGTCTCAAACTTTAAACATTTGTAACAGATAATCTTTATGTGAGGGTAATTTGGTCAATCATGTGAGGGTAATTTAGTGACATAATGACAAATGTTTAAAGTTTGGACCATATAGGTAGTTTATGAAACCTAAAAACCAAGAGTGAAATATTAACAAAACACATGAATCTTATCGGTAATTTACTCTTATTATTATAATATGTATGCAGCAGTAATAATTGTGGGCTAACACATATATGTGATATGTTCGTATTAGATGTGCGTAATAATGCGCATATCATAACATTAAATTATGTAATGTGTATATACTATTACATATATATTACATATATGTAATGTAATTGGCATATTACATATATAATGTGTAACAAACCGTTTAAGCATATTTTTAATATAATAATATTATACTTAAATTAAAATATAAAAAATAATATTAGATTGTAATTTAAAATAAATAACGATGATTTCTAAGAAGACATTGCTGTTTTAAAAAGTGAAAGAAACTTAAAACAAGTCAACAACATTGTCGTCTCTTACAAGTTTACTTATATAAAGAGAGAAAAACAAAAGGTATACTACTTATAAATTTAAACCATTGATCAATTATGATTATTGGTTGATACTGAGTTTTTTTTCAACACACTTGTATGTATATATTTTAATGTTTTAAAAAATATAATTCAAGAATAAAACTAGACATGTTAAGACGATAAGTGTGTTATACATGCCGTAGCTATACACTAAAAAACATAAAAAATCCCACCAAGTCTACAACGACCAACTATTGTCATTATAAGTCAGTGTATAGAAACGACATGTTGTTTCTATAGCGATCATCTCTATAGAATAATATTCTTGTAGTAAACCTTTGCAATTATTATTTAGAACCTATAACAAAAAAAGCGAGGAGTGAATTTATAAGAAAACACGAAAAACAACATGAAATTAAAATGAAACTTGCATGTTTGGATTTTATATAAGTAAGTTTGGGTCACTTTCAAATTGAAATTGTAAACATGTTTACCCAAACAAGCTGGATTTGATTCATGTTAATTAGCCCAATCATGTTCACAAGTTGACCCATTTATCTTTTTTAATGTACTTTTATTATTTTTTAAATATGCTTTATATTATAAATTAACTTGATCATTGCTAATTTATTACTAAAAGTTTAAACTAAAATGAAAACTAACACTAGATTTTATAGACAACTGCTCATATTTTTGTGTATATTTGTATTTTTAGGTATAAAATTTTATTTTTACAGCATTAATATCTTAAAAATTAAATATATTTATGGTCAAACGAGTCGTGTTCGAGTTCGTATTAAATTTCTGGTTCGTATCATGTTGTGCTATCAACCCGTGAGCACATCCTTATACCAAAGTATAATTTATTCGTTTTAAAATATTAGGTTTTCTAGTCTAAGTCAAGTTAATAAATTATAAATTTAAAATATAAAACGTACATAACATTTAGATAAATGAATATAAACAAACCAAAATATAAAAAAGATACATAAACAAAACATTAGCAAATGTTCATGATCGAGCGGAAATTTTGCTATCAGTTCTGCTTAGACTTAGGATAAGAATTTTAATTTGTGAGATTTCTACTAATAATCTAGTTACAGAATAAGTAGGATTATATAATTGTGTGTTCATTGTAATATAAAAATAAGTCAATTTACCTAGCCTTATTTTATTTTATTTTTTTTTAAATAGTAGTAACAACGTTTTAAACTAGTACAAAAAAATCAAGTCGAAGGGTATTTTAGTCAAACACAAAAAAAATAGTACAAAAAACAAAAATCTGGTATAAAAATAAAATGTTATGCCTAAGTTATCTTTAATTAATTTTTTTAGTATATCACAGTCAAACTTATATTAGTTCATAAGGTTAAGTTAAACTAAATAAGCTTGTTAACCTAAAAAGTATAAGAATGATCTTAAGTTATTAGATCATATTTTCGTTGACTTTTTATCAAATTCTCCCATATTCTTTAAACGTTCATAACTTTTACATACGAAAATATTTTTTGAAAAAAAAATTATACCATAAAAACGAGCATTTTTTATCTTCAAATTAATATAGTTTTCCTATAGAAAAATTTGTGTTTTTTAGTTCATTGTGTCTTTTGTACAGGTTATTGTGTCTTGTGTACATGACATTGTGTCTTTTGTGCATAACATTGTGTATTTTGTGCAGGTCATTGTGTCTTTTGTGCTTCTGATCAATGTTGTGTTTTCGTGAACAATTTAAGACACAATGATGTTGCATAATACATAATGTCAAGCAATGATGACACAATAATGAGTATAAATAACACAATGATCTTTAAAAAAAACACAATTACCCGTATAAAATACACAATAATGATTATGAACAATTTTGTACAGGTCATTGTGTCTTTTGTAATGTATTGTGTCTTTTGTACATGTCAGTGTGTCTTTTGTGCTTCTGCTCAATATTGTGTTTTTTAAAACAATTAAGACACAATGATGTTTTTGAACACATAATGTTAAGGAAGAATGACACAACGACAAGTATAAATAACACATTGATATTTAAAAAAGACACAATTAACTGAAAAAAAGACACCATTGTATGTAACAAAAACACAAAAAGATAACTATACACAAACGTGTAAAAAGACACAATGATGATAATTAGACACAATGAGCTGAAAAAATTTAATTTTTTTTAACAACATTATACTCATTTTAAAGACAAAAAATGTTCGTTTTTATGAGATATTTTTTTGAAAAAATAATATTGTATGTAAAAGTTATGAACGTTTAAAAAATTGTGGGGGGAAATGGTTATGACTAAATTACCCTTTAACAACTTTTACCTCTAAAATTTTAAATTTTCTTTCTTAAATTTAATCTCATGATATAATTGTTAATAATCATTCTTAAACTTTTTAGGATAAATAGGCTATTTAGTTGAACCTAACCCTTAGCTCATATTATTTATAAGCAAAAATCTCTTTATATTTGATCTTTCTATTATATATATATATAGGGTGGGTTATAGTAAAAAGGCTTAGATTAGTGAGAAGTGTGAGAAGAATTGTGAGCCATTAGATATATAATTTAATGGTTGAGATCAAAGTTGTATTAAAAAAGTTAGTGGAAGAGTATTTTAGTCATAGACACTTTTGTTGACTTTTTATCATGTTCCCCCATTTTTTTAAACGGTCATAACTTTTACATACAATATTATTTTTAAAAAAAAAGTTACACAAAAAAAGAGCATTTTTTTATCTTTAAAACGAGTATAGTATTGTTATATAAAAAAATTAAAAAAAAACGTTTTCCTCTACCTCTTATATTTATAATGCGTCATTGTGTCTAATTGTCTATTATTGTGTCTTTATATTTGTGAGTGTTTCTTTTTGTCGTCGTAGTGTCTAACTATTTTTTTATAAATTCATGAGCTTTAAAAATAGTATTGGTGAAACAACAAAATCACGTACTTTTTATATGTAAATCATAATGATAAAACAAAACAAATTCATTTAATTCAACAATGTATTTATTACACAATGACCTGAACGTAAAACACAATGACACGTAGATTACACAATGACCTTAACATAAACAAAGTAACGATTATTACACAATGAACTGAACGTAAGACACAATGATGCTACATTACACAATCATATGAAGATAAAAAACAATGATGAATATATTACACAATGACCTGAACATAACACACAATGTGTATATTACACAATGACCTGAACGTAAAACACAATGACGCGTAGATTACACAATGGCATTAACGTAAAACAAAATAATGAGTATTACACAATGACCTGAACGTAAGACACAATGATGCTATATTACACAATCATCTGAAGATAAAAAACAATGATGAATATATTACACAATGACCTGAACATAACACACAATGATAATTATATTACACAATGTTCTAACGATAAAACATAATGATGAATATATTACACAATGACATAAACATATATAGAATGACGAAAATGTATTTTTCAAAAAATAAAAACAAATTATGTTTTATAAAACTATAAGTTTTATAAACATAATGGTAAAATAACACAATTATGTACTTTTAATACATAAAACATAAAAAATAAATAAGAACAATTTATTTAATGCATAAAAAAACAATAACAAAATAACAAAATATGATATAAAAAATAAAACAAAATGATAAAAATATTAAACATAATGATATGAAGCATTAAACACAATAACTTGAAACAATAAACACAATGACCAAAATACCATTTTTATAAAATTAGAGTAACGCCACTTGTCAAATCCACAATCCTTCTCACCAATCTCACCATTTTTACTTGAACCTAATCCTATATATATATATACCATCTCAATAGAATCACTCAATAAGATATACAATATTATACGTATTAGTTCCATTGCAAATGGGAGTCTTCCTTATATTGTTGATCTTTATTTCAGGTGGGCTAACCACTACACGGTTGATTGTTGCATATTTTCATTTTTACTTCGATCTGGTATTCTGGTGTACACATTTTGTGGGATCGTTTTCATTTCTTTAAGTTTTTGCAGGTATGATGAACTTCCCTCAAACCTCGAATGCTCGTTGCCCGTGTCACAATGCACAAGACTGTGCAGGGATTGGTTGCCCAAAACATCATCCGCCTGTGTGCATGTTGTGTTATTGTTTTTGTCTAGGGCAGAAAAGATTGCCAATTAGTACGAACAAATACACAATAATTAACGATGGTGGCCAGAGTCAGGAGCAAGTGCAGCTGCCATAGTATATAGTCAAGTTATGTTTTTTGAATCAGATCCATAGGTGATCAAGATCGACGTTTGCATAATAATAAAATTAATTAAGGCTAAATTAAAATAATATGTCCTTGGTTTTCTTTTGTTTTTTTTATTTTTATTTTAAAAATTGCACAAGTGATCATTTAATCAGCTCTTAGATTTTAAAATTTACAAGCATAGCTCAAACAACTTAACAAAATGGTTGTAGGTTTAGTCTCCATTGTTAATACACAGTGCAAGAAAAAAGGTCCTTAAGTGTATGAAATAACCCCATCAGATATGCATTACTTTCGACGGTTGGATATAAACGGGCCGGATCCGCGTACATACCGCCGCTAAAGGCCTAGTCACTGCTGAACCTTTTACTTGTAGTGACAAGCTTATTTATTTATTATTAATGGCATACAAGTATTAATTCATACGAGGTCTTTATAGGATAAGACCTCGTATAAACGACGAGCCGGATCCGCATACATGCTGCCACTAAAGGCCTTGTCGCTTTTATTGTCGTCGCCACTGTATGCATCTTGTAAACGTATAGGATAAGTAATTAATTAAAAAAGTGTCAAATGCATTAGAACCCAATGATATCTTGGTGGTCAGATTATTAACATTTAGGAACCATAAGGTCTTGGATTCAATTAATACAAGTGGGTTTTGTTAAAGTATTGAGTTTTCTCATGAACCGGTGAACTGGTGATAAAATATGATCGGGTTGTACCTTATTAAATGTAATTTAGGATGTATAATTAGTCGTTAAAAAATTAATAAAGAAGAATTAAATGCTAGATGATATTATTAACTGCACTTAATAATATCTTATATTAACGTAATACTAATTAATTGCACATTAAAAGTAATTTGGGATGTATAAAATGGTGTGAATAAGTAGAATATATACATCGTCTACTACAGGCAGAATACCAGTCAATAAGTGGGATATACTTGCAACACTTAATTTGCTCCATTCCAGATGGCAATCTTCCTTATATTTTTGATTTTTACTTCAGGTTAATTAACCAACCACTGCCTGAACATCTGAATTTAATTATGTATTTTGTGGGAAGGTTTTAAATTCTTTTAGTTGTTGCAGGAATATTGAACTTGTGTGAAACCTCAAATGCACGTTGCTCGTGTCACAGGGACCAAGATTGTGCAGGGATTGGTTGCCCAAAACATCATCCGCCAATGTGCATGTTGTGTTCTTGTTTCTGTGTAGGAGATAACAGCAAATTACTCCACAAATACGCCATTAGCAAGACTCCGGAACAAATTCAGGTCCATGGCCAACACTAGTAGTCATGTTAAGTTTTGTAAATCAGATCCATATATCAGTGATTTAGATCGATGTATGCATGAAAACAAACATGATTAATTAAGACTAATTAAATTACAACAACATTAATAACATTTTCTTAGTTTTGTTTTCTCCTTTTATATATAGAATGCTCATTCAATATAACACATACACTTGTAGTGAATTCATGCTTATAAGTCAATTATATATATATAATTAATTTCAATTAAACTTTAAATTTATTAAAGAGTAAATTGTCATTTTCGTTCATGTTGCTTCCTTACTTTTGTGATTCGAGTCCCAAAGTTTAAGTTTCATTGTTTTGGTCCTTATAGTTTTCATTTTATTGTTATTTTGGTCTTTATGATTTTCATTTTATTGTTATTTTAGTCCAATGAAATTTAAGCTTTTGAACTAAAATGACAATAGAATAAAACCATAAGGTCAAAAATAATAAAATTCAAACTTTTAGACTAAAATGACAATAGAATAAAAAACAAAAGGTCAAAAATAAAGAAATTTAAACTTTTTGACTAAAATAGCAAAATGAGCAAACCACATGGACAAAAAGAATAAAATCTTTACTTATATAGTAAAGATAATGAAAAAAATTCAAAAATTTGGGTTATCAGAGTTATTTGTATTAGCACTATTAAGATGAGTTACAATTTTTTCATCATCTTTACTATATATGTAAAGATTTTATTCTTTTGTGTGTATGTGCAAATTCACTAGTTTAAGTGATTTTGTAATCATGCAAGTTTCGCCAGCGATTTTAAATTGTTGCTAAATTTTAACTTGTTAGTTATATAAATGGATTGTATCTTATGATAATTCAATCTAAATAACACTTAAAGTCTTTCATAGCCAATCATTTCATATAATGTTAAAAACTATGCGATTTACATTAAATTATATTTAAAAATATGTTTATAATAAAATAATCAAATTTAATGTAGCTTAATGTGGATTACACATTTTTGTCATGATTTATAACAAGTGGTTATATAAAAACAAGGTTGCAAAAGTTGCCAAACGCTCTCAGGTCGGAATAGCTTCTTAGAATGAGTACTCGGCTTTAAAGGCCGACTTTTGCAACATTGTATAAAAGTTTAAGAATTATTTCTTTGATATTAAGTTTCCAGAAGATACATTCTGCACACATAATGCAAAAGTTGATTGTTCTTTCATATAATGATCGAACAATTATGTTACATTATAAATTTATAATAGATGTCTACAATATTAAATATGTACTTTAGGATATCAGATTTAACTTTTCTTTACTTAATGACAAAAGTAACCCTATGATTATTATGACTGTTAGAAAGTCTATTTTTTTTTTTTTTTATCTTTTTGTAGACTGTAGAGTAAGTAAAGATCACGTGTTTTACATCAATATTGAGTTTTAAACCTGCTTCTTTAAAGAAATAACCTAAAACTTAATATCGTAAAATGTAGAGTTAATATTTGTTCTTTTAAATAGAAAATATCTATAATTTTTCTATTTTTAAAAGAAATGTTAAAACTCATAACTTTTAGTTTTTGGGTATACCAAATTTAGTAATCCTAACACTAAAGTTATTTTATATAATTTATCACTTTGTTGTTTGGAAGAATTTTATATACTTAGTCCAATTGATGAACGTGTTTGTTTATATGTATTATATAATTTTATATACTAACCAATGATCCTTAGCTCAAGTGGTTGAGAGTGGGTACCCTGTGGCTTCAATATTAGGGAAGTCATGGGTTCAATTCCTGGTATGGACAAAATAGGGGGTCCATGCTAGGCTAGAAATTTTCTCTCACCAATAGTAGGTTACCTCCTATTGGTTGTGGATATGATCGGACGGGTCTATGACCCGTCAGTATCTAAATTGTCATTAAAAAAAAAGTTGAAAGTTGAAAGTTGATCGGCGACAAAGGGGTGAAGTAAGATTGACAACTTTAAATTTTTGATGATTATCATTGGTTTATTTTGTTTAATTAAAACCAGAATTTTTATTTAGATTCACTCCATTAGCTTATCGAATTTGTCACTTGGTTGTTCTGCTTGTGATGTTAGGCTGTTATGTACGTATATGTCTCGTCTTATATTTACATAAGTTTGTGGGTATATGTTATGTTGTTTTGTCTATGTGTTTAATGTTTATGTTATTTTTGTCTATGTTGTTCGGATCTATGTTATGTTGTTCGTAGTATGATGTGAAAGAATAAATAAATAAAATTAACAAAAAATTGGAGTCAAATATTTTTACAAAACAACCTCTCTATCACATTTGGGGTAGAGGTAACGTTTGTCTTCATCCCTCCACCAAACATCACAAAATGGGATTTCACTAGGCACATGTTGTTATCATCGTCGTCCACTAGCTTAATCAAATATTCAAATGATTGATATTTGATCGATCAGATATCCCTTTTCCATAAAAGACTGAGGATTCACATCATTTGATGAACAAAACGATAGGAAAAATAGTTGTTAAAAAAATTAGGAAAAGTAACCAGACAAATTTATAGGTCAGTTGTTTTTGTTTAACTAGTACCACATGTGTCCAATGTTATTTTTTATACATTGAGAATACGTTTTGAAGCAAATAAACAATCAATACGTATAACACTTTATGATCATCCAATCGGGTGGTAAGTTTCTTTCCTCCTATTTTTTATGTTGAATAAGCAAGCATTTTTTTCTAATTAATTTTTTTATACGGTTTAGAATGAAGACACCTAATATGAATTTCAAACGTTTCCTCATATTTGATGCTTGGAGGCATAAGCTCACCTTCGTATGAACCCTACCTGCCAAGTAAATTATCTTATATCGGTTCAAGAAATATGTCTTGATCCGGATTCAAACCTAATACGTTCAGTAAAAAAGTTAAAAAAAGAAATCACTATGATAAAAATCTTTTAATTTCATTTTTTCAAGTTAACCCAGACTGGAAAAAATCACATATGTACTTTGACCACAATTATTACAAGAATTAATTACCAGTGGTCCTTGTAAATAAAGAAATAATGCCTTAAAAAAATTGAATGCTTTAACTAGGGTTTAATTGTTTACGAAGACAAGTATGGTTTGCAGAGGCTCTTGTACTTTAGTTTAAGAGTAAACTTCTCTTTTGCTCCCTGTGGTTTGACAATATTAACCATTTTGCTCCAAAACTTTCAAAATGATCACTATGCTCCCTGTGGTTTGACATTTTAATCATTTTGCTCCAAACTTTTCCAATACATCTCCATTATGCTCCATTTTTTTCGAAACCACAGGGAGCAAAAGGGTTATAATTGTCAAACCACAGGGAGCAAAATGATTAAAATGTCAAACCACAGGGAGCATAATGACCATTTTGAAAGTTTTGGAGCAAAATGGTTAATATTATTAAACCACAGGGAGCAAAAGAGAAGTTTACTCTTAGTTTAAAGTTTGGGTAGTTTGAGTACTGAGTAATTAAGGTATGTTTGCTATAAATAATGAATTTGATGTATTTTAGAAATAAATGAATAAATAATCTATAAAAAATAAAAAACTAGGTGTTCTTGCACTTGCGGGAGCATTTGAGTATCTCTCTAGTCTCTCCACGTATATTATTTGCTTACTAAATATATTTTTCTTTGTCTTATTTAGATTCGCACAAAATATTATTGATAATGTACTAATTATATAGGGTTAGGTTAACCTAAATAAGTCTCTTAACCTAAAAAACCAGAAAAGGATCTTAAACCATTAGATTATTAATCAATGGCTATGATTAAATCAAGTTGTTGGAGGGTATTTTAGTAATGAATATTTTTATTGACTTTTTATCAAGTTTCCCCATTTTATTTAAACGTTCATAACTTTTACATACGAAATTATTTTTTGAAAAAAAATATGCCATAAAAACGAGCATTTTTTTATTTTCAAAATTAGTAGTGTATTGCTATAATTTTTTTTTTTGTTTTTTTAGTTCATTGAGACTTTTGTGCAGGTCATTGTGTCTTTTGTAAAGATCATTGTGTCTTTTATACAGGTCATTGTGTTTTTTGTACATGTCATTGTGTCTTTTTTTGTTTTTGCTCAATGTTGTGTTTTTATGAACGTTTTAAGAGGCAATGATGCGCATAATACATTATGTCAAGTAATGATGAAACAATGACGAATATGAATAACATAATTATCTTTAAAAGACACAATTACTTATAATAAAGACACAAAGACAAGTATGAACAATTTTGTACATGTCATTGTGTCTTTTGGTTAGGTCATTGTGTTTTTATGTTTCTTTTCAATATGGTATTTTCCTGAACAATTTAAAACACAATGATGTTGCAGAATATATAATGTTAAGCAAGGAAGACACAATGACGAGTATGAATAAAATAATGATATTTAAAAAAGACACAATTACCTGTAAAAAATCACAATGATGAGTATAACAACTTTATACGAGTCATTGTGTCTTTTATATAGGTCATTGTGTCTTTTGTACATGTCATTGTGTCTTTTATGTTTATGCTCAATGTTGTGTTTTAATGAACAATTTAAAACACAATAATGTTGCAGAATACATAATATTAAGCAAGAATGACATAATGACGAGTATGAATAACACAATGATCTTTAAAAAAGACACAATTACTTTTAAAAAAGACACAATTACCTGTAAGAAAAAAACAAAAAAATAATTAAACACAAATATTTTAAAAAGACACAATGACGATAATTAGACACAATGAGTTGAAAAAAAATTCATTTTTATAACAAAATTATACTCATTTTAAAGATAAAAAAATCCTCGTTTTTATGATATATTTTTTTTAAAAAAATAATTTCGTATGTAAAATTTATTAACGTTTAAAAAATTTGTGGAGAAAGTGGTTATGACTAAATTACCCTCTAACAGCTTTTCCCACTAAAATTTTAAAATTTTCATCTTAAATTTAATCATATGATCTAATGGCCAATAATCTTTCTTAATCTTTTTAGGATAAGAGGATTATTTAGTTGAACCCAATCCAATTATACATTTACAACTAACCCGAATAAATGGTTAAACATGCAAGTAAAATACACTAAAAATAAATTTTTGCCTCCAAAGAGTAAGAAATAATATAAATTTGACATGTGAAATGCTAAAAATATAAAAATAAAATCTAATATAAAAAATAAAATCCAGTAAAAAAACCAAATCTAGTACCAAAAAAACAAAATTCAGTACAAAAAATCAAAAAGCTAGTACAAAAAAATAAAAATTCAATACAAAAAAATAAAAATGTGGTTAAAAAAATGCAATATAAAAAACACAAAAACAAAAACACAAAAATACAGTAAAAAAAAATACATAGCAAAAAAAGAATCTAGTATAAGAAAAAAAATAAAAATTTAATGCAAAAGATAAGGTGTCATACCTAAATTATAATGACACAGGTTAAATTTGTATTAGTTCTTACTGTTCTTAAGTAAAAATCTTTTTTTATTTGATATTTTTTCCATGTATATTGTATACACACCATCTCTCTCTCCTCGCGTTTGTATTGTGACTTCCTCAGTAATACCCATTGAAATACCAAGATCAACAATACAATATACTTCACCAGTGTAGTCATTACAAGAATCTCGATTATTAGCGATGAGCAGACCATTAGTGGCGACAAACACGTAGATCCGTCGTGTTGCCAATCAAACAATCAAAAATAGTGTGACTTTAATGGCTAGATTATTTCATACAAATAGCATTAGTTTGCATTAACGAAAAACTGTTTTTATATATGCTTTTAGTTTTATTTTAAACCCACAATATAGCCATAGTTAAATGTGCTTTATAGTTAGGTTGACTTCTAGGAAATTAAAAGTTCTGTAATATTTGTACAGTTTTGTCACCGGTTCTTAAATTTTAACTTTTACATGATTGAATTGTTAGTGTACTGAATTTTTAAACTGCATTATTGATCATATTTAAAAATGAGTCAAAGAGTGTTCAACATTCAAATCAAGTTAAAAATTAAAAAAAAATCAAAATTAGATTTGCAAATCACAAATTCGATTCGATTTCAGTTTGATTTAATGTTTAATAGATCAAATTTGAATTTCTTATTTTCGATTGGAAATTCGAATTAAGAATAAGCATATAAGTATATATATTTACACGTAGTTTCTATCGGATCTGTAGCTATTTCAGAAATAGTATAACATGTATTTTAGACATTTTAACTTTAATTAATATTAGATTATTGTCACTTTATTTTAAAATTTTTATCCTGGAAAAAGTTTAAATTTATATTTAGAATTTTACAACTATGATATTGTTTATTTAATTAACATTACGATGGTATATTAGTTTTTTATGCATGTATATTTTTTGATAAAAATTATTCATGTTTTAATAGTTGGGAAGATAAAATGAAAAAGTCAAATTCGAAGTCAAATCTAATTCGAATTCATTTGAGTATTTGAAATCCGATTAGCTAAACACCACTAGCTAATTATATATATATATATATATATATATATATATATATATATATATAGGGATGTTCAAATGAGAACCAATATAAGTTAAGAACTAAAAGAAACATTTCTAGCCACAAATTTAAACGGTACAAAAGTAACTTCTCCTATTTTCAAGGGAAATTACTTTTATGTCCTTAAAAATTTGTGGCTATAAATGTGGTTCTTTTAGTTCTTTCATTTTTAATGGTTCTTAATAGAATAAGTCCCTATATATATATATAACGGTTTAAAAAATATATATATATTTTAAACCGTTAATTAAAACATCAAACTGATAACTTGACCCCCCATTAAGCTTGGAAAAATTCGTGGTCGGGTCAGGTCGAGTAACTGATCATAATGAGTTTGGATCAGTATGTGTACTGGACATTATAAGTTTTAAGCAAAATAAGTTTGGGTTTTAATGTGTCGTTTTAAAAAAAACCATAAATTTAGTTGAAGTTAAAATAAGTTGTAACTAAATAAATAGTTTATATTGAAACAATTTTTGATGATTTTCTCATTATTCTCACTCGTTTGAATCTATTATATTCATATCGGTTTTAGGTATGCTTGGCAAAATGGGCGGGCTGGGTAACGGGTTAGAACGAATTCGGGTCAGGATGGGTGCTGGTCAGAACATGTTTTAAACAAAATAAGTCTGGGTCTAAATGGATTGTTCTTAAAAAACATCAATTTAGTTTAACTTAAGATGTGTTATGAGTAAACAAATGGTCCATTTGGATAATTTTTAATAGTCTTCTCATCAAATATGTTATTAATCATTCTTAAATGTTTGTATCTATTGCATTTACATAGTTTTTTGCTTACCCATCTTGACCCGCATTGTGTTTAAGTGCTACTACGCATCTCAACACATTCAATATTATGATGTTACCCATTTCAACTGATTATACTACAGTTGTTTACCCAAACCAACCCATTCCTTTGATATGGTTAAAAATTGTCACCTCTAGTTTTAGGTGACCCTTCTTGACAAACATTGTGTTAAGATTTTACACATTCTATATTATGATATTATCTATTTCAATTCAAAGTACATTAATTGTTCATTCAAATCAATTCATTTATCTTTTGAGGCAAGATTGTCATGTATACCTACCATCCCGGAGGAAATCTATACTAAGAAAACTCCCTGGTTCACCTCGAAGTAATTACACCCAGAAATACTCGAACCCAACACGTCTTATAAAAGGAGTGTTACCTCTAGCTAATTAATTAGCCTTTTTGGACGCTTTGAATGAAGAACTTAATGCTTTTATATTAATGATTGATTTACGATTTGTGAAAATGGTTGGGCGTTGTAACTTAAGCACATTTGTGGCTTTTCTATCCCATAGAAATGATGTACGATGCTGGGATATATACAATAATTGAGCTATCTGTATCCTTTAATGAGCCATTTCAAGTTATCATCTTCCAGCTGTTTGATAAAATTAATGTTAACTGGGCCAAAAAATATTTTTTTAAAAGATTGGCATACACCACCATTACTGAACCATGGTTCTTGAACCTGTAACAAGATTAATTCAAAGAATGATCCTTACATGATTAATACAGATTGTAATGTCAAAACACTTATCTTGTCACTAATCTTACAGTTTGTTCATCCAGGAAGCCCTAATTACAGTTTCCCAAAAAGATTTAACTGTTGATTGAATGCAGTTATTAACTTGTTAATAATTGTTCAAAAAATGAGTTGTCAAAATTTTGGCTTGTTAAATTGCAGCAACATGTACATTGTCTGCAGATCCTTTTCAAGATTTGGTAAAACAATGACAAGCATGCTTCTGTCTGCGATTTAATTTATACACTCGTATCGCATGTAATACATATAGACATGATTAAGTTGTTCATATACACATATAGTTTTGAAAGATTTCATAAAAGTTTGTCAAAGTTCATGAAATAACAGCAGCATGTAGTAACCATCTCCAACAGGAAGTACCAAGAAATGAAGGTATTAATGAGCTAACTTTAGTGAGTAGGTGTAGTTGTCACATTTACTTAATTATTTACATACCAGTAGCTAATTAAGCTAGAACTTTAATGCAGTTGAGAGCACAATCAATGAAAGTCATATAATTGAACCTATTCTAGCTTTTTTTTTTCTTTTACCCTTTAACTTTCGTTCAAATGTGGGTCCCGTAATGTCATGTGATCTTGTTAATAGCTATGTGTTGTCGGTAGCAGTTTCTGTAGCCCAAGTGTCGCAATCCCCCATTGCATTATATATATAACGTAGTAGTAAACTGACTAATGTACCAAGTAGACAATGTTTAGTGTTTAGAAACTTGCTTATAACTAATCAAGTACTATAGTGTCTGCGTTTTCAAAGATTCTTGATGCAGGTTTATTCGGTCTGTCGTCGGCCTGAAACCCTTCTGGGATTCTTGCTGATTTTGTTGTTTTCTGTGAGTTTTTGTTATGGTGATGACAAAGTTGTTGAGGTAATTGGGACTGGAGAATGTGGTGATTGTAGTCAGAGTAACATTAAGAGCAGTCATGCTTTATCAGGTAACATGTATGATTGGTTTTTGTGATAGAGTTAATGTAGATCGATACATGTTTGTTGCATTTTTAAAAAGCAATAATACGTTAAGCTCGAACTTTTAAACTTTACATAATGCATCTATACTTGTTAATTTGAATGTGATACACGTGACTCTTAAGTCTTAATATCGCATAATGCATCTATACTTGGTGCATTGAATTTAATAGACATAGAGTGTAATGTAACCACGTCTTGTTTCTCTCTCTCGTTACTTTTGATTATCTTTTAGGCTCTAGTTATTCATAAACCACCCGGTTATCCATATATTGATTCTATACGGCTAGTGTAAGATGTATGGGTCATATATATAACATTGGTATGTCAGAGAATGTATGTGTGACGTAAATTATACGAGTAGTATACGGGCTCTTCTCATTTTTGGCTAAATATACGTTTAAATTTATTCAGGGCTTAAAGTAACCGTTGACTGCAAGCGTGAAAACGGGAATTTGAAAAGAAGGGGTGTTGGGGAGCTTAATGGTGAAGGGAATTTCAAAATATCTTTACCACAAGAGATCTTGAAAGATGGCAAGTTGACAGAAGAATGTTATGTACAACTTCACAATGCAGCAAATGCACCTTGTGCAGTTCAAGATGGTACTTTAGATGCCATGAAGATTGTTCTTTTGTCAAAGTCAGACCAAAAGCATACCTTTGGAACACCAGGAAAACTAAAGTTTTCATCGGCTATTTGTACTTCTGCATTCTTGTGGCCTCATTTTAAGTACCCTCCCCTTCCAAAACTGCCACATTGGCCTAAAAAACATCCCTTTTTTGGCCACTATTTTCCACTCCCACCAAAGGTTTATAAACCACCAGTTGTTGAAAGTCCTCCGGTTCCGGTTTACGAACCAACACCCAACCCTCCGATCGATAAACCAAAGCCACCAGTTCCTGTTTACAAGCCAAAACCCGAGCCACCAGTTGTCAAGCCAGAGCCAAAGCCACCTGTTTACAAGCCAGAGCCAAAACCAAAGCCACCTGTTTACAAGCCAGAGCCAAAGCCAAAGCCACCTGTTTACAAGCCAGAGCCAAAGCCAAAGCCACCTGTTTACAAGCCAGAGCCAAAGCCAAAGCCACCTGTTTATAAGCCAGAGCCAGAGCCAAAGCCACCTGTTTACAAGCCAAAGCCAGAGCCAGAGCCAAAGCCAAATCCACCTATTTACAAGCCAGAGCCAAAGCCAAAGCCACCTGTTTACAAGCCAGAGCCAAAGCCCCCTATTTACAAGCCAGAGCCAAAGCCCCCTGTTTACAAGCCAGAGCCAAAGCCACCTGTCTACAAGCCAGAGCCAAAGCCACCTGTTTACAAGCCAGAGCCAAAGCCAAAGCCACCTGTTTACAAGCCAGAGCCAAAGCCTCCTGTTTACAAGCCAGAGCCAAAGCCCCCTGTTTACAAGCCAGAGCCAAAGCCACCTGTCTACAAGCCAGAGCCAAAGCCACCTGTTTACAAGCCAGAGCCAAAGCCAAAGCCACCTGTTTACAAGCCAAAGCCAGAGCCAAAGCCAAAGCCTCCTGTTTACAAGCCAAAACCCGAGCCGCCAGTCGTCAAGCCAGAGCCAAAGCCACCAAAATGTGACACCAAACCAAAGCCGCCGGTTTATGAGCCGACTCCGGTCCCAGAACACAAGCCAATGCCAAAACCAAAACCACCCATTTACAAGCCGGCTCCTGTCCCAACTTACAAGCCAAAGCCACCAGTACAGCTTCCACCAGTTCCAATTTACAAGCCAAAGCCACCGGTTCCTATATACAAACCGACACCAAAGCCGCCGTTGCCACCACTAGTAAAACCGTTGCCACCACCATTATATAAGAAACCTTGCCCACCATTTCCTCTACCAAAGCTTCCTCCTTTTCCCACCATCCCGCCAAAAGATTTCCATCATCTTCTTCCAAAGTATTTCCATCATCACATCATAAAGGATTTTCCTCCCCTACCTCCTATGTTATCTCATCCGTAAGAATCTATTTTATCAAGAAACCGATACCGACTTCGATAATGATTCAAATTTATTGTGCATGCATGATCATGACATATATAAAGGTTGTCTGATACATGCATCAAAAAAATTATATATGTGTGTTATGGTGAACGTATTGATAGTACGTAGTTAATTTCACAAGTTTCTAAGTTTGAAATTGTATTGTATCGAATTGTTTCAGTAATGGTGTTTTTTATTCTAAGAAATTAAATAATGTTTTTTATAGACTGGTCAAATATACAATAACACGTACCCAATTAAATCCCACTTTGTAAGGTCTGAGAAAAAGATGAAAACAAACATTACCTCTATCCTAATGTGGTAGATACATTGCTTCGCAAGAGACCCGTCTCAGAATTTTTTTTTTCAACATACAATGTATAGGCAACATAGAGCACCAAGCACAGATGCAAAAAACATCATAACCCAAGCACACACACTTATGTACAAGTAGCAGGCATAAAGCTATACAACGCAAAATCCAATCTACTTTATGGAATACCCACATAAGCAAGCAGAGAGCACGCGTATCCAACACATGAATATTTTTTACTTGTCATGGGTATAAACTTCTGCCTTAAGTGGATTTATGTGCAACAAACTTTAAGTTTGGAAAGTTTTTGCATTACGTCTAAGATGAAAGATACTGAGGTCAAAAATGTGTCTACATTTATGTGGGAGAAATTCTAGCTAGATGTCGACATTTATAACTACAAGTTTAGTTTTATATACGATAGTGTATGAATTTCATGTCATCTAAAAATTACATTCTTATTATATGATTTATATACACACGTGCTGACGTGCGTACGTACTGGTGTGTTTAAAGATTTTGGATTCTAGTCAATTTCATGCAACCACTTATTTAGAGGTGGGCAAAAAAACCAGAACCGACAACCGGAACCGGAACCTGTAATATCCGAGCCGGTGGGTACAAACAGGTCCGGTTTTTCAGACAATAGTTCACTTACACAAATCTTTGAATACCAAACCCAGGATTCATGAGATATAATTTCCTAAAAATGACCAGGTAAAAATTTCCATATTAGCATTGAAGAGAATAAAAGTTTATTTTAGTGTGTTTAAGCTCCTCTGGATACTTCAAATGATAACTTGAAATATGTGATTCGTTAATCATTATCTACAGACTACAATTGTAAATGAGTTTGGGCCTTGGGGCCGTAAATTTCAATTACAACAATGGGCCGATATAGTTTTCGAGTGGGTTCAGGTCCTTCAGGATATTGGGTTTAGGATTAAATTGAATAAAGAATATCACCTAGTTGATTTGTGAATAGATTAAACGAGATGGCACATCACCTGTCTTGTCGTGTAAATTAAACACTTTCGTTTCTTTTCAGGAACAAACTCAAAAGACAACCAAAAAAAATAACGGATAAGTATGTGCGACTAAAAAAACAAAAGATAAATAACAGACCTTATATGCTTCTACTTAAATTTTTAATCATGTCAAGGTTGCAGTCGTAATATGCGGTCATGACTCACGACCACCTATTTATTTTCTACTGTAAAGTCAATCATAATATCCAATGTTGTTACAACCAGACTGGTTCAGCTAGCCAGTCGAACTAATCTAATATAAGAATTTTGGACTGCTCTCAGTTGAATCAGCTAGTTACATGTCAGACCAGTTAAACCGACAAACCAGGTTGTTAGACTGGGAAAATTTTCATCCTATTAAAATTTAAAGGATAAAAGACTATATCCTATGGCTTTTTTTAATATGATTATGTATGTTTAAACATTAATTATGCTTGATTAAATGTCTTTATGCTTATATTATTTTTATATACTTTTTAAGTATATATGACGTAATCTAAAACTTATATATGGTCTGATCAGAAAATAGTAAGACGTCCAACTGAATGTTTGGTCAAGATATAAAAACATTGATAATGTTATTCGTCATAAAAATAGTGACAGAAATTTATATATCATACTACAAAATTAAATCGATCGTAAAATGAGAAGGGATCGTACATCCGTCGTCAGATTTTTGTCGCCAATGCTACATATATTTTATTACTGGTCCCATGCATGCATGATTGGAAACGTTTACCGTGTGCGTGTTTAATTATATGGCATAAATAAATCTAGTTAATTTAAAAAAAATAAATAAAACAAAGAACAACAAAATAAATAAAACTAGGAAAATGAGCAGCTCAAGTTTTTCGAAAATCCAAGGCAAATACAAAAGTTGAGACATTTTTCATAAACAATTTTTTCATGCGATAAAAATTATAGTTCACAAATTCTAAATAACAAAAAACATGTTAATTTGTCTCTATTTACATATGTTTTACTCATAATTACAGTTAACAATTGATAATTATAAATGATACAAAAAATGTTATAAAGTATAATACTTAATGATGATATTTTATAACTCTTCTCATCTTTATTAATCAACTTGGTTACCATATTTAACACTAATAAACTTATCTAAATCTTTTAACTCGTACCATTAATAAAAAATTATTCCAATGTCAATGAACGGTGAAACAAAAAACATAAAAGATGCAATTATTTGGAAAGAGAAAACCTTAAAAATAAACTCTCTTTTGAAAATATAAGTGAACTCTCTAATTTTCCAGATTTAAAACGACAAAATAAATAATACGAACATAACCCCAATGGTTGGGACCCTTAAAATTTGGGGTTTTAGGCCCTTGCCTATAAATTTATTAAATGAAACCAGCCCTGGCTAGGAGATATGTTCGAACTTCACAAAGGAAAAACCAATGTTTTCATAAATGGACCGGACGTCTTATTGGTTACCGGTCGGACCGGATTCAAGAACCGGATAAACTAATAAATATATAAAAAATTTCAAAAATAATTATAGAATTGTAAACACTTTTAACCAACATAATTAATGTTCAAACAAACATAATCATGTTAAAAAAAATACAAGTTTTGATATTAATGTTTAATTCTTTGGATTTTAGTTAAAAAATAAACTTGAAATCTGGTCTGACTGGTGAACCGGCTCAACCAGCCGGGTTCACTTGAGGGCGGTTCACATGTTGTTTTTGGACCGGTCGACCTTTCGGTTCCCGGTCCGCTTTGGTCCGGTTTCGACAACACTGGGGAAAACTGAAGAGTAACTCACACAAGAAAAAATGAGATTTGTAAAAATTCAAACGGAAAATTACGACAACCAATCAAAATAATCTCATGTTCATACGGTTTCATTTAAAAACCATCAATATTTGCTTATTATAAATGTAATATATGTCTTAAGAGATATTTGAACCCATTACATATCATTTAAAAAGTCATGAACTATCAATAGGATAAAAACTCATTAATATCGTTACATATCTAACATTGAAGTTTATTGAAGGACTTAATTATCGGTCTCGATTGCATCAGATTCTTCACCCGATTATGTTGATCATTATATAATAAGAGATATTACTTGTATAAAAAAATTAGTATCATTTGATTGTCATTTATCATAACCACATACAGTTATGAGAGCATTACAATTTAAATTTTATATTATACTTGTATGGTACTTGTGTTAGCCACTTAGGAAGCATACTTGCCCTCACTTGGGTCCTCTCAACTCTAAACCCATCATGTGAGGGTGATCGATTCTTTATAGTCATTAAAAGACAAACATGAAATTAACAAAATATATATTATCATTTCCAAGAGTGTGTTGTAAACTATTTTAGTCTCTTGAACAATATTGATAAAGGTAACTACAATAATTTATTGAACTATCAGCAGTGGAGATTGGGTTCAAATTACGAATGTTTAAATAGTTTGCATCTCGTTTGAAAAAAGTTTTTTTTTTCTAAACCCACCAAGCTAAGTCGGCTCATTTTGTAATCGAGTCGAGCCCGAGTCATGGTTGGCTAATTGGTTTTGCTTGGGCTTATCTCATGGCACGTCTTGTTTTGTTGACCTGTCTAGAATTTTAAACTATTTAATATATGTGTGCTATCTCTATTTACAAGAGTTCGTAAGGCCTCTATTAATTTATTACCAATAAATACCTATATATATATATATTACATATATGTATATCAAAATATGCAAAAAATAAAATAAAAAACCGAGTTGGCTTGTTGAGCCGCAAATTGACTTGAGTTTTTTACTATCTGAGTTCGAGCTTGACTCTTAAGGTCGATAAAAAATTAGAGCAAAGACCAGCTCGGCTCGGCTCGTTTTCAACTTTACTTCAAATCTAAGATTTTAGCAATTGCTTCTCCAAAGCTTAATAAAGACAGTTCTTTTAGTTGCTTTTTAAAACATCTATCTATAAAGAACATGTGTAGTCATCACACTTTTATCATTTCACGTAATCGTTAGAGGTGACAATTTTTACCCATATCAAAGAAAATGGGTTGGTTTGGGTAACAATTGTAGTATAATGGATTGGAATAGGTAACATCATAATATTGAATGGGTTGAGATGAGTACCACATAAACACAATGCTGGTCAAGATATGTAACTAAAAAACTATTTAAACGCAATGGATTCAAAGATTTACGAATGATTAATAGCATATTTAATGAGAAAATCACTAAAAATTATCCAAATGGACTATTTGTTTACTTATAACACATATTAAGTTAAACTAAATTGATGTTTTTAAGAACAATCAATTTAGACCCGGACATATTTTGCTTAAAACCCGTTCTGACTCGCACTCATCCTGACCCGAACCCGTTATGACCCGATACTCAACCCGCTCATTTTTCCAGGCATAGTAATCGTCATATAAACAACTAATCATATCACCCACTATTCATATACAAATATGTGACCATGAACTTCTCCTCACCGATTCATCAACTATTCCTATGGTAGCGCCCCAAAACAATCCACCCTCACCCTGCCCAAAAAAACCATACAACGGTTAAAAGGTAAACCATCTCAAAAAATAAATTTTTGGGGTGATTTTAAACAAGCTACAATAAAGCCATCATTCTCAAAAACAAAATGAAAATGAAGCGCTTCAGATTGTTATTTTTTTTTACTTGTGGATCGCTAATTATTAAGTGGCTGATGTTTTAATCTGGCCCACATGGTATGTCTCAAATACTTAAATTACAACTAAAAATACAAACATATGGCAAGAAATAAAACCATCCAACCATAAGAAACCAAAACCTACCATTACCAAACCTACTCTAGCCATTATCGAATGCATGTTTGAGTCGATTGTAGGCCTGGCGTTTCTGACCCTAAGACCAAGCGCAATGGTCACCCCGCCCTAGCCAGCGGCTTCCCACCCCGCCGCGGGGTCCAGCGGGCACACCGCCACCCTATCCAGCGGCGCCCGCTCAAACCGGCCCAGCGGCCCCCGCTCCCCGTTGAAATCACTTGAATGTGATTGGTCCATTCTCTTGACCGTTTTTAAACGGTAATAAACCAAAAAAAAAAAAAAAAAACTTTTTTAAACTAAATAAATACCCAACATTTTTACACACTCAATTCCATCCAAAACTCTCTTAAATTTTATACATTTATTTATAAAAATGTCATCATCCTCTACGGTGTTCTCATCTTCTGATAGCGAGGGTACTGATCTTTTTATCGCGGCTTTGTCTACCATGGCTCAAGAAAACGCTTCTCAGATTCCTCGGCCTATAATTAGAAGAATTCAGATTAATCGAGACAGGGAAGCTGGGCATGATCTGTTGATGCGTCATTATTTTGGGCCCGAACCGTTGTATAATGAGAAGTTGTTCAAGAGGCGTTTCCGGATGCAACGACCTCTATTTGAACGTATCGTGAACGATCTGGAGGTTGCAGATACTTATTTTCAACTGAGATGGGATGCTCGCGGCAGGCGAGGATTCACACCGTTACAAAAGTGTACGTCGGCTATTCGACAATTGGCTTACGGGAGTACGGCAGACTTAATGGACGACTATTTACAGATGTCAGACAGCACTTCCAGAGAGTGCCTTTATAATTTCTGTAAGAATATCCGTCGACTCTATGGTCCTAAATATTTGCGCAAACCAATTATAATGATGTTATGAATTTGTACGAACACCATGAAAATTATCATGGATTTCCCGGTATGCTTGGTAGTATTGATTGTATGCACTGGGATTGGGAAAATTGTCCGGTTGCATGGAGAGGACAATTTATGAGAGGCGATCACGGATGCCCCTCAATTATTCTTGAAGCAGTTTGTTCACAGGATTTATGGATCTGGCATGCATATTTTGGCATGCCTGGTGCGAATAACGACCTAAACGTTCTAAACTCGTCGCCGTTACTCAATGATATGGAAAACGGTGTTTTTCCACAATCATCGTTTTTTTGTAACGATAACGAGTACGCTCAGGGTTATTATCTTGCTGACGGGATTTACCCAGAATGGCCGGTTTTTATGCAAACAATAACATGTCCAACAACCTTTAAACGGAAAAGGTTTCAAGTAGCACAAGAGGGTGCAAGGAAGGATATTGAACGGGCGTTTGGTGTTCTCAAAAAAAGATTTCAAATTATTAAAAATCCGGCTAGAGCATGGCATCCTAAAAAAATTAGATCCGTTATGTATGCATGTATCATAATACACAATATGATACTTGAATGTGAGGGCAAGTCGATTAGCCCGTTTGTTCCCGATGAAGACGAACCGTCTTCTCCTTTTGAAATTGATGACCCGCGTAGAGATAACCAAATTTTGGCGTTGCGAAACAAAAGCATTCACGAGTCGTTAAAAGCCGATTTGGTCGAACATATCGAAAGGGTTCGAACCGATATTGTCGTTCGTAGCATCTAAGCCGTCTAGAATATTTTTAATATGTTATTGTTTTTTTAATGTAATGTGTCTTTTTTTTTGTAAAATATTGAATTATTTTTAAATTAGAGTAATGTTTTTTTATTTAATTTTAATTGTTGATGACGTGGAATAGTGGGGAAGGGTTTTCAGTGGGGTGACCATTGTGGGTGTTAAAGGATTTCAGTGGGGTGATGACGTGGCAGGAAATTTCAGTGGGGAAGGGTTTTCAGTGGGGTGACCACTGTGAATAGTCTAATAATGGTTTGATGTTGTATTATAATATGAAAATTCAATTTAAAAAAACCCTTAAACCCTGTTTGATTTATCATTTAAAATAATGAAAATAAATATTTAATACATATTAAAGTTGAATAAAAAATTAAGTTATTTAATCAATTTAAATGTTCTTTAATGTATACTACATATTTGTTAATAAGATTCCAAATTAAAAGTTTATACAATCCTGATATATGCTTATATGTAACATTGAAATAGGTATATTTCTTAATCGTATATTTTGAATGCCAATGGTTGCCTTGATAATTTATACCGATTACTACGTATAAAAAAAAAAAAAAAGATTAGATGACACGTTATCTTCACCAACGGTGAATCTGGTGAACCGTTATCCACCGTAGGATCTCATACATCCTCAAATCCGCACTGGTTTGGTGTGTGTGCGCGTAGATATAGCACATACCTCTAACAGGAAGGCGATATAATTTTGTGATTTCTCTCTTCTTACCCTTTTCAAACCACCCTTCTCCATATTTTTCTTACCCTCAACGTCAATCTACACGTACTGGTATTTCAATTTATCTCTTTTTTTTTTTTTTTTTATCTTTACTCTTCATCTCTTAAACCCTAGTTTATGTATGGAATTCGAGTTCAAACCTGAACTTGATGTATGTTTGTTGAATATAGATTTCGTTGTAGTTTGAATAGAGTGCTGCTTTATTTTGCATGATTTGTATTTGATTGATGAGTATATGTGCGCGGTTAGTTCTTTTCTCTAATTAGGGTTTTCTTTTTCATTCACGAGTTTTAGGGATCCAGGGTTTCAAGATAGATTTAGGAAGTTGTGATGGAAAATGGTGTGAACATGTCAAAAGCTGAGAATTTGGATGATGATGTGTTGAATGCTAATAGAACCGACGAAGGTTTTCAGGAGACAAATGGTGGTGTTGAGAGTGTATCCCTAACTGTGGAGATGGAAGAAACTCTTGATGTTAGGAAAGATAAAAGTGATGTGAATGATGGCGATTTGGATGTTCCTTTACGGTTAAATGGGGCAGCAGAGAAGTCAGAAGATGCATCTGAGGCTCATATTGCTCCTGTAGAGGAGGTCATCTCTATGAAGGTAACCTTATTCTTGCTATGTGCTCATATTTCATGAAAGAAAAAAAAAACATAACCAGCAAAATCCGTTATTTTTGTTGTAAATACATAGCACATGCCAGAAACAAACATGTATCATAGCAAAATCTATTCGAAACAGAAGATAGAAAATGAGTAAATTACGGTTCTAACCATAACGATTCTAATGGTTTTGGCCCCCAACCCTCTTGTGATTTCGTTAGATTACTTATAGCTGAAGGCCAAAACCATTAGTTGTTTAAATCACAAGGGCTGCATTGATAGAAGATTCTATCTTGAGTTGAAATAGTTAAAACACTTAAACCACATAGGCCAAAACCGTAATTTGCTCTAAAATAAAATAAAGAACATGAATGTATAAAAAATTCTAAAGTAGCACAAACTAAGACCAAAGACACAACTAAGACTACAAGCACACCCATACCTAAAGGCCCACATATAACTAAAAGTACTCCTAAGAAAAATAGGTGCACCTAAAGACTAAAAGCACCTATACCTAAAAATCCCTACACTTTATTCGGTATCACCAAGAACTTCTATCACATGATCATGTCTTTTGAGAGTTACATTCTTACAAATATTGCCTAACCTACTCATCTCATGAGTCATGTCGGCTTTGGTCTGTCTCTACTTCACTTACCATCTGCTGTAAGGCTTTCCATGCTCCATGCTAGTGTTGTCATGTGTCTCCTTTGCACGAGCCCAAACATTTGCAGTCTACCCTTCGTAATCTTATCCGAAATGCATGATATCCTTAATTTGTCCATAAAAACCTGATTTCTTATCTGATTTGATCAAACTTTGTGTGCCAACACATCAACAGAAGCGTTCTCATCTTTGTTACCTCTAGCTGTTGCAATTATGTCTTCTTGATTGGTCAACAATTAGATTTGTATACTATAGTTGGATGAACCGTAAGTCTGTAACCCTATAGAATTTCCATTTTAATTTCTTTGGAAACCTCTTGTTGCATAAATTGCTTCTCCACTTGCACCAACCTGTTTGCATGCAGCACATGATGTCACCGTCAATATCCCTGTCACTTTGGATGAATGATCTTAGATACTTGAACTTGGTTGTTTGATGGTCCCATTGAACTTACAGTGAAGGTACTTGGTTTTTGCGCTAACTTTACCCTTTAAGGATGCTCTCCACTAAACCCTCCTTACTCTCTGTCCCCAAACACAATGTCATCTTCAAAAAGCATGCCCAATGGTATTTTCTACCGGATCAACCTAGACGACTCAACTAATTCTATAGTAAAAACTAAAGAGAAATGGATTCAATGTTGATTCTTAGGAAAGGCCCACAACCACACATGGTGTGATTATGTATCCTTCATTGGTGTCCTCATCCTTGTCCAAGCCCCAACATACACGTCCCAAATAATATCTATGCATATCGCAGGGATCCCTCAACCCTCCAAACTTCCTAAATCACCCTTCAAGTCACACTGTCATATGCCTTTACCAAGCCGATGAACATCATATGCAAATCTTGCTTCTTCTCTCTATACTTTTTATTAATCTCCTTCCGTAGCTGACCATCCAAGCATAAAACCAAACTGGTTTCGTGTTAACTGAGTTTTGCACGTATAATTTTTGCTTCAATTTTTCCTAAGAGGAGATCATATCTATGAAGGTAACCTTATTCTTTTTATTTTCATTGAAAAAAAGTTTATATATGTTAATTACTGGTGGTATATGCAGGTGATTGGTGGTGGGGAAAGTACATCTGGTAATACAATCAGGGATCCACCTGTTGTAATAGAAAACAATGAGCTTGTGGATTGTGATGAACCAGAGGAAAAAAATCTTAATTTGGCAGATGTTAGTGAGGAGAGAAATGCATCTGATGGTACACCCAGCAATCAGTCAAGTGGATCTGAAGCTAATGAGGCCATGAATGGTGATGAAAATGAGGCAGAAATGGTCAAGTTGTTGCAGGAAATTGATGGAGAAAGTGATTCTGCCATAGAACAAACATGTGAGTTGGAAACTGATGTTTCAGTGGTTGGTGAAAAAGATGAAATAAAAATGTTGGGTGTGAATGATGAACAAAAAGCTTATGAAGACGTAAGCTGCGACAAGCAGAAGGTGTTGGAAAATCATGGGATTATAGACAATGGTGTAGTTGAGACTGAAAAGGTTTCTAATGTAGATATATTGGAAGAGGTTCACGAGATTAGCTTAGAAAATTCTGAAAATGGAGTTTCCAACCATGTTGATCTGGATGAAACACCGACTCATAAAAATGGTGTCAATGGTAATTCTGTGAGTCTCAAAACACAGCCAGATGTGGAGTTAAGAGTTGAAGCGAACAAAGATGTAGATAAAAAGGATATACTGGTTCCTGAAAATAAACACAAACCGACAGATGAACAAATTCATGAGGGAGAACATAAAAGCTCTAATTTATCTTCAGGAAATCTAGATGATAAAAAAGCGGAAGAAGGAAGCACTTCAGTCAGCGATGTGCCTGATAACCATGTGGGAAGAACAGCAACTCCTGAGTTTGAAACAAGTGAACCTATTAAACATGAAGTGAAAAAAGATATGCCAGTTAAGAAACAACCCGAATTGGGGCCTGTTATAGGTGTTTCTAATCTCAAACCTGATTCAAAGCCCAACCATTCTCCCAATCCTAATAAACCTACCACTGCGCCCACCCCCTCTCCAGTTCCTTCTCCACCTCCAACTCACCCTGCTGGTCTTGGCAGTGGTGTTCCACTGCTGGAACCGGCGCACCGTGTCGTTCAGTCTCAGGTAAACGGAAATGCTTCTCATCTGCAAAACCAAGCCATTGATGAACCAACAAATGGGGAGTCTGATGAAAACGATGAAACCCGTGAAAAGCTCCAGATGATTCGTGTCAAGTTTCTGAGACTTGCCCGTAGGCTTGGGCAGACCCCCCATAACGTGGTTGTGGCTCAGGTTTTGTATAGGTTAGGTTTGGCTGAACAATTAAGAGGCAGAAATGGAAGCCGTGTTGCTGCTTTTAGCTTTGAGCGAGCCAGTGCCATGGCTGAGCAGTTGGAAGCAGCTGGCCAAGAGCCACTTGAGTTCTCATGCACCATCATGGTTCTTGGGAAAACTGGGGTTGGGAAAAGTGCAACCATTAATTCTATATTTGATGAAATCAAGTTTGGCACTGATGCATTTCAAGTAGGAACAAAAAAAGTTCAGGACGTTGTTGGAACCGTGCAGGGTATCAAGGTTCGTGTTATTGACACACCAGGCCTTTTTTCTTCATGGGCTGATCAAAGGAAAAATGAGAAAATTCTTCACTCGGTAAAACGATTTATTCAAAAATCACCTCCCGATATTGTGTTGTATCTTGATCGTTTGGACATGCAAAGTAGGGATTTTGGTGATATGCCTCTTTTGAAAACTATAACCGATATATTTGGTCAGTCTATATGGTTTAATGCTATTGTCGTCTTGACCCATGCTGCATCGGCTCCGCCTGAAGGCCCAAATGGTACGGCTACTAGTTATGACATGTTTGTGACCCAACGCTCCCACGTGGTCCAGCAAGCCATTCGACAGGCTGCAGGTGATATGCGGCTCATGAACCCTGTTTCATTAGTGGAAAACCATTCAGCATGTAGGACAAATCGGGCTGGTCAAAGGGTTTTGCCAAACGGTCAAGTGTGGAAGCCTCATTTGTTGCTACTTTCGTTTGCTTCAAAGATTCTGGTTGAAGCTAACATGCTTCTAAAGTTGCAAGACTCACCACCTGGCAAGCCTTTTGCAGCACGAACCCGGGCACCTCCATTACCGTTTATTCTTTCAAATCTACTACAATCTAGACCTCAGCTGAAGCTACCTCAGGAGCAGTTTGGTGATGATGATGATGATTATGACACTGATGAGTCTTCTGATGAAGAATCATCAGAGTACGATGAGTTACCACCATTTAAACGGTTGACTGCTTCCCAATTGTCAAAGCTTAGTAAGGCACAGAAGAAATCCTATTATGATGAATTAGAATACAGGGAAAAGCTCTTCATGAAGAAACAGTTGAAGGAAGAAAAGAAACAAAGAAAAATGATGAAAAAAATGGCAGCAGAGGCTAAGAATATGCAAAGTGATTTAACTGATAACAGTAACGTCGAAGAAGACAATACGGGTGCTGCAACGGTTCCTGTTGCTGCCCAAGATATGAATTTACCTTCTTCATTTGACTCAGATAACCCGACCCATCGGTATAGAACTCTTGATTCTGCTAACCAATGGCTCATCAGACCTGTACTTGACCCACATGGTTGGGATCATGATGTTGGTTATGAAGGAATCAACGCGGAACACTTGCTTGCCCTCAAAGAAAAGATACCGGTATCTTTTTCTGGTCAGATCACCAAAGACAAAAAAGATGCTAATATCCAAATGGAGGTATCAAGTGCATTAAAACATGGAAAATCAAAGTCAACAACTTTAGCATTGGATATGCAGACTGTTGGAAAAGAATTGTCTTACACTTTAAGAAGTGAAACCCGGTTCATTAATTACAGAAAAAACAAAGCATCAGCTGGTCTTTCTGCTACTTACTTGGGTGATTCGTTAACCTGTGGTGTGAAATTCGAGGACAAGTTAACGATTAATAAACGAGGGCAGGTAGTGGTGGCAGGAGGAGCGGTTATTGGTCGTGGTGATGTGGCTTATGGTGGCAGTTTGGAAGCTACATTGAGAGATAAAGATCATCCTTTGGGTCGATTTTTGTCGACACTTGGTCTTTCAGTAATGGATTGGCATGGTGATCTGGCACTTGGATGGAACGCACAGTCTCAGATCCCTATTGGCCGGTTTACTAATCTGATTGGTCGTGTTAATTTAAACAATAAAGGTTCGGGTCAAGTAAGTGTTCGTTTGAATAGCTCAGAACAGCTTCAAATTGCATTAGTTGCCTTAGTTCCGCTTGCCAGTAAGCTATTGGGGCATTATCAGGGTCGTGATTCTGCATATTAGTCACTTATTTTTGGAATCAGAATGATGTTGCTGGGTGCAATCTTTTAGCCAACATGTGAGTATCCGCCTGCTTAATTTCACAGTTTGTCCTTTTTATATATTATCTTTGTTAGTTTCGAGTACTAAATTATATGAATCTGAAACTCCCAAGATCATTTTTTAAAGCTTAACTTAGAATTTTGTGTGTATCAACTATTGGTTTTGCCATTGTACGTACAGCTTTAAATATGCTGGATGACTAATTTCCCATCATTTTCTTGCAGATTGGGTCAAATGTTTTGCAGATTGGGATAACAATGAACAAAAGACACACTACTGCCCCAAGTGCTAGAGCTAGATACGGAGCAAAATATCATTGCTGTTAGTGTTTTTTTTTTAATATTTTTGTCGTCAATTTGAATTTCTTATCGATATAGAGATGTGGTGGTTGGAACAGGGACCAAAATTAGTTATTGTATCATACATATAAGGGGGATCTTCGGTTCAATGAACATGGCAAAATTTGTTTGGTTTACAACTTTATGGTTAATATGGGGTGATGTTGGTTGATGTTTCTTGTTTTATATTTGCATTTTGGTGTTAAAAAAAATCGTGTGCCCTTGCGTAGGTTATTATACTCTCTCCAACTGGGATGCCTGTTAAAGATGGACTTTGGGCTGATGATGAAGAGAGGGACAGGCGGGTTTGACAGGAAATGTAACTGGAGAAATGAGTGCCGCACTCGCTCTTAATTTGTAAAGTGGGTCTTGAAATTTTTTATTTATTTGTATTTATGTTTCTATAATTAATTTAACATCTTACTCTATCTTTATTTATTTTCTTTTAGTTCTTTTTATTGAATTTTAGTCCTTTGTTTTTATTTCTTTATTTTATTTTTTCCTATTTTCTTTATTTGTGCTCACTAATTACGTTTATGTAATTAACTAAAATTTTGTTATAGTTCTTGATCTTTCTTACTTTATTTTCTTTTAATTCCCTTTTAAACTTTAGTCATTCATATATTTTTTTTATTTTTATTTTTTCCCTTTTATATAATCCTATCTTTCTATTAGGAGTATTTTGATAGTTCAATTAAAAATACTTGTAACGTTATAACTCTTAAAACTTTTTAGGTTTTTTTATTTGTTTTTTTATACTTTTTCTTTGGGAAAATGTTGTAGAAACATAACCCACTTTAGATTTTGTTTCAATTAAGTCACTTAAACTTTTTTTAATTCTAATTAGATTACTTAAGTTTGATTTATATTCTAATCCTAGATAAAAAACCTAGATAACGGGTCAAATTTTATAACTCAAAAATCTAACTAAAAACAATGTTTCAAAACTGTTATTCTTTATCTTCTTCACCAAGACAGCCATAGCCACCATCGGAACTCTTCATCTTCTTCACCGATACAGCCATAGCCATCGCCGGAAATGCAGCCATCGGAAACTCACAATCAGAAGTGCACGATCGGTAACTTAGCCACTGCAGGAAAAGCAACCACCGGAAAGCCACGATGGTTCTTTCTGAATGCTGGTTTGTGAAAATATTGAGTATTGATTACATGAAAGGGGTCCATCATACCTGCGAATAAGAGCTGCTTCTAAAAGAATCGAAGGATTGAAATCACATTGATAGTAATGCCCATTTGTCGTTCGGATTTTAAAGAATTTTACTATCTTGCCATGGACAAGCAAAACAAAGATGATATTTTTGTTTAAATTAAATTGCAATAAAGATGTTACCTCAACTTCAACTTCACCTTGCAATATTCAACTTTCACAATACTTGTTTGTGAAAGTATCGAGTATTTTCCCAAAAAAAAAATTAATTTTTTGAAAATATTCCCAATTTGTTTTATTTTTTTAACTTTTTAGCACTTTTTAAATAACGTTGAAATTATCTTTCAAAATCCATTTTACTTCCATGTAATCATACAATAAAAAAAATTATGGTTACAAGTTATATAGGTCACATATCTAGGATAGAAACATAAAATAAACTTAATTTATCTAATTGAAACAAAAAAATTTTGAGTGACTTAATTAGAACAAAATTGAAAATTGGTTATGTTTCTACAAAATTACTCATTTTTCTTTTAAACAACTTGGTCCTTTTATTAGGAGTATTTTTGACATAATTAAATGCGTTTTTAATTGTTTAACTTTCGAAACTTAAAATCTTAAATCATGGTAAATTATTATTTTAACCCTTTTAGATTTTAAAATTTAATGTTTATCTATATACTTAATATAAAAACTTTTATGGTTAACTTCGAACTTGTTGAAAAATCATTTTGGCCTACTCTTCAAGTCCGTGTAATTAAGACAAATAGTTTTAAATAAATTAGTTGGAAAGTTAATGAAAAAAAAGTCAAAGAGGGTTTGCTTTTTTAATTAGTTAGCGATAATTATGTTTTCTTTTAGATAAAGAATAATAATAAATTTAAAGATTTTGCTATTTAATATATATATATACTACTTAGATCATTTTATGAAATCAGGTAATTAGTTGATTCTTTTGGGAAGGTTATTATTATTATTATTTTAACTTCAACGAATTGTAATTATATGATATTTTACCTAATAATAATCAAGTTTTTCTAGTGTTCACACTTCAATAAAGTCACTCAATGTTATTCGATAGGAGTTTCAATCATATGTAATTTTTTTAAAATTATTTCATTTTTTTAAAATTAATAGAGTTTATATGAATCTTTACTAATTTTAAGTGAATTTTTTTTTTCTAATTAACTTAAAATTTAAGATGTAATAGGGAAAAAAATTAATTCATTTCAAAATTGTTAAATTAAAGATAAATTGAAAAAAAAATAATAATCAAATACTTATAAATATTCATATATGTTTCATTTGGCTGGATTATTTTTTTTAAATAAAATAAATATTTATAAAAAATATATATTATTAGAACACCTAGTTAAAGTTGCATGACTTAAAAAAATAGAAAAACTTTTGATAACTTAATTGAAATATTTGAGAAACTTTGTTATTATTTTACAAGCTTACCCCTAATTTTAATATGAAAATTCGTCGTAAGTGTGAATCTTAATTTATATTGTCTAACAATTTTTTATGAAAAAAACTATAACCAGTGATTGTACGATTAAGGCACCACCATACCCAGAGCCCAGAGGCAGCAGGAAAGCTGTCATTAAGTACGAATAATCATCAAGTATGATTAACATGGCTATAATATATGTCAAATATTTACTATGAAATTAACGACTTATTTGTGTAACACAAATAACTAAAATTGCGTTAATTTTGACGTTATGTTACTTATTTTGTGACAATAACGTTAAAAGCATTGGGATGATTATTATCAGACAATAACTTTGAGCCGAGTGCTTCTTCATAGCAGCATGTCTAACCCAACCGAGATATGGGTAATATTTGTCTTCATCCTTTCCCACATACGCTCAATAGACAACATTTTATACACTTGAATATCATTCAGATACAATTCTTTTGGTATTACAAGTATGACTTGAATTTAACAAGATAAGTATGCTTTTCATTTCTAAGTAGAAGCGAGCAAAATTAACTAGGCACCGCATAAAGGTGATACGATCAAAAGTCAAAACTCGTGTGTTGTAGCATGACGATGCAATTAAAAAAACCTATGAGATCTTAACAAATTGGTTATTTAAATTAAAATATAGATAGAAAAAGAGTATCATGCCGCCAAAAATATAAGAATTTATTTAAAAAAATAGTAAAAAAGACACATCATTTGATGAACACGTTTACAAAATTCATTACGCGAGTTGCTTCGATAACATAAACATGATAAAGTACTAGAAACGACAAAATAACAACTTTGTCATGACAATCAAAACATAGATAAAAAATGATTATATAACATTAGCTATTCAGTAAATGTTAATTTCATTCTTTATAGTAAAGACACATCACCATCATTGATATAGCCTCACAACTATTATTTTTTTCTAATGATTTTTTTGAGATATTAGATATATATACTACTAAGTGATAAAAACTTAAAGAGATGGTAACATTTTATAAAATGGAGGGGTTTGAAAGATGGTATCTTAGTTCAATTGAAAAGTAAAATGGAAACAATATTTCGAAATCAATATCTTTGATTTCTAACTTCTCTGCTTGCGAACAATTACAGAGTTACAACTTTTATAGCTGTTTATTCAATACAATAAACTCATACAGAAAACAAACAAACACAACTAACTAAGCCTCTCTTTTTTATTACAAGTTTAGACTAACATTTAACATGTTAAGCTTGTAATCTCCTTCAGCCCCAGTTTGCTCTTCATTTCTGGGCGAGGCTTTAGTTAGAATATCAGCTTTCTGTTCTTCACCACAAACATACTCGATCCTTATCTGTTCTTTTTCAACACTTTCTTTGATGAAATGATAACGCGTATCAATATGTGGTGCCCATGGAAGACTGGGTTTTTAATAAGTGCAATCGCAGACTTCTTGTCCACCATGATCTCCACCCGATCTTCTTATCTCCCCGTGATCTCTGCCAGTAAACCCCTTAACCAAATGACTTGGCAAGCAGCAGTCGAAGCGGCCATGAACTCTGCCTCACAGGACGACAAGGCTACAGTAGCTTGTTTTTGAGAATTCCACGTTATCGGCCTCGATCCATAGAAGAAAATCATTCGAGTGGTACTTTTTCCATCATCCCTATCTGCAGAGAAGCTACTATCGCTATACCCATGCAAGGCACCACTTCCTCCTCGCCGATACAAAAAACCCAACTTGGTTGTTCCTTTCAAATACCTCAAAATTTGTTTTAAGGCTTGCACGTGAACTTGCTTTGGCGCCTGCATGAATCTACTAACATATCCCACTGAGTAACTCAAATCAGGCCTCGTGTGAGTCAAATACCTTAAACAACCTACCCATTTCCTAAATTGAGTTGCATAAGCTTCTTCACTTTCATGATTCTTCGATAGCTTTAACCCAGGCTCCATTGAGAACTTTGTCGCATTACAATCACTCAATCCTGCTTCAACCAAAATCTTGTTGGCATAATTTGTCTGTTGAAGCTTGATTCCTTGGTGGTTTTGAGTCACCTGTATTCCCAAATAGTAAGACAATAACCCCAGATCTGTCATCTTGAATCGTTACTCCATTTTCTTCTTTATTTCTTTGATTTTTTCAGGACAGTCCCCTGTGATTAACAAATCATCAACGTATACCCCAATGATCAAAGTTTCTTCCTTGGAACCTTTCCTATAGACAGCTGGCTCATGTTTACATTTATTGAAACCCAATTCCTTCAAAACACCATCTAGCTTGGTGTTCCAAGCCCTAGGTGCTTGCTTGAGCCCATATAGAGCTTTTGACAGTTTGTACACCTTCTGTTTAGCCCCTTTCTTAACAGATCCTTCGGATTGAGTCTAGGGGTGTTCATTTTCGGATAGTGATTTTCAATATCCGAAATTTCGGATATCCAAAATCAGGAAAAAAATAAAAAATTCAAAAAATATATATTTCGGATATCCAAATATCCGAAAATTATCCGGATATCCGAAAAATATTCGGATATCCGAAAAATTATCCGAAAAAAATATCTGAATATCCGAAAAAATATCCGAAAAAAAATACTATTTCGGATATCGGATATCCGAACTTTCCGAAAATTTTCAAAATAGGTATCCGAATCCAAACTTTCGGATATCCGAACCTCCGGATATCCGATTTTTCAGATATTTCGGATTCAGATTTTCGGATATTTCGGATTCAGATACGGATTTTTTTGAACACCCCTAGTTGAGTCATACACCAACTCCTTCAAGTCTCCATGCAAAAATGCTGACTTGACATCCATGTGGTGAACCCACCAGCCCCTCGGAGCAGCCACAACAAGAATTAATCTCACTGTTCCGATCCTTGCTACAGGGGCAAACACTTCCTCGAAATCCACCCCATGTTGTTGCACACATCCTTTTGCAACCAACCGGGCTTTATGCCTTATTACTTCTCCCGATACATCTCTTTTAACCTTGTATACCCACTTTAAGCCTATTGGTGTTATACCATTCGACTTTTCAGTGAGCTCCCAGGTCTTATTTTTCTCAATAGATCTGATCTCAGCTGCCATAGCATCTTCCCACTCTTTTACACCCTTTGCATCCTTGTAATTAGTTGGTTCCCCTTCTAAAAGCAAGAGCTGTGAGCCCTGAGTTTTTTCATAGATGACTTCTAACTCTTATGATCCTCTGAGTGGTGTATGATCATATCTTTCATCAATAGCCCTTGTTGGATCATACAAGTAATCTTTATCATCATGATTTCTAGTCAGAATTGGATCTCGTCCCTTTACAGTGGACTCTGGACTACTCCATGCTGACTCCATTTCATTTTCATCTTCATTATCCTCTCCTGAATAGCCTTGAGCCGAACCATTTGGATTCTGATCAAAGCTGTGACTTTGTACTTCCCCTCTTTTTGTCTCTGTATGAACAAGAAATTCTGTCCATTTCGGACCAAGAGATTCTTCTTTCCTTTCCCAATCCCAAGAGCTGTGAGCCCTGAGTTTTTTTCATAGATGACTTCTAACTCTTCTGATCCTCTGAGTGGTGTATGATCATATCTTTCATCAATAGCCCTTGTTGGATCATACAAGTAATCTTTATCATCATGATTTCTAGTCAGAATTGGACCTCGTCCCTTTACAGTGGACTCTGGACTACTCCATGCTGACTCCATTTCATTTTCATCTTCATTATCCTCTCCTGAATAGCCTTGAGCCGAACCATTTGGATCCTGATCAAAGCTGTGACTTTGTACTTCCCCTCTTTTTGTCTCTGTATGAACAAGAAATTCCGTCCATTTCGGACCAAGAGATTCTTCTTTCCTTTCCCAATTCCAAGGCTTCGACTCATCAAATTTCGCATCTCGTGAAACATAGATTCGCTTGGATCAGGATCAAACATCTGGTATGCCTTGGTTTTCGGTTGACATCCCAGGTGTATGAGCTTCTTGCTCCGGTCATCTAACTTTTTCAAGTTGGTTGTTTATACTTTTGCATATCCAACACATCCAAACACCTTAGATGCTACAGGGCCCAGGCTAGGCTTTCTTCCTTTAATAGCTTCATATGGAGTTGTTTCTATGGCTTTTGTTGGAGTTCTGTTCAAGATGTAGATTGCTTGGCTCACTCCTTCTCCCCACATATCTTGTGGAAGGTTCATAGCCTTCAGCAGACACCGAGTCATGCCCATAACAAAACTATTCCTACTCTCCATAACTCCGTTTTGTTGTGGAGAGTAGGGAGCTGTTAACAGATGACACATCCCTGTCTTGGAACATAAGTCTCTGAAATTTTGGGAATTAAACTCACCTCCATTATCCGTTATGAGCCCTTTGATTTTCTTGCCCAGTTTTAATTCAATGGATTCCTTGAATTCCTTGAACCGCTCGAACACCTGTGCTTTGGACAGGATGAGATATGGCCACATGTATCTACTGTGGTCATCGACTATTAGGAGTATATACTTGTTCCCTCCATAAGTCTCTGAAATTTTGGGAGTATATACTTGTTCCCTCCATAAGTCTCTGAAATTTTGGGAACACAAGTCTCTGAAATTTTGGGATTTAAACTCACCTCCATTATCCGTTCTGAGCCCTTTGATTTTCTTGCCCAGTTCTAATTCAATGGATTCCTTGAATTCCTTGAACCGCTCGAACACCTGTGCTTTGGACAGGATGAGATATGGCCACATGTATCTACTGTGGTCATCGACTATTAGGAGTATATACTTGTTCCCTCCATGTGTCTTTGGTTGTATCGGCCCACACACATCAGCGTACACAAGATCCAGTGGGTTTTCAGCCTTGAACTGTGTCCGTTTTGGGAAGGGCACTCGGGTTTGTTTTCCTGCTAAGCAGCAATCACATACCTGGGAAGGATGAGTGATCTTTGGCACCCCTTGAGCAAGTTCTTATGTTGACAACCTTTGAATTGCATCAAAGTTTAAGTGGCCAAGACGAGCGTGCCAAAGTTAGGTTGTATCATCAACCATACTTGAGAGTAAATAGACCGATGGCACCACCTTGAGTGTTATCTTGTACAGTCTATTGGAGGATCTTGGCACCTTCATCAACAACGTATCATTTCCTTTGAAGACCCACAGGTGCTCTTCCTTCATCCGCACTTCATAACCAATTTCAGTCAATTGACCCAGGCTTATTATGTTGCTCTTCAGAGTGGGAATGTAATAGACTTCGAATAGAACCCTTTGATCTCTAGTTTTACATTCCAGCACTATATTCCCTTTTCCATTTATGCTTACACAGGAACCATCTCCAAACCGGACCTTCCCAGTCACCCTTCTATCAAGATCAGCAAACAAATCTTTATTTCCGGTCATATGATTGCTGGCTTTGTTGTCCAGAAACCACATATCCGTTTCTGTCGTGATGTACTTCTTTGGAATCACCCTTTCTTCATTCAAGAATACGGCTAGTGCCATCATGAATGCTGGTCCGTCTTCCCTGGCTTCGGTGAGATTTGTTTCCTCCTTCTTTGGTTTCGTGGGGCATTCAGAGGCATAATGCCCCATTTTGTCACACCGGAAGCACTTTACCTACGTCCTTTCTTTGATTTTTCTTGTTTGATAGCTCGTGGAGGGTTGATCTTGGCCCTTTCCTCTACCAGCCGGGCCTCTACCTCTGCCCCGTCCCCTGGGGCCTTATCTCCCGGCACCTCTTGCAGCCCCTTGACTAGATTCAGGCCTTCGTTTGGACTGCCATTCATCGTAGCTTAGTAGTAGTTGTTCCGGCTTGGACCTAGGCTGCTTCTCCTTCATTCTTGTTCTTTCTTCAAAGGCCTTAAGCCTCTCAATTGCTTCCTGAAAGGACATCACGTTTAGGTCTGCAAATTGTTCGATCGATGCTACGATGGCCAAGAAACTTTTTGGGACTGAACCCAGCAGTTTTCTTACGAGTGTTCTATCATCAAAAGTGGATCCAAGGCTGTTTGCCTTGGAGACCAGTTGACTTAGTCTACCAGCAAACTCATCAATGCCTTCACTATCGCTCATCTTCAAGGATTTAAGCTCTGATTGCAAGGTCTGTAGCCGTGCTTCTCTAACTCGATCAGCACCCATAAACCTTACTTTCAGGGCCTCCCAGATTTGTTTGGCCGTCTGGCACTGTGAAACTTGTAACACCAACTCCTCTGGTATCGCTTAATACAACAATGCGACCGCCATATCATTCTTCTTTGCATTCACGGCCATACTAATTCCGGGTTCGAGTGCTTCAAGAATTCCATGGACTTTGAATACCGCCTTCAGTCTGATAACCCAAATGTTATAATTGTTAACATTGAGCATCGAACATTGCAGAGAGGCTGTACCGCTTTCTTTTACCGTGACGATTGTGCCTGAATTGGTTCCGTCTCCCATGACTTGCCTTCTTCGTCTTCGCTGGTACGTTAATGGCGCTTCTTGATCCAGTCCGTCGGATCAATCGATCGATGGTTTCCAACTCGAAACCTTCTCCGCGATCTTCGTCAATCACCAATTCTAAGCGCAATTCGAGAGTTCTGAACACAGAGCTCTGATACCAATTGAAAGATGGTATCTTAGTTCAGTTGAAAAGTAAAATGGAAACAATATTTCGAAATCGATCTCTTTGATTTCTAATTTATCTGCTTGCGAACAATTACAGAGTTACAGCTTTTATAGTTGTTTATTCAATACAACAAACTCATAACAGAAAACAAACAAACACAACTAACTAAGCCTCTTTTTTTATTACAAGTTTAGACTAACAGGGTTAGGTTATAAAGGATATATAATACGTGTGACACACTCTTCTCGTCAGTCATCAACAAACATAATCATAATGTAATAATCTAATCAAGGGCACTCGATTCTAGTAAGCCAAACAAATTTTGCCAACTACAAAAAACGAAGTCTTTTTAACCGAACCACCAACCTTCGTCACTCGAAATACCCATTATACGTATAATACAATAACTAAACTTGGTCCCCATACTAATCAAAACATCTCTATATCAATAAGAAATTCGAATTGACGACAAAAAAATAATTATAAAAAAACTAGCAGCATGATTATTTGCTCCATATAGCACGACAGTCTTTTGTGCATTGTTGTCCCTGTTTTGCAAGACATTTGCCCCAATCTGCAAGAAAGAAAATGATGGGAAATCATTCATCATTAGCAAACTTAAACACATACATGTTTCTCCCAGTAAGTCGAGTATTGGGGGAACCAGAAGTTTATCACGTAAGTGGATTCCAATGGTCATTAAAAGAAAAATCTAAAGTTATACTATAAAAATTGATATTGAGAATTTCAGATTTATATAATCCAGTGCTCAAAACCAACAAAGATAACATTTAACAAAGTGTTAGATTCAAAGCTGATGTTAATGCCCCCTTATCCATATATCTAGCTAATGACTGTGTAAAGGACGATAACTGTAAAATTAAGCAGGCGGATACTCACATGTAAGTCAGAATATTGCACCCAGACACATCATTCTCATGAGTCCAAAAATATGTGATTAATATGCAGAATCACGATCCTGATAATACCCCAATAGCTTACTGGCAAGCGGAACTAAGGCAACTAATGCAATTTGAAGCTGTTCTGAGCTATTCAAACGAACACTTACTTGACCCGAACCTTTATTGTTTAAATTAACACGACCAATCAGATTAGTAAACCGGCCAATAGGGATCTGAGACTGTGCGTTCCATCCAAGTGCCAGATCACCATGCCAATCCATTACTGAAAGACCAAGTGTCGACAAAAATCGACCCAAAGGATGATCTTTATCTCTCAATGTAGCTTCCAAACTGCCACCATAAGCCACATCACCACGACCAATAACCGCTCCTCCTGCCACTACTACCTGCCCTCGTTTATTAATCGTTAACTTGTCCTCGAATTTCACACCACAGGTTAACGAATCACCCAAGTAAGTAGCAGAAAGACCAGCTGATGCTTTGTTTTTTCTGTAATTAATGAACCGGGTTTCACTTCTTAAAGTGTAAGACAATTCTTTTCCAACAGTCTGCATATCCAATGCTAAAGTTGTTGACTTTGATTTTCCATGTTTTAATGCACTTGATACCTCCATTTGGATATTAGCATCTTTTTTGTCTTTGGTGATCTGACCAGAAAAAGATGCCGGTATCTTTTCTTTGAGGGCAAGCAAGTGTTCCACGTTGATTCCTTCATAACCAACATCATGATCCCAACCATGTGGGTCAAGTACAGGTCTGATGAGCCATTGGTTAGCAGAATCAAGAGTTCTATACCGATGGGTCGGGTTATCTGAGTCAAATGAAGAAGGTAAATTCATATCTTGGGCAGCAACAGGAACCGTTGCAGCACCCGTATTGTCTTCTTCGACGTTACTGTTATCAGTTAAATCACTTTGCATATTCTTAGCCTCTGCTGCCATTTTTTTCATCATTTTTCTTTGTTTCTTTTCTTCCTTCAACTGTTTCTTCATGAAGAGCTTTTCCCTGTATTCTAATTCATCATAATAGGATTTCTTCTGTGCTTTACTAAGCTTTGACAATTGGGAAGCAGTCAACCGTTTAAATGGTGGTAATTCATCGTACTCTGATGATTCCTCATCAGAAGACTCATCGGTGTCATAACCATCATCATCATCATCACCACCAAACTGCTCCTGAGGTAGCTTCAGCTGAGGTCTAGATTGTAGTAGATTTGAAAGAATAAATGGTAATGGAGGTGCTCGGGTTCGTGCTGCAAAAGGCTTGCCAGGTGGTGAGTCTTGCAACTTTAGAAGCATGTTAGCTTCAACCAGAATCTTTGAAGCAAACGAAAGTAGCAACAAATGAGGCTTCCACACTTGACCGTTTGGCAAAACCCTTTGACCAGCCCGATTTGTCCTACATGCTGAATGGTTTTCCACTAATGAAACAGGGTTCATGAGCCGCATATCACCTGCAGCCTGCCGAATGGCTTGCTGGACCACATGGGAGCGTTGGGTCACAAACATGTCATAACTAGTAGCCGTACCATTTGGGCCTTCAGGTGGAGCTGATGCAGCATGGGTCAAGACTACAATAGCATTAAACCATATAGACTGACCAAATATATCGGTTATAGTTCTCAAAAGAGGCATATCACCAAAATCCCTACTTTGCATGTCCAAACGATCAAGATACAACACAATATCGGGAGGTGATTTTTGAATAAATCGTTTAACCGAGTGAAGAATTTTCTCATTTTTCCTTTGATCAGCCCATGAAGAAAAAAGGCCTGGTGTGTCAATAACACGAACCTTAATACCCTGCACAGTTCCAACAACGTCCTGAACTTTTTTTGTTCCTACTTGAAACGCATCAGTGCCAAACTTGATTTCATCAAATATAGAATTAATGGTTGCACTTTTCCCAACTCCAGTTTTCCCAAGAACCATGATGGTGCATGAGAACTCAAGTGGCTCTTGGCCAGCTGCTTCCAACTGCTCAGCCATGGCGCTGGCTCGCTCAAAGCTAAAAGCAGCAACACGGCTTCCATTTCTGCCTCTTAATTGTTCAGCCAAACCTAACCTATACAAAACCTGAGCCACAACCACGTTATGGGGGGTCTGCCCAAGCCTACGGGCAAGTCTCAGAAACTTGACACGAATCATCTGGAGCTTTTCACGGGTTTCATCGTTTTCATCAGACTCCCCATTTGTTGGTTCATCAATGACTTGGTTTTGCAGATGAGAAGCATTTCCGTTTATCTGAGACTGAACGACACGGTGCGCCGGTTCCAGTAGTGGAACACCACTGCCAAGACCAGCAGGGTGAGTTGGAGGTGAAGGAACTGGGGAGGGGGCGGGCGCTGTTGTAGGTTTATTAGGATTGGGAGAATGGTTGGGCTTTGAATCAGGTTTGAGATTAGAAACACCTATGACAGGCCCCAATTCGGGTTGTTTCTTCACTGGCATATCTTGTTTCACTTCATGTTTAATAGGTTCACTTGTTTCAACCACAGGAGTTGCTGTTCTTCCCACATGGTTATCAGGCACATCACTGACTGAAGTACTCCCTTCTTCCGGTTTTTTATCATCTAGATTTGCTGAAGATAAATTTTCTTCCGCTTTTTTATCATCTAGATTTGCTGAAGATAAATTAGAATTTTTTTGTTCTCCCTCTTGAATTTGTTCATCTGTTGGTTTGTCTTTATTTTCAGTAACCAGTATATCCTTTTTATGTACATCTTTGTTTGTTTCAACTCTTATCATCCCATCTGGCTGTGTTTTGAGACTCACAGAATTACCATTGACACCATTTTCATGAGTCGGTGTTTCATCCAACTCAACATGGTCAGAAACTCCATTTTCAGAATTTTCTATGCTAATCTCGTGAACCTCTTCCAATATATCTACATTAGATACCTTTTCCAACACCTTTTGCTTGTCTCTGCTTACATCTGCATAAGCTATTTGTTCATCATTCACACCCAACATTTTCACTTCATCTTTTTCACCAACCACTGACACATCAGTTTCCAACTCACAAGCTTGTTCAATGGCAGAAGCACTTCCTCCATCATTTATCTGCAACAAGTTGGCCATTTTTGCCTCATTGTCATCACCATTCATGTCCTCATTAGCTTCAGATCTGCTTGGCTGATTGCTGGATGTACCATCAGATGCATTTCTCTCCTCACTAACATCAGCCAAATTAAGATTTTTTTTCTCCGATTCATCACAATCCACAAGCTCGTTGTTTTCTATTCCAACAGGTGGATCCCTGATTGTATTACCAGATGTACTTTCCCCATCAATCACCTGCATATATGACCAATAAATAAAATATATAAACTTTTTTTTCAGTGAAACATAAAAAGAATAAGGTAACCTTCATAAATATGATCTCCTTTTAGGAGTAATTAGACATGAAAAACTCAGTTAATACAAAACCAGTTTGGTTTTATGCTAGGAAGGTCAAATACGGAAGGAGATTATTAAAAAGTATAGAGAGAAGGACCAAGATTTGCATATGGTGTTCATCGACTTAAAAAAGATTTATGACAATGTGCCTTGAAGGGTGTTAAGGGATCCCTAGGATATATATAGATATTATTTGGGGCATGTCTGTTGGGGCTTGGAAAAGCATGAGGACACCATAGGGGGATATGGGCTCATTCCCTGTGTAGGTGTGGGCCTTCACTAAGGATTGGCATTCAGTCCAATTCTTTTTACAATAGTATCAGAGGAGTTGTCTAGATTAATCTAGTAGAAAATACCATGATGCATGCTTTTTGAAGATGATATTGTGTTGTGGCCAAGAATAAGCAGGGTTTAGTGTAGAGCAGCCTTTAAGTGCAAAGTTTGCGCAAAAACCAAGTCCCTTCACTGTAAGTTTAGTGGGACCATCAATAAAGAATATATCTATATGATGATTAGAGGACAAGTTGTACCCCAAACAACCAAATTGAAGTATCTAAGATCGTTCATCCATTGTGACAGGGATATTAACAGTACATTGCTCATTGCATGCAAGCACGTTGGTGCAAGTGGAGAGCACTCTTAGCAGTTTTATGTAACAAGATGTTTCCAAAGAAACTAAAATGGAAATTCTATATTGTTATAGTTCATCCAGCTATGTTATACAAAACTAATTGCTGACTAATCAAGAAGACAAGTGCAACAGCTAGAGGTAACAAAGATGAAGATGCTTAAGTTGATGTGTTCGCATACAATATTTGATCGTATAATAATGAGGTTTTAGGGATCGATTAAGGATAGCATGTCTTTCTAAATAAGATAAAGGAGGGTAGATTTCAATGGTTCAGGCACATGGAAAGTCTCAAAGTTAATGGGAAGTGGAGTAGAGACAGACGAAAGTTCACATGGGATGAATAGATTGGGCAAGATTTGTAAGATTGTAACTTTCTAAAGACATGATCAAGTGATAGAAACTCCGAATAAAGTCTAGGGATTTTTAGATATAGGTGGTTTTAGTCTTTAGGTGTACCTTTGGTCTTAGGAGTACCTTTAGTTATATGTGGGCCTTTAGGTATAGGTATGCTTTAAGTCTTAGGTGTGTCTTTGGTCTTAGTTTGTGCTACTTTAGAAATTTTTATGCCTTCATGTTATTTATTTTATTTTATCTTCTGCTGTGAATAGATTTTGCTATGATGCAAGTTTGTTTATGGTACGTGCTATGTGTTTACAACAAAAAGAAAGGTATAATGGGTCAAGGGTAAGCATGGCAAACACAATGGGTTTGGGTCATGACGTGTTTATGGCAAAATCAGTTTGGGCCTAAATTAGGTGGTTCTTAAAAAAAACATCAATTTAATTCAAGTTAAAATAGGTTTAACAAAACAAATAGTTTATTTGAATAATCTTTAAAAAAAATTCTCATCATAAGTGGGATTTTGCAGGTTATGTTTTTTTTTTCTTACATGAAATATGAGCACATAGCAAGAATAAGGTTACCTTCATAGATATGACCTCTACAGGAGCAATATGAGCCTCAGATGCATCTTCTGACTTCTCTGCTGCCTCATTTAACCGTAAAGGAACATCCAAATCGCCATCATTCTCGTCACTTTTATCTTTCCTAACATCAAGAGTTTCTTCCATCTCCACAGTTAGGGATACACTCTCAACACCACCATTTGTCTCCTGAAAACCTTCATCGGTTCTATTAGCATTCAACACATCATCATCCAAATTCTCAGCTTTTGACATGTTCACACCATTTTCCATCACAATCTCCTAAATCTATCTTGAAACCCTGGATCCCTAAAACTCGTGAATGAAAAAGAAAACCCTAATTAGAGAAAAGAACTAACCGCCCACGTGTACTCATCAATCAAAAACAAATCATGCAAAATCAAGCAGCACTCTATTCAAACTACAACGAAATCAATATTCAACAAACATACATCAAGTTCAGGTTTGAACTCGAATTCCATACATAAACTAGGGTTTAAGAGATGAAGAGTAAAGATAAAAAAAGAGATAAATTGAAATACCAGTACGAGTAGATTGACGTTGAGGGTAAGAAAAATATGAAGAAGGGTGGTTTGAAAAGGGTAAGAAGAGAGAAATCACAGAATTATATCGCCTTCCTGTTAGAGGTATATGCTATATCTACGCTCACACACACCAAACCATTGCTGATTCGAGGATGTATGAGATCCTACGGTGGATAATGGTTGATCAGATTCACCGCTGGTGAAGATAACGTGTCATCTAATTTTATTTTATTTTTTTCAATTTACCAAAGATTTATGAGATCCTCCTCCGTTTTAGTATATTCTTAACACCCTCTTTATTATTATTATATTGTTTTTGAACAACTAAATTTTAGTCACTTCTTACGAGATTCGAACTCACCATTAGCATACCACTAAGCTTTATTGTCATTGGTACCTATCTATTTTTGTATCTTTACGATTTGTTTTTTGGTTTTGATTACTTATTGATAATCTCTAACTTTAAAAACTTACATATGTTGGTTGAATTGTTTTATAAAAATGTAACACCATTTATCTTTGTAGTATTAAATTCTCAAAATTAAAATTTTAAAATACTTGTTTTTTATCTTCTTTTGCCATCTTTTTAACATCAACCTCAACAACCTTCTCTAAGACCCTAACCACCACCACCGTCATCAAATCACACTATTCATCATCTGTACCTATCACTGCTAGGTGAAGTTAGGTCGAGTGAATCAATGATAGCAAAAAAATTATTGACAATGTCGGAAAATGAAAACTTCTTAGTCAGAGGAGGTGGATTTGAGATCCCCTAACTTCATCATTCAAAGGCGATAGCCTCACCACACATACCATATGTATAATTAACTTTATATCTTAATTTTAAGTTAATGATATAGTTGGTTTCCATTGAATGTTGATTGGAACCGAAAGTTTCTAACTTCTAAAAATTATATTGATGATTCGGATGGTTTGAAAATTTGTAACACCAATGATACCTTAAGTAGATTGTCATTAGTTTTTTGAATGATTATATATCAAAAAATGCTTATCCTACAATCGATTCAAACATGCGATAATGGTTGAGTAGGTTTGGTATATATGCGTTCTTGAATAATGGTAGGTTTTGGTTTCTTATGCTTGGATGGTTTTATTTCTTGCCATATGTTTGTTTTCTTAGTTGCATTGTAAGTATTTGAGGCATACCATGTGGCCCAAATTCGAACATCAACCTCTTGTTAACTATCGAGCACTTTCTGAACTTTTAGTTTCGTGAAATACTAAAATCTATAGCTTAAATTACTATTTTATCACGACAACAAAAGATTTTACGCTTTCAATTTTCTCTCAATCTTAATTTTTATTGTATTGATTCTCACAAAATATAAAAGTAAAAGTTAGTACCTATATGCGCACATTTGACGAAAAATGTTAGCTACAAATTTTAATACTGCCGTGAAAATTTGTGTAATTCTTGTAACTTTTTATATTCGTAAAAGTAAATGTTATAATAGCAAATAATAAAATATATCAATTCATCTAAAGAGTACAATGTAAATGATATAATAGCCAAAAATAAAATATATCAACACATCTGAAGAATGGTAAGACTTGTACTATTATAGCTTTTTATAATTGTTATAACTTTCAACAAATAGCACTAACGTATATGTGTTAGGCTATGTGTTATGCATCACCCCTCATCACTTCACGTAAGCGTCACGTATGTGCCCCATAATCAACCAACATCATCACCCTTTTATCACTCCACGTCATCATCCCATGTGTTATCCATCACTCCCCCATCAAGCCCCCTATCACCTACTCCCTTTCCCCCCTTTCTTTTCCCCTTTCTTTTCCCCTTTCTTCTCCTTTACGGCGTGAAGCTCCTCACGGCTTGACCCATCACGCCACCCTCACGCCCCTGTGTAATGGGGGAGGGCGCCACCGGGGAGTAACCGTTGCCCTCACGCCTTCTTCACGGTGCACAACTTATTTTGTTGGTTTCTATAGTTTTTTTGAAAAAAATTACTTTGTTTCATAACCTTATATATATAGGAGACGGATCGGATACAAAGGGTTCTTAGCGTGAGAAGGATAGGAATGATTTATGTCTTTTGATCAAATTAATCAATAGTTAGGATCTAGTGGTCCCCATTTTTCATTAAAAAATTCCGTGATTTTAAAGATAAAGGACAAAAAAGGAATATCCTACATTTGTTGACTTTTTTTATGGTTAAATCAAGTTCCACCATTTTTTTAAAAATCGAATAACTTTTAAACGGTTAATCGTTTTTTTAAAAAAATTACAACATAAAATAGAGAATTTTATTATATTTAATTTAAGTATAGTATTGTTGTAGTTTTTTTCGATTTTTTTTACGTGGTACGTGATTTTAGTGTTTGGTACGTGATTATTGGTACGTAATTATGCAGCTGGTCCTTTGATTATGCATGTTAAATGACGGTCTGTGATTTTCATATAACGTGGTACGTGATTATGCAGTTGGTCATTGATTACATTTGTTAAATTACGGTCTGTAATTTGTTGAGTCATGGTCTGTAATTATATATAGACGATATTGCCCTTTACCCTGATGACACGTGTCAAAACCTTGTGGCTTCCTACGCTTCTCACGTTAAAATCCTTTGTATTATAACCGCTCTCTACATATATATATATAATTATATATAGGAAGTTTAAAAAAAACTTTTAATTTTCAAGCAAATTAGAAAAATCTCAATCAACCATTCAAATAATTTTTTTCATATATATAATATTCAATTCAAAGTATAGTTTGGTAAATTCATTATTACTTATTTATAGAATTTATCTTTTAATTAATAAAGCCACTTTTATTTTCTCCCTTAATAAATTGGAGATAAAATTTCTTTTAACCAAGAAAAGTCGATTGAAATAAATTACTTTTTTGTCATTGTGTAAATTGATTATTACGTTTATGTCATTCTCTAGTATCATTTTGTAATATGTGTTCATTATTGTATGTTAGGTTTTAGCCCATTTCATATTATTTTTATCATTATTTTTGATATATTAAATAAATTTGTTACAATAACCTAACTATATATATATATAAGGCAAGTATATGTTGTTAACCCACCTTAAAAACTATATGTATTACATAATGTTTAAAGTTTGAGACCATATAAGTAATTTATAAAGCTTAGTAACCAAAAATAAAATATTATCAATTCATATGGATTATGTCAACAATCTACTTTTTAAAAATTTTAAATTTACTCTACCTTTTTAAAATTTTTGTATTTATAATGTTAAAAAATGTTTAGAAAATATACCTCTTAAGACATGTTAAGACTCGTTAAGACATGTAAAGATCTACTTATAATTTAAAATTTAAAATAAATAATATAATAAAATAGGAAGTAACCGATTACCTTATAAATATTCCTAATTCTCTAACCATATTTCCTTAATGGGTTGCTTAACAGGTCTTTAACAGGTTTTTAACGAGTCATTTATAGTGTTAACCGTTAACAGTTTCCTTAACGGGCCACTTCGTGTTACATGTTTTAAACGGGCTATGTTTGTGTTAAGAAAACAGACACGATAAGTTTTCATGTCGTGTTCGTGTCTACTCATTTCGTGTCTTAACGTGTCGTGTCTTAACAGATCGTTTCTGACTCGTTATGACAACCCTGATATAAGCCAAGTTAAGAAAGTGAGATTTGCTTGTGTTTGGCTATGTTCAAATTATTTTTTATTCACTAATCTTTTAAAGTTTGCTTGTTTGAATAATTTATTTTAAAAAATTGTTTTTCAAAATTTTATATTTGCTTTTCGTAAAGTGCTATTTAATACGAATATTTATTTAACGTATTAATTCTTTTTAATTTAAAATGTGTATAAAGTATATATTTAATATTTAATATGAGATACATTTAATGAAATATAAAAATATGATATTAAAGTTGAGTTGTTTTATATACAAAGTGTGTTTGTGTAAACCTTGATTTAACAAAATTGGTTATTTGAGTTATACATGTACAAATCAAACGAGCAAGCCGACCAAACACAACGAGATTTTAGTGTTTTTTAAAATAATTATTTCTTAATTCTTATTTAAACTTACCTATTAAATTTTAAATAAAAAAAATACAATATTTAGGCTCCATTTGAAATTACTTATTTAACTTTAAAATGACTTTTGACAAAAATGTTTACTAACTTATGAATTTTTGAAATTAAGTTTTTAAAAATATATTTGGATTAGATTTTGATTTATGAAAAATCAATAAGTTAAAAAGATTTTCAGTACCATCAAAAAGTTAAAACTGTTATTTCTAAAAGCGAGAAATTTTGGCCTTTTTAAAACAATTTTTAATCATTATTTTAAAAGTTAAAATAAAAATTCATTTTCACATTACCAAATATTATTTTAACTTATTAAATTATTTAAATAATTAATTAGTTTTTTTTTTTAATGGCAAAGTTCTCAATCATGTGAGCCAACTGTTTTCAGGCCATGTCATTAAGGTCTAGTTACATGGACCTCCCATGTGTCAACACAACCACACCAGGAGGAAACTCCTTGACCCCCCCCCCCTCAGACCATTTTTCGCTACGGGAGTGATTTGAACCCAATACCTCCCATATGTAAGAACTTATTGACTTATTGGCTTTTTCAAAAAGCAAATAAGTCAATAAGTTGTTTGTCAAAACTAAAAGTACTTTTAAAAATGATTTTTTTGTAAAATGGTGATAAGTTGTTTTTCAAAAGCTAAAAATTATAAAAATTATAGCTTTTTAAAATGACTTATTACTTATTTACATAAAATTACAAATATACATCACTCTTTGCCCTCTACCCAATAACATTAAATAGTGTTAATAAAAAAATGTCATTTTTGTCATTTTGAAAAAGTTAATCCAAACAAATTTTAAAAAACATTATTTTAAAAGGTTATAAGTTAATAAACACTCCTGACAAAAAGTTATTTTGAATTTAAATAAGCAATTTCAGAGATTGTCTTAAATGAATGAACAAATCGTGTGTTAAATGATAGAATATCTTTATTTTCTAAATTAAGGTTTGTAGTTTCTGTTGTTGACTCGACCAGGACTCCAGTCGCTTTTGCCTCTGCTTCGCCTTTATTCATCAAAGAGTCCACACCTAGGAAACATGTGGTCCGTAACAGTCCTATTTGGTTCGTTAAAAAAATTAATTTAATATTAATACATTCAAGTTTCAACAAGAAAAATTATAAATTTTCAATAATTAATTAAGCTGTATTTAAGCCTCTGCAACACGTTATCGTCCCTCTCCTCCAGTCCTCCGCCACTAACGCCGTCGCAGGCCGCCTTTGCCATCTTCTTGCATGCTTGTTCTTCCAAGAAATAAATAAATAGATAAAATAAAACCCTTTAAAAATACAATTACAACATAAGATGATACACCCACATATCATTTCGTTAATTTCACTTTTTCTCTCTAGACATCAAAGAACACGACGGAGGTGGTCCGCCGTCGGCAATGGCGGACATCGTGAAACAGATCATTGCAAGACCGATACAATTAGCAGACCAGATTATAAAAGAGACAGAATTTGCTTGCGTATATAAACAAGATTGTGCTGACATCAAAACCAAAACAGAAAAACTCGCCGGTCTCCTCCGGCAGGCGGCGCGTTCAAGTAACGACCTTTATGAACGACCCACGCGCCGGATCATTGATGACACCGAACAGGCCTTGGACAAAATTTTACAGCTCGTAATCAAATGCCGGAGTAATGGCTTAGCCGGATCTTTACGTTCATCCCGAAAGGCGCCGTCAAGAAAGGTTCGAATCTGATCGAGAATTCAATTGGAGATGTGTCTTGGTTGCTTCGTGTTTCAACTCCGGAGAACGAACGTGACGACGAGTATGTCGGGTTACCACCCATTGCCGCCAACGAGCCGATTCTTTGTTTAGTATGGGAGCAAATCGCGATACTTTGTTGCGGTACGGTTGAGGATCGGGCCGACGCGGCTGCGTCGCTTGTCTCATTGGCCCGTGATAACGATCGGTATCGGAGGTTAATAATCGATGAAGGTGGGGTGCCTCACTGCCTCCGCTTTTGAAGCTAGCCAAAGAAGGGCGGATGGAGGGTCAAGAAAGCGCGATTCGGGCCACAGGTTTGCTCGGTCATGACAAAGAGAGCGTAGAGCAAATCGTGAATGCCGGCGTTTGTTCGGTGTTTTTTAAAATACTAAAAGAAGGGCACATGAAGGTTCAAATCGCAGCGGCTTGGGCCGTTTCCGAGTTTGCGGCTAACTATCCTGAATGTAAAGACCATTTCTTACAAAACAACATGATTCGGTTGCTTGTGACTCATTTAGCATTCGAGACCATTGTAGAACACAGCAAGTACACGATTTATGCGGTTGTTATGGCCAAATCTGATAACGATGCTAAAAACAAGCAAGATTATGACGATAAGTCTCACGGTTTCATGACTGAGAAATCCCCCAGCCAATCGCAACAACGACGAGAAAAGAGTAAAAAACGCGTCTCGTTGTCTGGGACAAGCATCAAAGGCCGGGAATTCGAAGATCCGGCTACGAAAGCTGAAATGAAGGCGATGGCGGCTCGAGCCTTATGGCACTTATGTGCCGATCATTTTGCAATTTGTAAAACCATAACCGAATCACGAGCACTTCTATGTTTCACAGTCCTCTTGGAAAAGGGTGAAGAACAAGTAAAATATAATTCGGCAATGGCGTTGATGGAAATCACTGCTGTTACTGAAAGTCACGCTGAGCTGAGACGCTCAGCTTTTAAGCCAACGTCCCCAACTGCACGTGAAGTTGTGGATAAGTTCCTTAAAATTGTTAACAAAGGAGAGTCTGATCTCCTTATTCCAAGCATTGAGTCAATTGGGCACTTGGCCCGAACCTTTCGGGCCACTGAGACAAGGATCATCCCTTCCTTGGTGAGGCTCCTTGACGATAGGGAGACCGAGGTGTCAGCACATGCGGCCATTGCATTGATCAAGTTTGCGTGCACCGATAACTACCTGCATGTGACCCATTGTAAGGCGATATTAGGATTTTTTTTTAAAAATAGGGTTAATTATAAAAATATGGTTACAATGGGTGTTGGAATTTTTTTTTTTCACAAATGGGTCTGCCTACATTAGTAGTGGCGTTTTTAGAGGAGAGAGAGTAAGAGAATGTAGGGTGTCAGGTCATTCACGCATTTTCATGTGAGTTTTCATGTGAGGGTATGGTAGAATGCTGAAAACGCCACTAGCAGTGGCATTTAAGGTGAAAATGCCACTGCTAGTGGCATTTAACTTGAGGGTACGGTACTGATGTACTGAAAACGCCACTAGCAGTGGAGTTTTAGGTGAAAATGCGTGAATGACCTGACACCCTACATTTTCTTACTCTCTCTTCTCTAAAAACGCCACTACTAATAGAGACAGACCCATTTGTGAAAAAAAAAATTTCCAACACCTATTGTAACCATATTTTTATAATTAACCCTATTTTTAAAAAAAATTCCGATATTAGAGGCGGACGCACCTAAACACTTGATTCAACTAACTTATTTTGGGGAACAAATGACTCAGGTGCCGGGCCTGATCCTCCTTTGCTATATCGCGTTACACGTACCCGATAGTGAAACATTAGCTCAAGAAGACGTGCATATCGTGCTTCAGTGGGCTCTGAAGCAAGGTCATTTGATGCAAGATTCACAGCTGGAAACACTTGTTTTGGAAGCCAAACAAAGATTAGAGATCTATCAATCTCGAGCATAGTATTCGATTAATGCAAGTGATTTCGACCCACAACTACTTAATTTGCAATCCAATTGTCCAGAAAGGAACAAATGAGAATCGGTTACCAGATGATTATCACGCACCAAGAACAAACGATACCTTGAGTTCTCTTGATCATGTGACCGATTACAGTGAAAAATGCTTTCTTTCATGAAAGTTAAGTTTTTCTCGACAATGAAACCAAACATCACACTTCTAATCATGATTCCAACATCAATTAACAGCGTATACGTATATGTTGTTTGTTATTAATTTGCTAATGAAGGAATGGAGAAAATAAAAACTCAAGCTTTTCTATCATATATGTATTCTAATGTTACCGTTGAGTCTTCGGTTCAAGCCGTGAAAACAGTCTCTTTCACAAATATGTACGGTAACTCAGTAAGACTGCATATGTCATATCGCAAAGCGATCTGGTCCTGGCCTTGCGCAAAATGAGAGTCAAGTCAAGCACAGAATATACATCCTTTAAATGATTTATTGACAGCCATGATGTAGTTTTAATTACCACAAACATCAACCCCGCTCTCTCTTTTCTTCTAAGTGCTTGTTGCTTTAAAGTAAGTGTATGTTTGGAATTGCTTATTTAACTTTAATAAGATTTTTTGTCAAAAGTGTTTAATAACTAATGACTTTTTAAAATGAAGTTTTTAAAAAGTATTTGGATTAGTTTTTGAAGTGTTAGCCTTTTTCATTGCTTTGCGAAAAGAAACTGTGAATAGTCAATAAGTTGTTTATATTATCTTTTAAAAAAAATTTTGAGTTATTTTTTAACGTATTCTATCAAAAAGTTAAAAAATTTATAAAAGATACAAATTATAGCTTCTTAAAAACAATATTTTAATCTTACTCAAAAAGTTAAAACAAAAGGTTCTTTTAACATTACCAAACACAATTTCACATTACCAAAGTTGTTTAGATTAGTCAATAAGTGAATAGTCAATAAGTTGTTTAAATTAGCTTTTAAAAAGATCATTTTTAACATTACCAAACACAATTTCAAAAGCATGCACTAAATGTAATCGATTAATCTTTTATCTTGTTTTTATATAAACTTATGCAATTGAATTTAAACATTAAGAATAACAAACACAATTTCACATCCGATAATTGCCTAACTCTACGTTATTTTAGAGTGTTAACGTGAGAGTAGGACTCCTTGACAAAGTTGTCTTTTATATTGAGAGATTATTGTTTAAATACGAGCAAAGACGTAATTTATTTTAAAAAACTTTCGAAGTAAGAGTAGGATTTACTTTTTAAAAAAATGTTATGGTGTAATGCAAACATGTAATATGATAAATCAATAGTTGACTCCCTTCACTGCAATAACCCATTGTGACATCACCTCTATAAGGCTGCTCACAGTGAGCCCTTAGAGGAGCTGCACGTGGGTGAGGTGGAGGTTGCAGGTGGGAGGGCGTGGTGGAGGAGGAAGCATGTGAGGCTACATTTAGTGTTTAGCACGCACCTAAGTGCGTTATTTAATTATTTAGTTTTAAAATCACGTCACAAATATATAGTTGATATAAAATAAGGTGCATGCAGAAGGATGTATTAAGAGTAAAATGTGGTTGTAGGAAGAATTGATAAAAAAACTGACGTGATATGTTGATTACGATGCATGTGGTAAGTGCACCATCCTAGCGTTACGAATAGTCTAAGTAACAACAACGATTAGGTCCTTGATTCGCGATAATGAATCCATAACAATAAAGTTTTTCTTCTCAGCTTCATGCCTCTCAAATATTCTTAATCAATCACCAAGTCCACCAATACTGTTGATTTTTACCACCCTCTAAGTGTTTATAGTAGTAAGTTTAAATACTAAAAGATCATTGCTTTTATTAAAACTTAAAAAATTTTCACATCTTTATGTGTAAGTTTTAAAAACTCTTGATGCTATAATAATTTATTGACATCTACAAGATTTCAATGCTCATCATAAGGTTCTTTGATCTTGAAATTCTAAAGCAAGAAGGTATATAACTTCACTTTGTACTTTCCAAAAATAAAGTTACGATCAATTTTACATATAATTTCCAAAAATAAACTAAAAATATGATTAGTATGATTTTTATAACATATTTGATTTAGTATGGTAAACGTTTCAAAAAACAATAAAAAAAACAAAGAAATGATGGGGTTTTGTTAGCCTTTTTGGACTTTTTGGTTCACCAATTGATAAGTTTCCTCCTATTAATTATAGATATGATCGGACAGATTTATGACAAGTAATACAAATTGACAGTAAAAAAGTTTGTCTTATCTAGGAAACATTAAAGCGATTTATGGAAATTACTCTAAAGTTAATGATTCTTAACTCAAGTGGTTGATATCAGGTATACTATGACTTTAATATTAAAGAAGTAACGAGTTTAAGTTCTGAAATGAAAAAAAAAAAAAAAAAAAAAGAGTTTCATATTGGGATATGAGGTTTTTTTCACTTAAAATAAGTTTTCTCTTATTAATTATAGATATGAACGGATGGATTTATGACAAATAATACAAACTAGAAAAGTTACCCGCCCGCTCCCACGGGCGGTACAATTAAGATTCGCGTGTTTCAACATGATGGTTTGATTACAAGAAACATATGAAGTTTCGACTGCATAGTTATGAATATAAAAACGTAAATAGACAAAAACTATTGTGGCGTATATGTTGTTAAAAAATAAAATGTAGATACACAACATTAATGTGTCTTATACTTTACTATATATGAATTAAAAAATAATAATTGAAACGTTATAAGACAAATCGAAACATAAAATGCGTGAATTGACGTGTTTATGAATTTTATTAAGTATGTTGCGTCCGATGTATGTAAAACAAACGTATAAAGTTACATCAATATGATTTTGGAGATGGAAATATATATAGAAAACATCTATCAGAGGATAATATGTTATTAAGTCGATATCGTTAATAAGTTACATCGTTGTATTTTTTTTTTAGGAAAACTAAACAATTGAAATGTAGTTAAAATATCATGTTGTTGTAAAAATTATAATTACAAAATTAAATGTATATTTAAAAAAGTAAAAATATATCTCAGATAATGTCACACCCCCTAAATTCCCACTCGTGGTGTCAGTCCACGTGGGTGTGACGTGGCCAGGATCACAGCTCATGGTCATATAGAACGACTCTATATGAGTTACACAATCACACATGTTTGTAAAATAATCATGATTCTTATTAGTAAGCAGCGGAAAATGTTTTAAACATCACAAGTAAACAAAGTTTGCAGCGGAAAGTAAATTGTATCAGACACTACATAAATCAAATTGTTTTCAAAATGAACACATCAACACAAAGTCTAGGAGTCTAATATGCATGAGACTCTCTTGTATTCCTCTTTGGTGTCCTAGCGTGTGCTCCATCAGTTACCTGAGAATACATGCGAAAAGTGTCAACTAAAAAGTTGGTGAGTTCACAGGTTTAGACAGACTGAAAAGTAAACAGACATATACTGTGTCACACCCCGAGCCGGCGGGGTTGGATCGAAGTCCCCGTCGGGCGGAAGGTTCTCGGGGCGCGATATCGTGAGTGATAATCGTGATGATCAGATTGTTTACATAGCATCAATGTTAAGAATAACTAAAGCACAATAGCATCAAACTAGGATTACAAAGTTAAATTACAGTTGACCATGTTTAATAATTTAACTAAATAAACCTATCAGAAGAATCATATGTATCTATCTTGTATCTGTACAAGATATCAAAAGTGATTTGCTTTTGTAACAAAATCTGTGCTTTCCAAAAGTCTACTAGGTCCTCTATCAGAGTATCCTAGTATGCATTCCTGAAGTCTGATCCTATTCTTGCGCATCACCTGAGAAAGCATGTAAGAAAACAAAGTCAACACAATGGTTGGTGAGTTCATGTAGTTTTAGTATTTGTAAAATAGCTTTTGCAAACCTCCTAGGTAAAACCTTGACCTCATTAACAACACGTATATCATCCAACTTGGTATGCTTATATATAGGGCATACCCCTGATTCGAGCCTACGACCCGCCCAGACGCCGTCCCACCACATACTAAGTTGCATAGAACATTGTTGTTAATGATAATTAAGCATTTTACCTACTATCCAATTCATCCTTCATTATAGCTTTAGTTTACTGCTTCAAAGTTTACCAGTCTATAGCATTCGTATGTAATAGCTTCAATAAGTTTAACAAGCATCGTGTTTAAAAGTTTATGATATTGACCCAAAAGCATTCATGCATCCCCCCGGTAACAACCTTAATCTCATTAACACCACCTGTATCATCCAACTCGGTATGCTTATATATAGGGCATACCCCTGAGTCGAGCTTACGACCCGCCCAGACGCCGTCCCACCACATACTAAGTCGCATAGGACATTGTTGTTAATGATAATTAAGCGTCTTACCTACCCTCTATTTCGTTTATAGCTTTAGCATTATGTTTTAGTTTATAGCATGAGTGAACATTGAGGAATCACTGTATGGCAAGCACTGAGAGACCATAATAGGTGCCTTCTAGTCCCGAACGTGAAGAACACCTGAAGGCAAGCACTGAGAGACCAACTATTGTTCTTCCATAGCCAATAGTTTTAGCATTCAAATAGTTTCACAACCGGTAAGGCAAGCACTGAGAGACCAAACCGTTGTTTTAGCATGGCAAGCATATGAGCATACAAAGTTTATAGCATGAGTGAACATTGAGGAATCACTGTATGGCAAGCACTGAGAGACCATCAGTCTACTCCTCAAGTCCCGACTATGAAGGTCACCCTATGGCAAGCACTGAGAGACCATAGTAGGTGCCTTCTAGTCCCGAACGTGAAGAACACCTGAAGGCAAGCACTGAGAGACCAACTATTGTTCTTCAAGTCCTGACTAGGAAGAACACCTGAAGGCAAGCACTGAGAGACCAACTATTGTTCTTCCATAGTCAATAGTTTTAGCATTCAAGATTACAGCATTCTGAGCACTTAAAGCATTTCGAGCATTCAAGCATAGTAAGCATATAGTATCAGCATGTAGCGTTAGCACTTAGCATTAGCATGTAGCATTAGTGTTTAGCATTAGCATGTAGCATTAGAGTTTAGCATTAGCATGTAGCATTTGTGTTTAGCATTAGCATGTAGCATTGTAGCATTTGTGTTAAGCTTTAGCATGTAGCATTAGTGTTTAGCATTAGCATGTAGCGTTGTAGCATTTGTGCTAAGCTTTAGCATGTAGCATTAGTGTTTAGCATTAGCATGTAGCATTTGTGTTTAGCATTAGCTTGTAGCATTTGTGTTTAGCATTAGCATGTAGCATTGTAGCATTTGTGTTAAGCATTAGCATGTAGCATTAGTGTTTAGCATTAGCATGTAGCATTTGTGCTTGGCATTAGCATGTAGCATTTGTGCTTAGCATTAGCATGTAGCATTGTAGCATTTGTGTTAAGCTTTAGCATGTAGCATTAGTGTTTAGCATTAGCATGTAGCATTGTAGCATTTGTGTTAAGCTTTAGCATGTAGCATTAGTGTTTAGCATTAGCATGTAGCATTTGTGTTTAGCATTTGCATTTCGTGTAAGCATTTAGCATTAGCATTTAGTGTAAGCATTTAGCATTAAGCGTATGGTTTAAGCATAGAGTTTACAGCATAAGCATAAAAAATAAGTGTAAAAGCATTTTTATAACTCATTTGTTTAAAATGTATAACATGCTTCTCAGTCCCGAAGTAAAATCAAAATAATTTGAAAAGGGACAATGAACTCACCTTGTTGTTGTAGTGGTTGACTAAGACTCAAAAATGCACGCGCTCACTGTTGTCGTACTGATGTTGTATTCACAGTCATGTGTTTGATTAAACATTATTTGAGTTATGACCCTTATTTGATTGTTCTTTTTGAAATCTGAGTTGTTAACTGAGTTGGTGTAGTGAAAATGACTCATTCTTGTGATTTTCATAAGAATGGCTCATGCTAATGAGTTTTCACCCGAATGAGTCATTCTCCCGAGCCAGTCACCGAATGAGTCTCCCGAATGAGTCCTCCGAATGAGTCTCCCGAATGAGTCCCGAATGAGTCATTCGCCCGAATGAGTCACCCGAATGGCTCATTCTCCCGGCTCATACTCCCGACTCATACTCTCCACTCATTCTCCTGACTCATTCTCCACTCATTCTCCCGACTCATTCTCCACTCATTCTCCCAACTCATACTCCCGACTCATACTCCCGACTCATACTCCCGACTCATACTCCGGCCATTCGCCCGAATGGCTCATTCTCGTGGGCCATTCGCCGGAACGGGTTTTCAGCCATGGGAGAAGATGATTTCGAGGTATAGTCGTATATATAGTCGTTTTGAGTGGGTTTAGATGAGTAACCTCATTTAGAAGGTGTATGGGTCGAAAAAGGGGTGTTTTAAACCGGCTAAAATTCGTTTTTTGTCGGGTTTGTAGAAAACCCTAAAAACGAAACTTCTCTCTAAGATTTTGAGACTTTGAGATGGAGATAGGGCCGATCCTTGGTACCTTTGTGTAGGGAATGTCGAGAGCTTCGATTTGGTGAAAGAATGAGGAATTTGGTTGAGTTTTGAGTGAGTTATGGTAAAGAGAAGGTAGAGAGAGAGAGGGTGGCCGGATTAGGGTTTTTAGAGAGAGAGAGAGAAGGGTGTTTTATGAAGAAGATGAACTCATTGAGGGTTTTTATATCCCGAGTGAATTCGGGTTCGTTTTGTTTGCTCGGTTCACGTTTCCTTCGTGTTTCCGGAACGTAACGCGCGTATTTTTACGACTTTAAATAAAAATTAGTTTTAGTTTACGTTCCGAAGGCTGTGATTCCAAATAAATCTTTAAAATTTATCTGTCTTAAATTATTTATCGTAATTAATTATTTTGAGCGTTTCGTTAACTCGCGTCACTATTTCGCGTATTTTTACGTAATATAATTAAAATGAATTTATTTTACTCGTTTTCATTAAAATAGTTTCCGTTTAATTTATTTCTGATGAGTTTCAAAATTGTAAAACAGGAAATATTATATTTCCTTAATTTTATTATCGTTCGTGCCGTTTTCGTTTTCGTTTCGTCAGAAAACGTCACTTACGCGCGTTTTCGTACAGAGCGCTAACTGTACGAACACGATCGTGCGTTTCACTTTCTGATTTTGTTTTCTACTTTCCAGTCATCATTTCAGATCGTTAAACTTTCAGATCTATTCGTACAGATCGTCACCTGTACGAATAATTCGTCGGTTTAGCATTCTGTAACAACAACTGTCATAGCTTTGTTCTGTTTATCCTCGCATACGTTTATACATACTAGCATCAAATCAAGTATCTGTGTGTCAGGTTTGTGTTGTCTGATATGTTTCTGACTGTTAAACCATCAGGTTTTAAATCAGATTTCAGACAATTGCATCATAGTTTCATCTTAAGCCACATGTGTAAATAGTATCAACATAGTTTCACGTAACGTGTACCTGAGTTACTGTGCACTTTACTGTGCAAATTACTGTTCCGGTGACGGTTCCGGCACAAATGTTACATACTGGGTATGTTAAGTTTTGTTGTTGGATACTACGATCCGTGGAGTGTGTCAGTTCATCTTACCGAAACTAGACTGTTCCCGTTTGCCTCCGCAGGTCATCGCTGAACCCGCATTCACATCGAAATTACACTCGTTATGACCTCCAGTCAACATTGGTGCCGAGTGGGGCTAGTCAAACCCAGTAGTACTACGTAATTACGACTTGTTTGTGATACAACTAACGGTAAGGATAAGTGAGGACTTTAAGCGATAATAGTTACACTCGAAAATGGTTTTCACAACATACCAGTCATATATATCTAAAACAGTTGCATAGTATTCTCACCCCAAAGTTAAGTAAAAACAGTTAAAAGTAAAAGTGGGGCCGTAAATGTAACATCAGTGCCGGAACCGTCACGGGAACAGTGATCGTGAACAACAACCAGGTACAAATCTTATGTAATTCAGTGTATTTTATATTCATATTGAGTTTCAGTATCATTTCATGTTATCAAAACAGTGATATCAGAATCATTTCAGAGAAACAAGTTCAGAACAATGGTTCTTGAGTCAGATAATTATCTGGCAACACAGAACCATCATGTGATTAATTGTTAGGGTTTTATTATGTATAAACGTATGCGAGGCTTTACTGAACAAAACAACACGGATGTCGTTATGTGAATGCTAAACCGACAGATTATTCGTATAGGTGACGATCTGTATGAATAAATCTGAAAGTTTAACGTTCTGAATGATATTCAATAATTAGAAAACAATATTGAAAAGTGTAGTTATCGTCGTGTTTGATCGGGTGACGATTCGAACAAATACGCGCGATGACCGTGCGATTCGATTTAAACGTTAAATAAATTTTTTTGAAAATTTAATAATTAGAAGATATTTAGTAATTTATTAGGAATCACAACCTAAAATAAATTTATGATTTCTATTTTTAAAACCGAGTCGTCTCGTAACGAAAACGACGAGCAACCAGCAATATTACGCGAAACCACGCGAACCCGAACATACCGGGTATTTACCCTCATTTAATGAGGCAATTAAACCCCCAACTACCATCACCAAACCAGCCACCACACCTCAACCTCGTTCATCTCTTTCTCTCTCTAAACCTTCACAAGAATTTTCATCTTCTCACTAAGATCTCTCACTCAAATCTCAACCATTTTGGGTGTTCTTGGTGTCAAAATCATCACCATCACTTGTAGATAACGAAAGTACAAGGATTTGAAGCTTCAAACCAGTTGATTTGAGGTAAAAACGAGATCTAAGTCGCGATTTAGGGTTTTGAAAACCCTAGATCGAACCTCTCCCTTGAACCGGTTCCAACCTCGAACAATTTAGGGAAAAACCACCACAATCACTTAGGGAGATGTAGTAAGCAAGTACCATTCGATTCTTGACCATTTGGGTGAGATTTAGGCTGCCATGGTGGGTGCGTTCGCAGACCCGAATGGGTTTACACCCAGCCCGCCGAATGGCACCAATGTCGAATGGGACCTCCCCTTCGCCGAATGAGCCCTCATTCGACCGGCTAAGGTTCAGTCGCCCATGACTCATTCGATCGGCCTAGAGGTTCTTCCATTCGGACCATGTTCATTCGCTGGTCTTCATTCGACCCAAGCTCATTCGCCTACAGCCATTCGACCACTTATACTCTATTCAATCGGCCATCCCCTCCTTCGCCGAACCAAGGACCCATCCGGTTTGAGTTTTTGGTTAATCGGCCGAAGCACACCATTCACCGGGATAGACATCATTCGGCCACCTTGCTCTTGTCTTGCATACATCGGCCCATTGTGCATGCATGGGCTTGAGCAAATGGGAGTGCATGTGGGTACAAAAGAATAATATTGGGGTGTGGTTACTTACGAAATTAACCTATGGCCTTTAAGAGCAGAACTCGGTTATATCAATCATATGGGGTTGAGATTTACAATGGTTATTAGGGTTTTCTAACAAAGGCTCACTTAAAAGAAATGTTCAAAACCTTGGGGATAGCATAGTGATCAAGAGGGATGAACTAAAGCTAAGTGTGTTGTTGTGAATTTCTAACACTTAACTCATGAGAGGAAATCAATTAAAAGTCAATTTCTCATAAATGGGCCGAATTTGGCCAATGGGTTTGACATAGGCCCATCATGGTACTTATACTTATCTTTTAAATTAATTATGTTTTAATAAAGATAATTGACTTATAAAATCCTATTAAATTAAATAAATGATTTTTATAAATAAATGTTTAACTTGAAATGATCAATTTTGAAAATGTTCTTATTTAAAGTTTCTAATTTAGTTATGTGGGATTAAGGTTACTGCTGGGTAATAAGTTAGGTTAAGTTAGAAGGAGTCATAGATACGCACTAGTAATTTAGGACACCTAGTTGCACACCGAGACCAAACCCTAGTTACAACGTTTTTATACATACTTATCGTATTTGAATTCTCTTAAAACAACTCAGGTGCCAAAGATACATAAGCAACAAGCAAAGAGCGCGCATTATCTTTTGTGAATCATTCGCAGAGCAACACAGGTGAGTTCATTGCCCCTTTTCTAACATTTTTGTTTTAAAACGCGGGGCTGAGAAGCATGCGTAAACTGTTTTATTTAAACTGTTTATTTAAATGCTTTTATTTATTATATGTTTTACATATATATGTTTGTTGATACTCCTAGACTCCTGTCTAGGTAATTATTAAACAGATCAAATTATCAAGTTAATTAAAGTACTCTTATGAGTAATACTTTAATTCTAAACTCTAAACAAACCCCTAGTCCATTCAGTTCAAATCCAATAATCTAAATTCAAAGTGAAATCATATGAACTAAATCAAAAGATCATATTCAAAAGAAACTTAACTCAGTGTGTGATCTGAGAACCAAGAATCATAATCAAATCAATTATCATTGTGAATCATGGAAGTTCTAAAGATCAAGACTAAGAGACTCGAAGAATCAGAAATCATAAATGTGTGTGAATCATTGAAATAATGAAATCATTACAATCTAATGAAATCATTAATACTCAAGTCAAGGTGGATGTCAGTTGTATATGGAATCAAGATCACGTGTAACACACATATAAAGTCCCTTCAGGTATAGAAGACTCTTGTAGTCAGGCTATACGGGCAACAACGTGAACTATAAAATAAAATCTATATCAAGTCTAAATCAAGAGAATCAAAGAGATCAAGAATCAAAGGATATCCGTAAAGTCCCTTCAAGTATAGAAGACCATTGGGTCAGGCTGTACGGGCATCATTAAAATCCCGTCACGCCCAGGTATACTCCTTGTGAGTTATGCCTGGTATGGGTCACGTGTGAGAGGTTACAACTTGGACAACCACCAACAACTAAGTCTAATTGATTGAGTTAAATAAAGCCCAATCATCATGTCTTAGTTGCATTCAAATGTTTTATTTAATTAAATATTTGGCATTTTACTATTATCACTGACTTTTGGGAAATCATACATCTATAAGGAATTCAAGAGGATCAAAGGCAAATCAGATTTCAATATCATGATCTAAATCAGAAGTGTTGGGTAAAAATGCTTAATTATCATTAACAACAGTGTCATATGCATATTAGTATGTGGTGGGATGTTGGCTAGGGCTTGTCCCTTACATATGCCCTATATATAAGCATACCGATGTGGATATTACATGTGGAGTTAATGAGGTTAGGGTCTTTACCGAAAGAGGTTTTCAAATCATTTTCAAATCACTAAACTATATGAACTCACCAACCATGTGTTGACTTGATTTTTGCATGACTTCTCAGGTGACGAACATGTCAACTAAGGAGTTATTCCTTTTGGACTAGGACTTCAGATAGAAGACTTAGCATTTTGGACCTGCATACTTTTGAAGACATCATTATACAAATTATTTTGTATATCTTGTGTAAATACAAGATAGAAATTTATGATGTTGATGATAGATTTACATTGTTAAATTATAAACAATACTGATGTAATTTAACTTTGTAATTCTATTATGTTTAGCATTTCTCATTTATATCATGTGCAATGTAAACAATCTGATCATCACAATTATCACTCATGATATCGCGCCCCGGGAACCTTCCGCCCGTCGGGACAACCGATCCTATCCCGCCGGCTCGGGGTGTGACAGTAAACTCACCTGAGTTAAGTAATGCGTTTGCTCAAAAGAGATAGTGTAGCTCGCCGGCTAGTAGTCACCTATATCACATAGGTACTATGAGTTTGTGTTTGCATACGTGTGGGCCTCACAGGACCGTGTTCGTGTTTAACAACACCAAGTTGTTAAGTGGGTCATGTTGACCGTGTTTGACCGTGTTGACCGTGTTTGACCTAACGACCCGTTGGTGACGATTTGGATCAAGCGATCGTGTAACGTGCAATTTCGTGTCGTGTGAAGTGTGCGGATACCAATAATCACTTCCGTGAGGAAACTTACTACTTATAGTAAGTTTCTATTTCAGGAAGGTTTCCATATTTGGCAAGTCATGCACTAAATCATATTCCGATTATTCTATCATGCATATTTATCCTAAATGAGCATGTTATCACATAGCACATAGTTACACATAGCCGGTTTAGCAGAGTTTGCGCGTAAAAGTTTCTATAATTAGAAAGTTGCACAAACAAGCACATTTCACCAAGTTTAACAACTAATATCATCTAACATTGCTATTTTAGTCATAATTAGCCATTTAATCATAACCGTTATATCTAGCATGCTCCTATTCCCGAATTTGTAGAATAAAGTTACTATTTATAGTAACTTGTGATAAAACATATTTTTCAACCATTTTATGACATAAAATCATTTATTAATATCATAACAAGTTTAACTAAGCATACTAAACATACAACATCCTTCAAACTCATCATTTCTAGCAAACATATAAATAAAAGTTTCCTTTTATAGTAATAATCCCAACAATCATATCCTTGCCTATTCTAACAATTCCAACACATCAATTGATCATCCCATTGGTTTCTAAACATCACTTTAAGCATAAACCTTAGGTCTAATCACATGCATTAAGCCACTTCATCATAAATCATAATTTCATAATACCAAATGTCACACCCCGGGCCGGCGGGAACGGATCGGGTTTTCCCGTCGGGCGGAAGGTTCCCGGGGCGCGATATCTTGGAGTGATAATCAAATGATCAGATTGTTTACATAGCACATGAGATATAAATGAGAAATGCTAATCATGACATGAGATAGAATTACAAAGTTAAATTACATTGTACGTCATAATTTAACTAAGTAAATCTAATCAAAAGAATCAATGAGTTTATATCTTGAACTGTACAAGATATACAAAAGTGATTCACTGTTTTGTCATATCAAAAGTATGCAGTCAAAAGTAAACTAGGTCTTCTAAGAGTCCACTAGCTTATCACTTGCACATATGTATCTACACCTGTCCGTCACCTGAGAAAACATGCATTTAAACAAAGTCAACACTAGGTTGGTGAGTTCATAAGTAAGTAAATTGAAAATCATTGGATTGATCATGCACACATCCACAATGTCATACTTGTTACTTGTAATACTTGTTTCATCTGTACCACCCAATGGCCTCTCCTTAGTTATATGTACAAGTAGTGTATCACCTGATCAAGTATGCTTATATATAGGGAATCCTGAAAGGGTCAAGCCCAGACGCTATCCCACCACATACTCAGTCAAGTTCCACACCACTTGCGATACAACTAAAGATATCCATTTCCCCGCTTATTCATCGCAATTGATATGTATTCAGTTATTGTATTGATGATAGAATAATATATTGTATGGGGTTTAATTATCAAACCGAAGTATTGATAACCCTCGATGTATTAAGGAATTTTAGATTAATATAATCTTGTCCTTGTGTTATTCTATACTTGAGGTGGGTTAACTGATGATACTCTATTAAATATTAATAGTGTGAGTTAACCCCTTGCAACTTGTCCTTGAACCATAGTGCATAGAGCCTAAAAGGAATCCATTGAAATCCTCACGTAATCAGATTTCAATGCATCCGATTTATCTCTACCACTTTATATGTCTATTGTCCTCAACGAAATCTATTACTAGTAGTGTAACATGAGAGCAGATCAACTTCTCAACCTACTAGTCAATAGGGTTTTCGCTGGATTAATTACTTATCACTGTAGATTAATATCACCATGTGTCGCTTACCAGAACCTGACTTGAGGTCGCCCTGTCACCGGTCATACGTTACCGGCCAATGAATCAATACGATCAACATACTAGCCCTACAAGCTAGAGGTTTGTCAAACCTATGGTACCACTATGATATCGTCGGTTTAGTCACGTCAAACTAACTGGTCAGCGAATTATAGGGGCTTACATGATCAACTTGGACAATTTGGCACATGATTGAAGTGATATAATGCAAACAGGTCAAATGTAATTAATTGTAATTGTATTCACTTGTACTCTTGTTCTCATTGTCATATGTTCACCGTGATATTAACAAAGTTAAATAAGAACTAGTCTTATTAGGTTATGTTAATTAATTGAGTGAATGATATTGTTATCATGAAATTATGTTGTCATGATTATCATTCCATGTTCCTTGTTATTCTTGTAATATGTGTTGAATTATAAAGTTAAGTGTTATAAGAACTAGTCTTATTACACTCACTTAATTCTTGTATCGAACGACGTAATAAAGATATATATCATCTTTATATCATTCTTGTGTTTTGCTCTTGTAATCATGTCATCATGTTTCCTTGTAATTGTTACTATGTCATTTCTTGTAAGAATAACTAAGTGTTGTAAGAGTTAACTTACTACTAAGTTATTCTATTGTATCGATGAGTTATGATATTAAAAATATCATCATCATCTTATCTTTCCTGTATTCTTGAATTCAAACAAGCATGCATACAATGACTTATGATAATAAGCAATTTAATATCAAATAATCAAAGTATTAGCAATATGTAAGCAAAACTTTTAAATAAATAAAAGTAAAGCATGTTTCTCAGCCCCGAGAGTTTAAAATCAATAAAGATTAAAGAAAAGGGGCATATGAACTCACCTTGTAGTTGTTGTGTTTGACTTAGCTTAAACAAGAATGTACGCGCTCTTGATTGTACTTGAGTGTATTTTCACGATCCTGTATTGATTTCACGATGTTCATAACTTATTAGTATGAATTATAGGGATTTTATGTGTATGTATGTGTTAGCCATAAGCTTTGGCCAACACTTAAAGTCTTCGGTCTCTGTTGGCCCATCTTTAATTGTTATTGATTCTTGTAATCCATAAACTTCCTTTGATTTATTCTTGTCTTATCTATCTTGTCTTAAAGCCCATTTATAGTTTCCTGAAATCATGTTCTAAGTCACAAGAATTTGTTGCAAAAATTGTTGTTTCGGTAATAATCCCTTAGTTATCATACTTGTTCGTGTTGAGTTAAAGAGTTACAATAGTTCTTTAGTCATGTGGGCCAACAATTTAGGTTGGGCCAATGATATTAGGTGTTGAATCATGAAGGCCTTGCCAAAAGTTACAAGAACTAATGTTCAAGTGGCCTTTTGGGCCTTGTTTTGGGCCTCCAAGGAATCTATTGGGCCCAAGGTGGGCCTTGGCTATATTTATTGGGCCTAGAGTCATGCAATACTGTTGGAATTGATTTTGGACCAGAAATGGGTTGTTGACCAATGGGATGACAAAGTGGCTCCAAAAGGAAGGACAAGGGCCTCAAAATGGGCCTTGAATCAGTTTTCTGTGGGCCTCGGGTAGATTTTGATGGGCCCCATGGGTTTTGTCTCGGGCCTTTGCTAAAAGAACTCATGGGCCAAGTTGGGCCTGGATTAGAATGGCTGAAAACATTGTGGGCCTTGAATTTGAGCTTTTGGCCCAAAATGGTGGCCTTGGGCCAAAGGCAGTGGGCCTTGAGCTCTAAACCGTGGGCCTTGGGCTGTTCACTCCTTGTTGGACCTTTCTAGAGTTATTGGATCAATTTTAGAGGTATTGGGCCTGGGGGATGATGTGGGCCTACTAGTGGCCTATACACATTTCCTATTGAGTCCATTGTTGTGTATATGGCTAACTAATTTATCTGTGAGTTAAACCAACTGGGCCTCAACCAACAAAAGACATGGGCTGCGAAAAAGGATTGTTGGGCCCAAGAAAAACAGTTGGGCCTGAAGGAGAAAACAGTAGGGCCTACCAATGGCCCATTCCAATATAAGTGGGGCTATCTAAAAGAATTGAACTTGTAAGTTATGGACTGAAGTAAAATGTCTGGACAAGGATTTTTTTTTATCTCCATTGATCTAAATTAGTTCATTGACCACTTCAGCTTATTGGGCCAAAAGGAAGTCTGTTAAGAAGTTGGGTCTGCATGAATTTTATTACTAGTTAATGGGCTTTGAAAACTCCAGTTGGGCCTTATGAGGTTCTGGATACCCAACATGGCTACTCACAATTTATTGGGCTTTTAGTTGCATATTGGGCCACTGTTGGCTGCTGATTAATCGAGGGTAGGGTGGCCAGTAAGAAAATCTTGGCCGAATGAGATGGTTAGATGGCCCCATGTTTCAGTCGAATGTGATAGCTCGAATGGAGGTTGACGAATGAGAGGCTGGCGTATGAGAGGAGTGGCGAATGAGCATCTTGGTGGTCGAATGGCAGGTCCACGAATGAGAAGCTGGCGAATGGGAGGAGCTCGAATGAAGGATGGCCGAAGGAACCGTAGCCGTCGAAGGAGGCCATTCGGCCCTTGGCCATTCGGCCGGCCATTCGAGGTTTGCTTCGACTGAGGGTTCGAACCAGTGATGGCTAGGCTAGGTATTGATGTTCCATGGTCGTGACAAGCAAGGGTTGGTGTTTGAAGGTTGTGAGATCGATGGGGTGGTGTAAAAACCGGTTTGGGTTCAAGAGCAAAACAAAGGGGTGAAAACCCTAAAACTCGTGAACTTTGACCGCGATTTTACCTTGTTTCCGCCGGTTTCTGGTACAGATCCTTTGTACTTTCGTGTAGTAGAGGTTGAGAGCTTCAAGTAGGTTCAAGAATGGAAGGATTTGGTTGAGAAATGAGAGAGATATGGGTGTTTGAAGGTCTTGAAAACCCTAAAAATGGGGTAGCCGGAAATTGGAGTTAGAGAGAGGTTGGGGAAGAGAAGAATGAAGGAAAATGACTCATTCTAGGGTTTTTATACCCCGGGTGGTATCCGGGTTCGTTTTGGTTGCTCGGTTCGTAAGTTCGTTGCGTAACCGGAAATTGCGCGTTATTTAAATGGAATTAAATAAAAGGATTTAATTTAATTATTTTGATGAGTTTCAAAATTGTAAAATGTTATTTATTTTATTTTATTAAATTATTTTCGTTCGTGACGTGTTTTCGTTTTCGTTTTCGTCAGATCGCGTAACCTTCGCGCGTAATTCGTTCGGATCGTCACCCGAACAAATACAACGATGGTTTTGCTTTTCTGACCTTTGTTTTCTACGTTTCAGTCATTATTTTAGAATTCTAAACTCACAGATATGTTTGTGTGAATCGTCATTCACGCAAACACACTGTCAGTTCGTCATTCTGAAATAACACTGCTTTATGCTTTAATTGTGTTTTCTCACTGTCGGACTCAACTATACATCATGATTTCACACTGTTTTTGTACTGACTTGTGGGTCATCTGATTCCTGTCATCTGTGGACATCAGATCGCAACCGATATGTTTCTGACTGTTGTTTGATTTCCGTTGTTTCTCATGTTTAGTTGTGTTAACTGTAATTAAGTTTTCACTTAATAAACACAACTAATGTTTCAATTGTACGTTGTACTTAATGTATTTAAGTTTATACGAAAATACGTACAACGATTTCTTGTATTCAGGATTCTGTTAATACAAGTACTGTTTAAGCTTACGTATGCACACATAGAATACAGTGAAAGTACACATACCGTACGGACTTGCCGGACGATCTGGCACTTGCTGTTACAGTCTCCCCTTGTTAAAGAAATTTCGTCCCGAAATTTAAGCATGAAAGTCGGGCTTCAATTCTCGAACAATTGGGGATACTTTGCTTTCATGTTGTCCTCACGTTCCCAGGTAAACTCTGGTCCACGCTTGGAGTTCCATCGAACCTTTACAATAGGGATACGGCTTCGTTTCAGTCTCTTGACTTCACGTTCCATAATCTCTACAGGTTCTTCGATAAAATATAGTTGTTCATCAATCTGTATCTCTTCCAACGGTATGATCAATGTTTCATCTGCTAGACACCTCTTGAGATTTGATACATGAAACACATCGTGTACTCCACTGAGTTCATCAGGGAGTCTGAGTCTATATGCCACAGGACCTATGCGTTGAGTAATCTCAAACGGTCCGACATACCGAGGTGCTAGTTTGCCCTTAGCCCCAAAACGAACTACGCCTTTCCATGGGGACACTTTCAACATGACTCGGTCACCCACGTCGAATTCCAACGGCTTGCGCCGTTTGTCTGCGTAACTCTTTTGGCGGCTACGTGTTGCTTGTAATCGTTGTTGTATCTGGGCAATCTTATCAGTAGTTTCCTGAATAAGTTCGGACCCAGTGATTCTGTTGTCTCCCACTTCGGTCCAACAAATTGGAGACCGACATTTTCTACCATAGAGTGCTTCAAACGGAGCACATCCAATACTGCTGTGGTAGCTATTGTTGTAGGAGAACTCAATGAGTGGTAAATGAGTATCCCAACTTCCACCGAAGTCAAGGATGCATGTTCTCAACATATCCTCTAGGGTTTGAATGGTGCGCTCGCTTTGTCCATCCGTTTGTGGATGATAAGCAGTGCTCAAGTTAACACTTGTCCCTAAGGATTGTTGCAATGATTGCCAGAACCGCGAAGTAAATCGGCTGTCCCGGTCGGAAATAATAGACAATGGCACCCCGTGCCTCACTACTATTTCATCAATGTATAGTCTTGCAAGTTTCTCCATCTTGTACGTCTCTCTGATCGGCAAGAAGTGTGCGGACTTGGTCAATCGATCAATGATGACCCAAATAGAATCGTATCCGCTGGAAGTGCGGGGTAGCTTGGTAATGAAATCCATAGCTATTTGTTCCCACTTCCATTGTGGTATCTCCGGTTGTTCCAGCAAACCCGAAGGTTTCTGGTGTTCTGCTTTGACCTTGGCACATGTGATGCATTTGCCAACATAAGTGGCAACATCTTTCCTCATACCCGGCCACCAATAAAATGACCTAAGATCTTGATACATTTTATCGGCACCAGGATGAACTGAGTAACGTGTCTTGTGTGCCTCGTCAAGTATGAGTGTCCGAAGTTCATCTACTGCTGGAATCCAAACACGATCCAGATAATAGATAACTCCATCTTGTTTTGTCTTGAAATGTTTCTCGGCTCCACAATCGAGCTCGCGTTTCAGATTGTCTCTTGCCACGGCCTCTTGTTGTGCTTGTAAAATATGATCTCTCAAACTTGTTTGCACAGTCATTCCCATGGCGCGAACGCGTAAGGGTTTGACTCTTTCCTTCCGGCTCAAAGCATCTGCAACAACATTTGCTTTGCCCGGATGGTATTTGATCACACAATCGTAATCGTTCAGGAGCTCAACCCAACGTCTCTGTCTCATGTTAAGCTCCTTCTGATCAAATATGTGCTGTAAACTCTTGTGATCTGTGAAGATAGTGCACTTAGTACCATAAAGGTAGTGTCTCCAAATCTTTAATGCAAATACAACAGCTCCCAGTTCAAGATCGTGTGTCGTGTAATTCTTCTCGTGTATCTTCAGCTGTCGTGAGGCATAAGCAATGACTTTGTCTCGTTGCATTAAAACACATCCGAGTCCCTGATGGGAAGCATCACAATAAACTACAAAGTCATCATTGCCTTCTGGGAGTGTTAAGATTGGAGCATTGCACAATCTTTGTTTCAGTGTCTGGAATGCCTCTTCTTGTTTCTGAGTCCACACAAAAGGTTCAGACTTCTGTGTGAGCTTGGTGAGAGGTAAAGCTATCTTAGAGAAATTCGAAATGAATCTCCTGTAATAACCTGCCAATCCCAAGAATGATCGAATCTCTGTTGGTGTTGTAGGCACATCCCAGTTCTTGATTGCTTCAATCTTGGCAGGATCCACGTGAATACCATTACTGTTAATCACGTGACCCAAGAACTGAACTTCACTTAGCCAAAATTCGCACTTGGAGAATTTGGCATAGAGTCGTTCTTCTTTCAGAAGCTCCAAAACTGTCTTGAGGTGTTGCTCATGTTCCTTCTTGTTCTTTGAATAAATCAGTATATCATCAATAAAGACGATCACAAACTGATCTAGATACGGCTTGCACACCCGGTTCATTAAGTCCATGAACACAGTCGGTGCGTTCGTCAATCCGAATGGCATCACCATAAATTCGTAATGACCATATCGAGTACGAAAAGCCGTCTTGGGTATGTCTTCCTCTTGAATCCGGAGCTGATGATAGCCTGATCTCAGGTCTATCTTTGAAAAGTACTGTGCTCCCTGTAACTGATCAAACAAATCATCAATCCTCGGTAACGGGTACCGATTCTTGATGGTGAGTTTGTTGAGTTCTCGATAATCGATGCACATCCTGAAAGTTCCATCCTTCTTTTTAACAAAAAGAACCGGAGCTCCCCATGGGGAAAAGCTCGGTCGGATGAATCCTTTATCGAGGAGTTCTTGTAACTGATTAGACAACTACTGCATCTCAGATGGATCAAGTCTGTAAGGAGACTTAGCTACAGGAGTTGCTCCCGGAATCAAGTCGATTCGAAACTGTACTGATCTCTCAGGTGGCAGTCCCGGTAAGTCATCCGGAAACACTTCTGCAAAATCTCTCACAATTGGCACATCTTGAATCTTGATTGTTTTCTTGTCTTTCTGAATCACATGATGTCACACCCCGAGCCGGCGGGATAGGATCGGTTGTCCCGTCGGGCGGAAGGTTCCCGGGGCGCGATATCGGGAGTGATAATCGTGATGATCAGATTGTTTACATTGCACATGATACAAATGAGAAATGCTAAACATAATAGAATTACAAAGTTAAATTACATCAGTATTGTTTATAATTTAACAATGTAAATCTACCATTAACATCATGTATTTCTATCTTGTATTTACACAAGATATACAAAATAATTTGCATGATGATGTCTTCAAAAATAATGCAGGTCCAAAAGCTAAGCCTTCTATCTGAAGTCCTAGTACGAAAGGAATAACTCCTTAGTTGACCTGTCCGTCACCTGAGAAGTCATGCAGAAAGATCAAGTCAACACATGGTTGGTGAGTTCATATAGTTTAGTATTTGAAAATGATTTGGAAATGGTATGATAATGATTTGAAAACCTCTTTTGGTAAAGACCCTAACCTCATTAACTCCACATGTAATATCCACATCGGTATGCTTATATATAGGGAATCACGAAAGGGTCAAGCCCAGACTCTATCCCACCACATACTAATATGTATATGACACTGTTGTAAATGATAATTAAGCATTTTTACCCAACACCTCTGATTTAGATCATGATATTGAAATCTGATATGCCTTCGATTTATTGGGTTCCTCATAGATATATGATTTCCCAAAAAGACAGTGATAATAGTAAAACGTCAAATATTTAATTTATTAATTAAATAAAACATTTAAATACAACTAAGACATGATGATTGGGTATAATTTTACTCAATCAGTTAGACTTAGTTGTTGGTGGTTGTCCAAGTTGTAACCTCTCACACGTGACCCATGTCAGGCATAACTCACAAGGAGTACACCTGAACTGCGCGGGATTTTAATGTTTTGCCCTTACAGCTTGACCCAAAGGTCTTCTGTACAAGCGGGGACTTTATTGTTTTGCCCTTACAGCTTGACCCAAAGGTCTTCTGTACAAGCGGGGACTTTAAGGATATCCTGTGATTCTTGACCTCTTGATTCTCCTGATTTTGACTTTGATATTGATTTCATTTGATCGTTCATGTTATTGCCCGTATAGCCTGACTACAAGAGTCTTCTATACCTGAGAGGGACTTTATATGTGTGTTACACGTGGTCTTGATTCCATATACAACTGACATCCACCTTGACTTGAGTATTAATGAGTTCATTAGATCATAATGATTTCATTATTTCAATGAGTCACACACATTTATGATTTCTGATCTCTTGAGTCTCTTGATTCTTGATTCTTTGAGTTCTCATGATTTTGAATGATAATTGATTTGATTTGATTATGATTCTTGGGCCTCAGATCACACACTGAGTTATGATTCCCTTGAATATGATCGTTTGATTTTGTTCATTTGATTTCACTTTGAGTTTAGGTTCTTGAATTTGAACTTGATGGACTAAGGGTTGAATTAGGATTTAAATTTAAGGTATTACTCTTAAGAGTACTTAAATTTATTAGATCACTAGATCTGTTCAATAAGTTCCTAGACAGGAGTCTAGGAGTATCCACAAACATATATATGTAAAACATATAATAAATAAAAGCATTTAAATAAACAGTTTAAATAAAAACAGTTTACGCATGCTTCTCAGCCCTGCGTTTTAAAACAAAAATGTTTAGAAAAGGGGCAATGAACTCACCTGTGTTGCTCTGAAATGAATTACCACAAAAGATATGCGCGCTCTCTGATTGTTGCCTAGGTATCTTCAGTCCCTGAGTTGTTTTAAAAGAATTCGAATACAATAAGTACATACGGTAGTTGTCGTAACTAGGGTTTGGTCTCGGTGTGCAACTAAGTGTCCTAGATTACTAATGTGTTTCTATGGTTTTCTCTAACTAAGCTAACCTTATTACCCATTCATAAACCCTAATCCCGCAAACATCCTTTAACTGTCTTTAAGCAAAGTGGTTTCAAGTTAATTCATTTTAAGTTAAAAATATTTATTTAGGAAATCATTTACTTAATTTTATTAGGATTTATAAGTCCATTTTATTTTGTTAAAACCTAATTAACTGAAGAAATGTAACTTTAAAATGTTGGGCTTGAGTTAAGCCCATTGGGCCAACTTTGGGCCCATTACTAGACTTTGAGCTTCAACGATTTCTTGACATTTCTAGTGAATCACTTAGGTTGATTTCATGTCTTTACGAATCTCCTAAGGGTTAAATGTTGATAATTATCTCAACACTCGAAACCCTAAGGTGTGGTTTGTGACACCCCGAAATTTCCAGGTCAGCATATTATTTATTTAAACGTTTATTTAAATGCATTATGTACACGTGGCATTAGAATTAGATTAATTTAGTGTGACACGTGGCACGACAGTACGAACACTGACACATGACTAGATAATTCGTGGAATTATCGACAAACAGCACACACTGGTCAAAACACACGAACGTTGGTGAACGTCTAACACATTGTGTAGCACAACACTCGAAACTTCACGAAACACTGTCACAAGTCGATTATGGCTGATAATTGACCAATAGAGTCTAAACGACGCTCGAATGATGTTTTACAGTCGAGAAGCGGGCAAGAATGGGCCAGAACAACAAAACAAGCTTATTGGGCTTGAAATTCAGGCCAGGCGGTACGCCTGACCCGACACACCCAAGACAGGCGATGCGCGCGGGTGAAAAATGGGCGCCTCATCCGGCTGCATCCGCGCGTAACGACAGACGAGGTTCGCCCACTCCAGGCGTTACGCCTGGGGCGCCAGAATCGCCAAACAGCTTTTTAAGCCCCCAAGATCATCATAACCTCTACTATCATCATTTCTCTCGACCACACACGCCACCATTCGACCATAACCGATCCAGGAGCTCTGCCACACTCTTCTTCAACCTGTAGGAGACCATTGGAAGCCATTGAAGCCACCTTGAAGCTTAGAGAGCTTGAGGAGAGGAGTTGGAGTCCACACCATCACCATCACCATCGTCTTGCTGCGATTTCTTGCTGTCTAGGAGACCCAGAGGCTGTTCATCATCATCTTAGTGCTTCCTAGAACCTTAGAAGGTAATCTATGCACCCCTTATTGCTTAAAATCACCACAAAACCCCCATGCAAGACTTGAATCACACATGCAAGCACTTTGAATGCACATGCACGAGATTTTGATCTGGGTTTGTTGATTTAGATATGTTTTATGATGATCTAAGGTGTTTAGATGATGATCTATGATGATCTATGATGATCTATGATGATGGGTATGGGTCTTGATGCTTAAAATGATGTTTTGTAAAGATATATGGACATGCATGTATGATCTAAGGCATTTTAGATAGTTTTGTTGATGTTGAGATGATTCTTGATAATGTATAAGTGTCCTTGTAAGATTAGATTGTGATTATAATGGTCAAAATGTGATTTGGAGCCAAACTTGCTATTTATAGTAACTTTTTAGTTACAAGTGATGATTTGAAATAAATGATGAACATGCATGTACATAGAATTGTTGCTAGAATGATAACATGATGATTTGATGTGTTAGAAAGTGGTCTTGATAATGTTTACGGGCATATTTAGTGTTGTTACTATTTTTAGTAACTTTTTGGGGCAAAATGTTGATAGATGATAAAATGGGTTATATTGACATGATAAAATGTTGCTAGAGGATATATTAGGATGATTTGTGACATGAACAATGAGTTAGAAATGTTAAATGGTCATTTCTATGCAAAAACCACAAAGTTACTATTTATAGTAACTTTATTTTTAGAAAAACCGATTTGTCAACGTGTTGTGTTATTTGAGCATGCTAAATGACTTATTATGTTTTAATATGATGTTTAGATGCTAAGCTAGATGGTTTCCGATGTCACGTATGCTAAAAATGGAAACTTTCCATTTTAGGAAACTTTTATGTGCAAACATGTTATAAACGACTTATGTGATCTTGTATGATAATGTGCTATGTGTTAACATGACCCCGTAGGACTATTGAACATGCTAGAACTCTAAAACCGTTATGCTTTGTGAACTTTCTAAAAATGGAAACTTACTATAAATAGTAAGTTGTCCATAAACGCGACCTACGCGTTGTGCACACGACAAGCACTTACTCGATTGCTACACGATTCACAAACCGGCACACGGTTCACCAACGGGTCGTTGACTTGACACGGTCAACTTTGGTCAACTCTAGTCAAACACGGTCAATGTGGACCAACACAGTCAAACACGGTCAATATGGACCAACACGAGCAAACACGGTCATTGTGGACCGACACAGGCAAACATGAACAACCCAGGGTTGTTGGACACAAACACGAGCACTAACACTAGCACGGTCACTTACGCGAACTCACGAACGGTATACGATATAGGTTGCCGGTGACCGACGTGCCTACTACATCAGGAGCTTACGCTATTACACATTCACTTCACTAAGGTGAGTTTACGGCCCCTCTTTACTCTTTTTCAAATGCTTTTAAATAGGGGGAGAATACTAGTTGCATCGAGTCAAACATTATTACTGTACAAACACTATTGTGTATGCTGGTTTATTGGACAAACATTAAGTGTTGAACTCGTTACAAGCCCTCACAAAGTCTTACCGTTAATGTACGAACAACGTGGTAGGTTTGGATGGATCCATTAGGGAATGACTAACCCCACGGGGCACCATGTTGACTGAGTGTCATAACCCGTGCAAATTCTGACCTAACTTGCTATGTATACGAGGCATAGCGGAGGCAAGAGCAAACAAGTCTAGTTCGGTAGTGACGCACTGACACTTGGGCCTAGGGCTCGGTACTAACATTGATAAACAGCATGACACACTTTCATTACTATATGTATATCAAAACCTGTGAACTCACCAACCATCGTGTTGACACTTTTCAAACTTGTATTCTCAGGTAACTAGCAGGCTATGGATGCCAGGAATGCACGTAGGGGATCGAGCATAGGACCTGCATGCATTTATCTATGTTTTCATACAAACACTGTTTATTATGAATATGTATCTTTATCAAACATCGTAGTGTTTAACAACTTTTGATTTCCGCTGCATATGTCAAACATTTGAATATTCCGCTGCTATATGATGAAATACTTTTTCCGCTGCAAACTACTTTAATTGTGTATGTGTCAAACATTGGATTTGTAAACGCATATAGAGGTGTTCTATATGACCTTGAGCTGTGATTCTGGACACGTCACATCCACGTGGACATTTGCCACAAGTGGGAATTTGGGGGTGTGACAGACTGGTATCAGAGCCTTGGTTATAGGGAACTAGGTTTGCATGTAGTAAACTTAGACTATAGCCATTGCTCAACTATAGACACTACACGTAGAACTTGCACAATGATGACATTATTACTTATCGAACTGTTGCTTACTAACTTAAAAACTTGCAGGATGGCTGACGATAACACTAGCAGGAGCACCGACCGACACCAGATCCCTGATGACATGGCTGCCGAGAGTCGGCGACGCGTCGAGAGCATCGTAGCCCAGGTCGATGCCGAGATGGATCGGAGGGCTAGGGACTCAGCACGGGCTAGGTACTGGGGATGGCTACCCGCCATCATACAGAGCTGGATCATAGAGGAGAGAGTACCACCTTACCGATATCCCGGCGACACCACTCCAGGCCACCGTTTACCACCACTCGGAGTGTCGACAGAGCAGGCGTTTGCGGCACACGTGGCTTGCACACGACAGGTGATTCGGAAGAGTAGGGAACTAACTGATGAGTTCCGGACTCTTCGTGAGAGAAACGATCGTCTAGAAAGGCGAAACGATCAGCTAGAGGAGCGCAACAACAGACTGGAAGCCCAGATGGAGGCCCTACGACTCCAAATGTCCCAACTACTGACCGAGCATGGACAGGTCGTCGATGTCGTGCAGGAACACGACGTGCGTATAACTGAGAATCGGACAGACATAACTGAGACTCAGGCGATGGTGCAGGCCAGTGACGCCATGCTTAATGCATGGGCTGCACAGTTCATCGAGGAACCACCACAGGATGATGGACCTGAGTTCGAGGCCGAGGACCTCGAAGAAGAGGACCTTGATGAGGATCCTAATGAGGATCCGGAGGAGGATGATGATGACAGAGACGCTGCTAGCGATATCTCACACGTCTCTATGGATTCAGATTAGAGGACTGTTGTATTTTGTATTTTCTTATTTTGGCCTAGACGAGCGGGATGTGCTCGAAGAACTTATTATGTATTTCCTTTTGAAATCATTGTACTTCAAGCTTATTATTAATGAGAATTATGTTTTGTCTTACTTATTACATGTTGACCATGATGCTTGATAACATAACCTCTGACTTGACAGCTAACATGACATCTGATCTGACATCTGACATGACATTTGACTAACACTCTAACATGTGCTGATTAAAACTCTATCCTTATGTATAGAACCATACATGGCGGGAAGAGGACCGTACGCGCGTCCTGCTAAACGGACACTAGATGCCGCTGTGATAAAAATGATGGTTGACCGTCGGGTCAACAAAGCAATCGCTGACTACGAAGCCAGTCGCCAGCATAGCGAAACTAGCGGAAACAACAACGGTACTAACACTTGCCTGACGCGACTAATATAGTGTAGCTAACACAATACTAACACACGACACTGGTTTCTGACAAACAGGGTCAAACAGCAGCAACGGGAAAGGATGTTCCTTTAAATCTTTCCTAAACTGCCACCCACACAAGTTCAAGGGAACTGAGGGAGCTGTCGGAATGCTCCGCTGGGTGGAGAAAGTGGAGTCTGTATTCGCCATGTGCGAATGTGCTGAAGAGAACCGGGTGAAGTTCGCAACTGGTACACTGGAAGGACCAGCACTCACATGGTGGAATACCCATGTACAAACTCAGGGGTTGGACGGTGCCAACTCCATGCCATGGGCTGATTTCACCAGACTACTGCAGGAGGAGTATTGCCCTCGTGATGAGATTCGGAAACTGGAAGCCGAATTCTGGGTACACAAAATGGTGGGATCTGAGATCGAGCAATATTGCACTCGATTTCATGAGCTATGTAAGTTATGCCCGGCAATGGTGACGCCGGAATACAAGAAGATCGAGCAGTTCATCAGCGGGCTGCCCGAACAAATCCAAAGCATGGTGACTGCTTCTGATCTCACCACCATCCAACCACTGATCCGACTGTCCCACAAACTAACCGACCAAGCGGTAGCACAAGGCAAGCTACCCAAACGAGGCGAACATCTGAAGCCTCAAGAAAGCCAGAAGAGGAAGTGGGAACCCAGCCACCACCAATCTCATCAACCTCAGCAACAACAAAGACCTGCACCAGCCAGAGCTTTTACTGCCACTCAACCCGACGACAAGGGGAAGGGTGTGTACCAAGGGAAATACCCCTTGTGTAACCGGTGTTCATACCATCACCTCGGGCAATGCGAACGATACCGTTGCCTGAAGTGCGGAAGGCATGGCCATATGGCCAAAGATTGCAGAACAAGATTCCCCATCAACAACAACAATCCCAACCACAACCAGAACCAGAATAACAACAACAACCAGAACACTCTTAGAGGGTGTTATGAATGTGGCAAGCCGGGCCACATGAGGAGGGATTGTCCTCAACTGAAGAAAGCCGGAGGAGGAGCAGCCAAAGGAAGAGCTTTTGTAATTGGCTCGGGAGAAGCCAAAGATGACCCAAACATCGTGACCGGTACGTTTCTTTTAAATAATGTCTACTCTAGCATATTATTTGATACCGGTGCCGATAGGAGTTTTATATCTAGGGAGTTTAGTGAATTGCTAGACATTACCCCTACTCCACTAGACTATAAATACACTGTAGAATTAGCCGACGGCAAGTTGATCGAAACGCAACACATCCTTCGAGGATGCGCTATGACCTTGGCAGGTCACGAACTTGAGATCGATTTGATGCCGGTAACACTCGGAAGCTTTGATGTGGTCGTTGGAATGGACTGGTTATCTGCTAACCAAGCCGAGATTGTATGCAACGAGAAAGTTGTACGAGTAACGTTGCAGAACGGTGAACAGATCTCGATTCAGGGGGAACGACGGGGAGTACCTCTGAACATCATGTCGTGTATGAAAGCAAACAAGTATCTCCAAAAGGGATACACCGCAATACTAGCTCTCATTGCGGAACAACCAAAGAAAGAGAGGAAGATTGAGGACATCGCCGTAGTCCGCGATTTTCCCGAAGTATTTCCCGAAGACCTACCTGGACTACCTCCGAAACGACAAGTCGAGTTTCAGATAGACCTTACACCAGGAGCAGCACCAATCGCCAAGGCTCCATACCGACTAGCACCAACGGAGATGCAGGAACTGTCTAACCAGTTACAAGAGCTGTTAGACAAGGGATTCATCAGACCGAGCTTCTCACCTTGGGGAGCACCGGTCTTGTTCGTAAAGAAGAAAGACGGATCATTTCGTATGTGTATCGACTACAGAGAGCTGAACAAGGTGACGATCAAGAATCGATATCCCTTACCGCGAATAGACGATCTGTTTGACCAGTTGCAAGGGTCAAGCTACTATTCCAAGATCGATTTAAGATCGGGTTACCATCAATTGAGGATACAGGAGAATGATATTCCTAAGACTGCCTTTAGAACCCGATACGGACACTACGAATTTTTGGTTATGCCCTTTGGACTGACCAACGCACCAGCCGTGTTCATGGATCTCATGAATAGAGTGTGCAAACCTTACCTTGATAAATTCGTAATAGTGTTCATTGACGACATTCTGATTTACTCAAAGAATCGGGAAGAACATGCTGAGCATTTGAGGCTAGTCTTAGAACTATTAAAGAAAGAGCAGTTGTACGCAAAGCTTTCAAAATGCGACTTTTGGATTCGCGAAGTCCAATTCCTTGGACACGTGGTTAATGAGCAGGGAATACACGTAGACCCAGCCAAGATTGAAGCAATTAAGAACTGGGAAGCACCCAAGACTCCGACTGAGGTGCGACAATTCCTAGGTCTGGCCGGGTACTACCGGAGATTTATCGAAGGATTCTCAAAGATTGCCCAATCGTTGACGTCCTTGACACATAAAGATAAGAAATTCGATTGGGGAGACAAACAGGAGGCTGCATTTAACTTGTTAAAACAGAAACTATGCACTGCACCCATCCTATCCTTACCAGAAGGATGTGATGACTTCGTGGTGTATTGCGACGCCTCGAAACAGGGACTCGGTTGCGTGCTTATGCAACGCGAGAAAGTGATAGCATACGCTTCACGCCAACTGAAGGTGCATGAGAAGAACTACACGACTCATGATCTTGAGTTGGGAGCCGTAGTGTTTGCTTTAAAGATCTGGCGACACTACTTGTATGGCACAAAATGCACTATCTTTACCGATCATAAAAGCCTACAACACATCTTCGATCAGAAGGAACTGAACATGAGACAGCGAAGATGGGTCGAACTCATCGGCGATTATGATTGCGCTATCAAGTACCATCCAGGCAAAGCAAACGTAGTGGCCGACGCACTGAGCCGAAAAGAAACGACAAAACGCGTGCGCGCACTACAACTCACGATCTATTCTGAACTGCCGAATCAAATTCGGATGGCACAACTGGAAGCTCTGAAAGCTGAAAACCTTACTCTCGAAACCATGCGTGGTATGGATAAACAAGTAAAGGTAAAAGATGATGGAGCTTACTATCTGATGGATCGGATTTGGGTCCCACGCTACGGGGGATTGAGAGAAGTAGTGATGGACGAAGCACACAAGAGCCGGTATTCCGTACATCCGGGCTCTGACAAGATGTATCACGATTTGAAGACAACCTATTGGTGGCCAAACATGAAAGCTGAGATAGCAACTTACGTAAGTAAGTGTTTAACGTGCTCAAAAGTCAAAGTTGAGTACCAGAAGCCATCAGGGTTACTTCAACAACCGGAACTACCAATGTGGAAATGGGAACAGATTTCCATGGACTTCATCACTAAACTGCCTAAGACGGCAAGTGGTTGCGATACCATCTGGGTTATCGTAGACCGGCTGACGAAATCTGCTCATTTCCTACCTATCAAGGAGACTGATAAGCTAGACAAGCTCACACGTATCTACCTGAAGGAAGTGGTTACTCGACATGGAGTACCAATCTCGATTATATCTGACCGCGACAGTCGATTCACGTCGCACTTCTGGAAGTCTTTGCATAAGGCTTTGGGCACGAGATTGGATATGAGTACCGCTTACCACCCACAGACAGACGGACAGAGTGAACGAACCATACAGACACTGGAGGACATGCTTCGAGCATGCGTTATTGACTTTGGGAGTAGCTGGGAATCTCATCTACCGCTAGTTGAGTTTTCATACAATAACAGCTACCACACAAGCATCCAAGCTGCACCATTTGAGGCACTTTACGGACGTAAGTGTCGATCACCCATTTGCTGGGCGGAAGTTGGAGACAGCCAACTGACTGGCCCAGAACTTGTGCACGAAACGACTGAAAAGATCGTGCAAATACGCAAGCGAATGGCAGCAGCTCGTGACAGACAGAAAAGCTATGCTGACAAACGACGCAAACCGTTAGAATTCCAGGTGGGAGACAGAGTGTTACTCAAGGTCTCGCCCTGGAAGGGAGTCATTCGGTTTGGCAAACGGGGAAAGTTGAACCCTCGTTACATTGGACCTTTCGAGATCACCAAACGAATAGGCCCTGTAGCCTACGAACTAAACCTGCCAGTTGAGCTGAGCAGTGTACACAACGTATTCCACATCTCGAACCTCAAGAAATGCCTATTTGATGAGACACTTGTTATTCCTCTCGAGGAAATACAAATCGACGAACAATTGAACTTCGTTGAGGAACCAGTGGAGATTATGGATCGGGAAACCAAGAAACTCAAACTCAGCAAGATACCGATTGTGAAAGTGCGATGGAATTCGCGACGAGGACCGGAATTCACGTGGGAACGTGAGGACCAGATGAAACGAAAGTATCCACACCTGTTCACGGAACAGACAAACACTGACAACACAAGCTGAATTTCGGGACGAAATTCTTTCTAACATGGGGAGGATGTGACACCCCAAAATTTCCAGGTCAGCATATTATTTATTTAAACGTTTATTTAAATGCATTATGTACACGTGGCATTAGAATTAGATTAATTTAGTGTGACACGTGGCACGACAGTACGAACACTGACACATGACTAGATAATTCGTGGAATTATCGACAAACAGCACACACTGGTCAAAACACACGAACGTTGGTGAACGTCTAACACATTGTGTAGCACAACACTCGAAACTTCACGAAACACTGTCACAAGTCGATTATGGCTGATAATTGACCAATAGAGTCTAAACGACGCTCGAATGATGTTTTACAGTCGAGAAGCGGGCAAGAATGGGCCAGAACAACAAAACAAGCTTATTGGGCTTGAAATTCAGGCCAGGCGGTACGCCTGACCCGACACACCCAAGACAGGCGATGCGCGCGGGTGAAAAATGGGCGCCTCATCCGGCTGCATCCGCGCGTAACGACAGACGAGGTTCGCCCACTCCAGGCGTTACGCCTGGGGCGCCAGAATCGCCAAACAGCTTTTTAAGCCCCCAAGATCATCATAACCTCTACTATCATCATTTCTCTCGACCACACACGCCACCATTCGACCATAACCGATCCAGGAGCTCTGCCACACTCTTCTTCAACCTGTAGGAGACCATTGGAAGCCATTGAAGCCACCTTGAAGCTTAGAGAGCTTGAGGAGAGGAGTTAAAGTCCACACCATCACCATCACCATCGTCTTGCTGCGATTTCTTGCTGTCTAGGAGACCCAGAGGCTGTTCATCATCATCTTAGTGCTTCCTAGAACCTTAGAAGGTAATCTATGCACCCCTTATTGCTTAAAATCACCACAAAACCCCCATGCAAGACTTGAATCACACATGCAAGCACTTTGAATGCACATGCACGAGATTTTGATCTGGGTTTGTTGATTTAGATATGTTTTATGATGATCTAAGGTGTTTAGATGATGATCTATGATGATCTATGATGATCTATGATGATGGGTATGGGTCTTGATGCTTAAAATGATGTTTTGTAAAGATATATGGACATGCATGTATGATCTAAGGCATTTTAGATAGTTTTGTTGATGTTGAGATGATTCTTGATAATGTATAAGTGTCCTTGTAAGATTAGATTGTGATTATAATGGTCAAAATGTGATTTGGAGCCAAACTTGCTATTTATAGTAACTTTTTAGTTACAAGTGATGATTTGAAATAAATGATGAACATGCATGTACATAGAATTGTTGCTAGAATGATAACATGATGATTTGATGTGTTAGAAAGTGGTCTTGATAATGTTTACGGGCATATTTAGTGTTGTTACTATTTTTAGTAACTTTTTGGGGCAAAATGTTGATAGATGATAAAATGGGTTATATTGACATGATAAAATGTTGCTAGAGGATATATTAGGATGATTTGTGACATGAACAATGAGTTAGAAATGTTAAATGGTCATTTCTATGCAAAAACCACAAAGTTACTATTTATAGTAACTTTATTTTTAGAAAAACCGATTTGTCAACGTGTTGTGTTATTTGAGCATGCTAAATGACTTGTTATGTTTTAATATGATGTTTAGATGCTAAGCTAGATGGTTTCCGATGTCACGTATGCTAAAAATGGAAACTTTCCATTTTAGGAAACTTTTATGTGCAAACATGTTATAAACGACTTATGTGATCTTGTATGATAATGTGCTATGTGTTAACATGACCCCGTAGGACTATTGAACATGCTAGAACTCTAAAACCGTTATGCTTTGTGAACTTTCTAAAAATGGAAACTTACTATAAATAGTAAGTTGTCCATAAACGCGACCTACGCGTTGTGCACACGACAAGCACTTACTCGATTACTAGATCATGATATTGAAATCTGATATGCCTTCGATTTATTGGGTTCCTCATAGATATATGATTTCCCAAAAAGACAGTGATAATAGTAAAACGTCAAATATTTAATTTATTAATTAAATAAAACATTTAAATACAACTAAGACATGATGATTGGGTATAATTTTACTCAATCAGTTAGACTTAGTTGTTGGTGGTTGTCCAAGTTGTAACCTCTCACACGTGACCCATGTCAGGCATAACTCACAAGGAGTACACCTGAACTGCGCGGGATTTTAATGTTTTGCCCTTACAGCTTGACCCAAAGGTCTTCTGTACAAGCGGGGACTTTATTGTTTTGCCCTTACAGCTTGACCCAAAGGTCTTCTGTACAAGCGGGGACTTTAAGGATATCCTGTGATTCTTGACCTCTTGATTCTCCTGATTTTGACTTTGATATTGATTTCATTTGATCGTTCATGTTATTGCCCGTATAGCCTGACTACAAGAGTCTTCTATACCTGAGAGGGACTTTATATGTGTGTTACACGTGGTCTTGATTCCATATACAACTGACATCCACCTTGACTTGAGTATTAATGAGTTCATTAGATCATAATGATTTCATTATTTCAATGAGTCACACACATTTATGATTTCTGATCTCTTGAGTCTCTTGATTCTTGATTCTTTGAGTTCTCATGATTTTGAATGATAATTGATTTGATTTGATTATGATTCTTGGGCCTCAGATCACACACTGAGTTATGATTCCCTTGAATATGATCGTTTGATTTTGTTCATTTGATTTCACTTTGAGTTTAGGTTCTTGAATTTGAACTTGATGGACTAAGGGTTGAATTAGGATTTAAATTTAAGGTATTACTCTTAAGAGTACTTAAATTTATTAGATCACTAGATCTGTTCAATAAGTTCCTAGACAGGAGTCTAGGAGTATCCACAAACATATATATGTAAAACATATAATAAATAAAAGCATTTAAATAAACAGTTTAAATAAAAACAGTTTACGCATGCTTCTCAGCCCTGCGTTTTAAAACAAAAATGTTTAGAAAAGGGGCAATGAACTCACCTGTGTTGCTCTGAAATGAATTACCACAAAAGATATGCGCGCTCTCTGATTGTTGCCTAGGTATCTTCAGTCCCTGAGTTGTTTTAAAAGAATTCGAATACAATAAGTACATACGGTAGTTGTCGTAACTAGGGTTTGGTCTCGGTGTGCAACTAAGTGTCCTAGATTACTAATGTGTTTCTATGGTTTTCTCTAACTAAGCTAACCTTATTACCCATTCATAAACCCTAATCCCGCAAACATCCTTTAACTGTCTTTAAGCAAAGTGGTTTCAAGTTAATTCATTTTAAGTTAAAAATATTTATTTAGGAAATCATTTACTTAATTTTATTAGGATTTATAAGTCCATTTTATTTTGTTAAAACCTAATTAACTGAAGAAATGTAACTTTAAAATGTTGGGCTTGAGTTAAGCCCATTGGGCCAACTTTGGGCCCATTACTAGACTTTGAGCTTCAACGATTTCTTGACATTTCTAGTGAATCACTTAGGTTGATTTCATGTCTTTACGAATCTCCTAAGGGTTAAATGTTGATAATTATCTCAACACTCGAAACCCTAAGGTGTGGTTCGATTCCCATGATGTCTCAAGTATGTTAAACCCAAGTAATGCTCACTACTTATGTGAAAATTGATACTAACTTTTAAGGTTCTCTTGTTAGATCTCCTTATGGAATTTGTTAACTAAAGATAAGTTCTCATTTTATGGCCTCATGATAAAACCATGTTCCCTCAAAGTTGGTGGCATGAGATGAAACCCTAATACACCTCCCATGCACACACACTTATAATTGCTCACCATGCATGCATCTTTACAAACAAACACACGCGTGGACTAGAACCTCATCCAGATCAATCCTAGCCGAATGAATGGGCCGACTGGACTAGACCTAAGGCCGAATGAGGACTAGACCGTATGGTTTTGGCGAATGGGACTCTGTCGAATAACCCTAAGCCGAGTGTAACTGGGTCGAATGAGACCTTGGGCGTATGGGTGTAGGCCGAAGGAAGTTCAGGCAAAAGAGGGAGGGAGCGAATGAGTTGGGCCGAATAGGTAGATGGTCGAATGAGGTTTCCAGCGAATGAGGGTAGGGCGAATATCATGGCCGATCGAATGAGAGTGATTCGGCATTAAGCCATTCGGCGAATCAACATGCTTCGGCCAAGGCCTTTCGGCCGAGGGCCATTCGACCACCTGATGTTAGTTCATTCGGCCGTAGCGGTCTGGTGGTTGGCTGTCATGGTTGTCGAGCTAACCGGCCAAGGAATGAAGGGAGGGTTGTTCCTACATTATCCTAAGGTAGTTGTGAGGTGATTTCCCCTAAGGTTTTACATGATTCTAGCCGGCTTCTTAGAGGGTTCGAATTAGGGTTTTCAAGCCCTAAAACCGCAACATAAATGGATTTTTACCTCGAATATGTTGGATTCTAACCCCGATCCGTTGTACTTCTGTGATCTACAAGTTGTAGTGGTCGTTTAGACACCAAGAACGCGAGATTTCATCAAGAAATGGGGGAGAAATCTTAGAGAGAGAATGAGAAATTCTAGAGAGAGAGAGTTCCGGGTTTTTGTTTTTAGAGAGAGAGAGTGAAGTGGTTAAATGAGGAAGAAGGCTCATTCCGGGTATTTATACTCCGGGTGAGTTCGGGTTCGTTTCGATTGTTCGGTTTCGCTTATAACGTCGGTTTCGTTTCATTTGTCGTAACGAAACGATACGGTTTTATAAAAATATAATTTATATAATTATTTTAGGTTGTGATTCCTAATAAATTAACTAAATATCTTTTAATTATTAATTTACAAAATATTTAATTACGTTTAAAATCGAATCGCGAGGTCATCGCGCGTATTTGCTCGAATCGTCACCCGATCAAACACGACGATAACTACACTTTTCAATATTGTTTTCTAATTATTGAATATCATTCAGAACGTTAAACTTTCAGATTTATTCGTACAGATCGTCACCTATACGAATAATCTGTCGGTTTAGCATTCACATAACGATATTCGTGTCATTTTGTTCTGTAAAACCTCACATACGTTTATACATATTAAGATCCTAACAAATAAATCATATGATGATTCTGTGTTGCCAGATAATAATCTAACTCAAGAACCATTGTTCTGAACTGATTTCTCTGAAATGACTATGAATTCACTGTTTTGATAACATGAAATGATTCTGAAACTTAACATGATTATGAAATACACCGAATTACATGAAAGTTGTACCTGATTACTGTTCATGTACTGTTACGATCACTGTTCCGGTGTCGGTTCCGGCACTGATGTTACAGTCTCCCCTTGTTAAAGAAATTTCGTCCCGAAATTTAAGAATTGTTATCGGGTACGGTTTCCTCTTTAAACAGCTGGGGATACTTTAACTTCATGTGATCTTCACGTTCCCAAGTAAACTCGGGTCCACGTCTTGAATTCCAACGAACCTTTACTATCGGGATACGGCTTCGCCTCAGTTGCTTGACCTTGCGATCCATAATCTCTAAAGGTTCTTCGATAAAGTGCAACTGATCATCAACTTGAATCTCTTCGAGTGGAATGACGAGTGATTCGTCAGCAAGGCATTTCTTTAAATCCGAGACGTGAAACACGTCATGCACACCACTGAGTTCATCTGGTAATCTCAGTCGATAAGCTACGGGACCAATACGTTCGATGATCTCGAACGGTCCAACGTATCGAGGTGCTAATTTGCCTTTTGTTCCAAAACGTACTACGCCCTTCCATGAAGAAACCTTCAACATGACACGGTCTCCCACTTGGAATTCCAACGGCTTACGCCGTTTATCAGCGTAGCTCTTTTGTCGGCTTCTGGTAGCTTGTAGTCTTCTTTGAATCTGAGTAATCTTATCAGTGGTTTCCTGAATAAGCTCTGGCCCAGTTATGCGATTATCTCCAACTTCAGTCCAGCAGATCGGTGATCGACATTTCCGACCATAAAGAGCCTCGAATGGTGCACATCCGATACTGCTGTGGTAACTGTTGTTGTAGGAGAACTCAATCAGTGGCAAATGAGAATCCCAATTCCCACCGAAATCTAAAATACAGGTCCTTAACATATCCTCTAGGGTCTGAATCGTACGTTCGCTTTGGCCGTCCGTTTGTGGATGGTAAGCTGTACTCAGATTTAACTGTGTCCCTAGAGATTTCTACAGTGATTGCCAGAACCTTGAAGTAAATCTGCTATCTCTATCAGAAATAATTGATAATGGTACACCGTGACGTACCACTATCTCATTAATGTACAATCTCGCCGGTCTATCCATCGTGAAGGTTTCACGCATCGGCAAGAAGTGAGCAGATTTTGTTAAACGATTAATGATCACCCAAATCGTATCGTGACCACTAGAAGTGCGGGGTAGCTTGGTAATGAAATCCATAGCTATTTGTTCCCACTTCCAGAGCGAATCTCAGGCTGTTCCAGTAAACCAGACGGTCTCTGGCGTTCCGCCTTTACTCTTGCACACGTAAGACATCTGCCGACATATTCGGCTATGTCCTTCTTCATTCCCGGTCACAAATAAAATCTCTGTAAGTCTCGATACATTTTATCGGCGCTCGGATGCACTGATTATTTGGCACGTGTGCCTTCTCAAGAGTGAGTCTTCTGGATTTACCTATCACCGGAATCCACCCACCATTTTGGTAGTAGGTATTTTATCCGTTTTATCTTGAACTGTCACTCTGCTTTACAATCTGACACACTCCTTAAAGTTCTCATAGATGGCTCTCACGACTCTGAGTCTTGATCGTCTGATTAAGATCCTTAAATCACTTGGCGAAATCTTAGGTTATTTGCTATAACCGTATACATACTTCACCATCTATTTAATCTATTCTCAACTGTGAAAGTAGACTTTATATATCGGGGAGGTCTACCTAAGGTATGGTAGTACTATTAGGATCAAGGTAATGATTTACCTTCTAAGTAATCCTATACCCGTCTGCGAGATGTTGTATGTTTATCTTACCTCTACCCAAAAGTCATGTGACTGTCGGAACTCATTATAAATGTTGTTCCAACTATGACTTATTCTCATCCTAGTTTCAAAATGAAAGAAACTAAAACAGGGCTGTTCTTCCTTTAACAACTCCAGAATATTCCTGAGATGTCGTTCGTATGCTTTCTTGGTATTAGAATAAATCAGCATGTCATCCCTTAATGGTAATGACAAACTACTCTAGATAGAGTTTGCACACTCGGTTCATGAGGTCCACGAAAACCATAGGTGCACTCTTCTATCCAAAAGGCATTACCGTAACTTGAAATGCCCATTTTTCATTCGGAATATTTTCTCTGGCGTATCTTCATCTTGCATTCACAACTGATTTCCCTTGATCTACTTATCCTAGTTTAACTATGATTTTAGCACAGTTCTAAAATTTATCCCTTCCTGGTCTCCTAGAACAGAGGTTCTCTAAATCTAATGATTCGAGTTCTATAGTTCTAGGTGAAGAAATAATAGTTTACATACTAGCCTTAGCATCTAACTATCTACGGCCTTCTAATGTTCTACTAGATATGGTTATTTTCCTAACTATAGTAACTAGACTGTAATTAAGACTCAACCTACCTTTATTTAATCACTTAACGTTTACTTAACCTAGAGATTTCTTAAGTCATGATTTCGATTATCTTTCTGGCACTGAATTTGTCTACAGCTATCTTAAATTTATTGTTTCTAGAATTACAACAGACTATGCAGTTCTGATTAATACACTAATAAATAATTTAATGTATCAAGCTGAAATTTGCATACCTATGGGGTCATCAGACTCCGAGTGTTCCCCAGGAGTCGGTAAAACGAGTAGTCCCTCGGTGACTGCTGAGTCTGCTGGAGGCATTTTCCTAGGGCATTTCCTCGCGAAATGTCCGTGCATTCCGCACGTGTAGCAGTTGTTGTTATGTTGAGAGGAAGTAGAGGTGCTCGGTTTTTGTTTCTGTGTCCTGGTCGAATTTAACCGACACTGTTGAATCCAGTGTCCCGTCTCTCCACAGTGCGTGCATTGTACACATGAGAGTTCAGCTCGATGATGGTGGTGACAAACCGAACAGAGGGAAGCTTTTCCCTTAGATTGTGCAGGATTGAGGGAAGATGTCCTCACGGGGCAGTCTCGTGAAATGTGTTCGGACAGTCCGCACACATAGCAATCTTTTCTGTATCGAGGAAGAGGATATGTAGTGTTTCCAGGATTTTGGTTATGAGTCGGGGGATTATTACAGTCACGACTCCAGTGTCCCTTTTTCCCGCAGTTCAGACAATGTTTGCACAGTTTATCCTTAGAATGGTGAAGACCGCACATGGCACATAAAGGAAACTTGCCAGTATAATACTTACGACTCCCCAACTCTGGAGCAACGGCCATCTGGCGTAGAGGAATGGCCTCAGTGTAGATTACAAGGTCTTTTGATTTTTCAGGATGACCTCTTTTTCGCTTCTTGCTTGACTCTCCTGTTTCCGATTTCTCCTGCTCTGTAGAAAGTAGTGGGAAGATTTTAGCAAACTTCTCACTGTTCCTGATCCGGGTGATGATTCCAGGGAGAATCGCCACCAACTGTTCAGTGATCATAGTTGCAAGTGCCTCGACTGCTGAATCCGTCTCTTGCGAAGGTGGAGGCGGTGATGGTTGTCTTCTTGGTGACATTCTAATCATAACCAATAGAACATTGGTTAGTGCAATGATCGAATGCAGAAGACACAATGCAAGTAAATTCCTAATTCCTATGTTCTCTACATGCAGGGTCCCTAGGTTATAGTCTAGGCCAAACCGTTTAATTAAGTGACCTATATTTCTCTATAACCATGGCTCTGATACCAATCTGTCACACCCCGAGCCGGCGGGATAGGATCGGTTGTCCCGTCGGGCGGAAGGTTCCCGGGGCGCGATATCGGGAGTGATAATCGTGATGATCAGATTGTTTACATTGCACATGATACAAATGAGAAATGCTAAACATAATAGAATTACAAAGTTAAATTACATCAGTATTGTTTATAATTTAACAATGTAAATCTACCATTAACATCATGTATTTCTATCTTGTATTTACACAAGATATACAAAATAATTTGCATGATGATGTCTTCAAAAATAATGCAGGTCCAAAAGCTAAGCCTTCTATCTGAAGTCCTAGTACGAAAGGAATAACTCCTTAGTTGACCTGTCCGTCACCTGAGAAGTCATGCAGAAAGATCAAGTCAACACATGGTTGGTGAGTTCATATAGTTTAGTATTTGAAAATGATTTGGAAATGGTATGATAATGATTTGAAAACCTCTTTTGGTAAAGACCCTAACCTCATTAACTCCACATGTAATATCCACATCGGTATGCTTATATATAGGGAATCACGAAAGGGTCAAGCCCAGACTCTATCCCACCACATACTAATATGTATATGACACTGTTGTTAATGATAATTAAGCATTTTTACCCAACACCTCTGATTTAGATCATGATATTGAAATCTGATATGCCTTCGATTTATTGGGTTCCTCATAGATATATGATTTCCCAAAAAGACAGTGATAATAGTAAAACGTCAAATATTTAATTTATTAATTAAATAAAACATTTAAATACAACTAAGACATGATGATTGGGTATAATTTTACTCAATCAGTTAGACTTAGTTGTTGGTGGTTGTCCAAGTTGTAACCTCTCACACGTGACCCATGTCAGGCATAACTCACAAGGAGTACACCTGAACTGCGCGGGATTTTAATGTTTTGCCCTTACAGCTTGACCCAAAGGTCTTCTGTACAAGCGGGGACTTTATTGTTTTGCCCTTACAGCTTGACCCAAAGGTCTTCTGTACAAGCGGGGACTTTAAGGATATCCTGTGATTCTTGACCTCTTGATTCTCCTGATTTTGACTTTGATATTGATTTCATTTGATCGTTCATGTTATTGCCCGTATAGCCTGACTACAAGAGTCTTCTATACCTGAGAGGGACTTTATATGTGTGTTACACGTGGTCTTGATTCCATATACAACTGACATCCACCTTGACTTGAGTATTAATGAGTTCATTAGATCATAATGATTTCATTATTTCAATGAGTCACACACATTTATGATTTCTGATCTCTTGAGTCTCTTGATTCTTGATTCTTTGAGTTCTCATGATTTTGAATGATAATTGATTTGATTTGATTATGATTCTTGGGCCTCAGATCACACACTGAGTTATGATTCCCTTGAATATGATCGTTTGATTTTGTTCATTTGATTTCACTTTGAGTTTAGGTTCTTGAATTTGAACTTGATGGACTAAGGGTTGAATTAGGATTTAAATTTAAGGTATTACTCTTAAGAGTACTTAAATTTATTAGATCACTAGATCTGTTCAATAATTTCCTAGACAGGAGTCTAGGAGTATCCACAAACATATATATGTAAAACATATAATAAATAAAAGCATTTAAATAAACAGTTTAAATAAAAACAGTTTACGCATGCTTCTCAGCCCCGCGTTTTAAAACAAAAATGTTTAGAAAAGGGGCAATGAACTCACCTGTGTTGCTCTGAAATGAATTACCACAAAAGATATGCGCGCTCTCTGATTGTTGCCTAGGTATCTTCAGTCCCTGAGTTGTTTTAAAAGAATTCGAATACAATAAGTACATACGGTAGTTGTCGTAACTAGGGTTTGGTCTCGGTGTGCAACTAAGTGTCCTAGATTACTAATGTGTTTCTATGGTTTTCTCTAACTAAGCTAACCTTATTACCCATTCATAAACCCTAATCCCGCAAACATCCTTTAACTGTCTTTAAGTAAAGTGGTTTCAAGTTAATTCATTTTAAGTTAAAAATATTTATTTAGGAAATCATTTACTTAATTTTATTAGGATTTATAAGTCCATTTTATTTTGTTAAAACCTAATTAACTGAAGAAATGTAACTTTAAAATGTTGGGCTTGAGTTAAGCCCATTGGGCCAACTTTGGGCCCATTACTAGACTTTGAGCTTCAACGATTTCTTGACATTTCTAGTGAATCACTTAGGTTGATTTCATGTCTTTACGAATCTCCTAAGGGTTAAATGTTGATAATTATCTCAACACTCGAAACCCTAAGGTGTGGTTCGATTCCCATGATGTCTCAAGTATGTTAAACCCAAGTAATGCTCACTACTTATGTGAAAATTGATACTAACTTTTAAGGTTCTCTTGTTAGATCTCCTTATGGAATTTGTTAACTAAAGATAAGTTCTCATTTTATGGCCTCATGATAAAACCATGTTCCCTCAAAGTTGGTGGCATGAGATGAAACCCTAATACACCTCCCATGCACACACACTTATAATTGCTCACCATGCATGCATCTTTACAAACAAACACACGCGTGGACTAGAACCTCATCCAGATCAATCCTAGCCGAATGAATGGGCCGACTGGACTAGACCTAAGGCCGAATGAGGGCTAGACCGTATGGTTTTGGCGAATGGGACTCTGTCGAATAACCCTAAGCCGAGTGTAACTGGGTCGAATGAGACCTTGAGCGTATGGGTGTAGGCCGAAGGAAGTTCAGGCGAAAGAGGGAGGGAGCGAATGAGTTGGGCCGAATAGGTAGATGGTCGAATGAGGTTTCCAGCGAATGAGGGTAGGGCGAATATCATGGCCGATCGAATGAGAGTGATTCGGCATTAAGCCATTCGGCGAATCAACATGCTTCGGCCAAGGCCTTTCGGCCGAGGGCCATTCGACCACCTGATGTTAGTTCATTCGGCCGTAGCGGTCTGGTGGTTGGCTGTCATGGTTGTCGAGCTAACCGGCCAAGGAATGAAGGGAGGGTTGTTCCTACATTATCCTAAGGTAGTTGTGAGGTGATTTCCCCTAAGGTTTTACATGATTCTAGCCGGCTTCTTAGAGGGTTCGAATTAGGGTTTTCAAGCCCTAAAACCGCAACATAAATGGATTTTTACCTCGAATCTGTTGGATTCTAACCCCGATCCGTTGTACTTCTGTGATCTACAAGTTGTAGTGGTCGTTTAGACACCAAGAACGCGAGATTTCATCAAGAAATGGGGGAGAAATCTTAGAGAGAGAATGAGAAATTCTAGAGAGAGAGAGTTCCGGGTTTTTGTTTTTAGAGAGAGAGAGTGAAGTGGTTAAATGAGGAAGAAGGCTCATTCCGGGTATTTATACTCCGGGTGAGTTCGGGTTCGTTTCGATTGTTCGGTTTCGCTTATAACGTCGGTTTCGTTTCATTTGTCGTAACGAAACGATACGGTTTTATAAAAATATAATTTATATAATTATTTTAGGTTGTGATTCCTAATAAATTAACTAAATATCTTTTAATTATTAATTTACAAAATATTTAATTACGTTTAAAATCGAATCGCGAGGTCATCGCGCGTATTTGCTCGAATCGTCACCCGATCAAACACGACGATAACTACACTTTTCAATATTGTTTTCTAATTATTGAATATCATTCAGAACGTTAAACTTTCAGATTTATTCGTACAGATCGTCACCTATACGAATAATCTGTCGGTTTAGCATTCACATAACGATATTCGTGTCATTTTGTTCTGTAAAACCTCACATACGTTTATACATATTAAGATCCTAACAAATAAATCATATGATGATTCTGTGTTGCCAGATAATAATCTAACTCAAGAACCATTGTTCTGAACTGATTTCTCTGAAATGACTATGAATTCACTGTTTTGATAACATGAAATGATTCTGAAACTTAACATGATTATGAAATACACCGAATTACATGAAAGTTGTACCTGATTACTGTTCATGTACTGTTACGATCACTGTTCCGGTGTCGGTTCCGGCACTGATGTTACAGTCTCCCCTTGTTAAAGAAATTTCGTCCCGAAATTTAAGAATTGTTATCGGGTACGGTTTCCTCTTTAAACAGCTGGGGATACTTTAACTTCATGTGATCTTCACGTTCCCAAGTAAACTCGGGTCCACGTCTTGAATTCCAACGAACCTTTACTATCGGGATACGGCTTCGCCTCAGTTGCTTGACCTTGCGATCCATAATCTCTAAAGGTTCTTCGATAAAGTGCAACTGATCATCAACTTGAATCTCTTCGAGTGGAATGACGAGTGATTCGTCAGCAAGGCATTTCTTTAAATCCGAGACGTGAAACACGTCATGCACACCACTGAGTTCATCTGGTAATCTCAGTCGATAAGCTACGGGACCAATACGTTCGATGATCTCGAACGGTCCAACGTATCGAGGTGCTAATTTGCCTTTTGTTCCAAAACGTACTACGCCCTTCCATGAAGAAACCTTCAACATGACACGGTCTCCCACTTGGAATTCCAACGGCTTACGCCGTTTATCAGCGTAGCTCTTTTGTCGGCTTCTGGTAGCTTGTAGTCTTCTTTGAATCTGAGTAATCTTATCAGTGGTTTCCTGAATAAGCTCTGGCCCAGTTATGCGATTATCTCCAACTTCAGTCCAGCAGATCGGTGATCGACATTTCCGACCATAAAGAGCCTCGAATGGTGCACATCCGATACTGCTGTGGTAACTGTTGTTGTAGGAGAACTCAATCAGTGGCAAATGAGAATCCCAATTCCCACCGAAATCTAAAATACAGGTCCTTAACATATCCTCTAGGGTCTGAATCGTACGTTCGCTTTGGCCGTCCGTTTGTGGATGGTAAGCTGTACTCAGATTTAACTGTGTCCCTAGAGATTTCTACAGTGATTGCCAGAACCTTGAAGTAAATCTGCTATCTCTATCAGAAATAATTGATAATGGTACACCGTGACGTACCACTATCTCATTAATGTACAATCTCGCCGGTCTATCCATCGTGAAGGTTTCACGCATCGGCAAGAAGTGAGCAGATTTTGTTAAACGATTAATGATCACCCAAATCGTATCGTGACCACTAGAAGTGCGGGGTAGCTTGGTAATGAAATCCATAGCTATTTGTTCCCACTTCCAGAGCGAAATCTCAGGCTGTTCCAGTAAACCAGACGGTCTCTGGCGTTCCGCCTTTACTCTTGCACACGTAAGACATCTGCCGACATATTCGGCTATGTCCTTCTTCATTCCCGGTCACAAATAAAATCTCTGTAAGTCTCGATACATTTTATCGGCGCTCGGATGCACTGATTATTTGGCACGTGTGCCTTCTCAAGAGTGAGTCTTCTGGATTTACCTATCACCGGAATCCACCCACCATTTTGGTAGTAGGTATTTTATCCGTTTTATCTTGAACTGTCACTCTGCTTTACAATCTGACACACTCCTTAAAGTTCTCATAGATGGCTCTCACGACTCTGAGTCTTGATCGTCTGATTAAGATCCTTAAATCACTTGGCGAAATCTTAGGTTATTTGCTATAACCGTATACATACTTCACCATCTATTTAATCTATTCTCAACTGTGAAAGTAGACTTTATATATCGGGGAGGTCTACCTAAGGTATGGTAGTACTATTAGGATCAAGGTAATGATTTACCTTCTAAGTAATCCTATACCCGTCTGCGAGATGTTGTATGTTTATCTTACCTCTACCCAAAAGTCATGTGACTGTCGGAACTCATTATAAATGTTGTTCCAACTATGACTTATTCTCATCCTAGTTTCAAAATGAAAGAAACTAAAACAGGGCTGTTCTTCCTTTAACAACTCCAGAATATTCCTGAGATGTCGTTCGTATGCTTTCTTGGTATTAGAATAAATCAGCATGTCATCCCTTAATGGTAATGACAAACTACTCTAGATAGAGTTTGCACACTCGGTTCATGAGGTCCACGAAAACCATAGGTGCACTCTTCTATCCAAAAGGCATTACCGTAACTTGAAATGCCCATTTTTCATTCGGAATATTTTCTCTGGCGTATCTTCATCTTGCATTCACAACTGATTTCCCTTGATCTACTTATCCTAGTTTAACTATGATTTTAGCACAGTTCTAAAATTTATCCCTTCCTGGTCTCCTAGAACAGAGGTTCTCTAAATCTAATGATTCGAGTTCTATAGTTCTAGGTGAAGAAATAATAGTTTACATACTAGCCTTAGCATCTAACTATCTACGGCCTTCTAATGTTCTACTAGATATGGTTATTTTCCTAACTATAGTAACTAGACTGTAATTAAGACTCAACCTACCTTTATTTAATCACTTAACGTTTACTTAACCTAGAGATTTCTTAAGTCATGATTTCGATTATCTTTCTGGCACTGAATTTGTCTACAGCTATCTTAAATTTATTGTTTCTAGAATTACAACAGACTATGCAGTTCTGATTAATACACTAATAAATAATTTAATGTATCAAGCTGAAATTTGCATACCTATGGGGTCATCAGACTCCGAGTGTTCCCCAGGAGTCGGTAAAACGAGTAGTCCCTCGGTGACTGCTGAGTCTGCTGGAGGCATTTTCCTAGGGCATTTCCTCGCGAAATGTCCGTGCATTCCGCACGTGTAGCAGTTGTTGTTATGTTGAGAGGAAGTAGAGGTGCTCGGTTTTTGTTTCTGTGTCCTGGTCGAATTTAACCGACACTGTTGAATCCAGTGTCCCGTCTCTCCACAGTGCGTGCATTGTACACATGAGAGTTCAGCTCGATGATGGTGGTGACAAACCGAACAGAGGGAAGCTTTTCCCTTAGATTGTGCAGGATTGAGGGAAGATGTCCTCACGGGGCAGTCTCGTGAAATGTGTTCGGACAGTCCGCACACATAGCAATCTTTTCTGTATCGAGGAAGAGGATATGTAGTGTTTCCAGGATTTTGGTTATGAGTCGGGGGATTATTACAGTCACGACTCCAGTGTCCCTTTTTCCCGCAGTTCAGACAATGTTTGCACAGTTTATCCTTAGAATGGTGAAGACCGCACATGGCACATAAAGGAAACTTGCCAGTATAATACTTACGACTCCCCAACTCTGGAGCAACGGCCATCTGGCGTAGAGGAATGGCCTCAGTGTAGATTACAAGGTCTTTTGATTTTTCAGGATGACCTCTTTTTCGCTTCTTGCTTGACTCTCCTGTTTCCGATTTCTCCTGCTCTGTAGAAAGTAGTGGGAAGATTTTAGCAAACTTCTCACTGTTCCTGATCCGGGTGATGATTCCAGGGAGAATCGCCACCAACTGTTCAGTGATCATAGTTGCAAGTGCCTCGACTGCTGAATCCGTCTCTTGCGAAGGTGGAGGCGGTGATGGTTGTCTTCTTGGTGACATTCTAATCATAACCAATAGAACATTGGTTAGTGCAATGATCGAATGCAGAAGACACAATGCAAGTAAATTCCTAATTCCTATGTTCTCTACATGCAGGGTCCCTAGGTTATAGTCTAGGCCAAACCGTTTAATTAAGTGACCTATATTTCTCTATAACCATGGCTCTGATACCAATCTGTCACACCCCGAGCCGGCGGGATAGGATCGGTTGTCCCGTCGGGCGGAAGGTTCCCGGGGCGCGATATCGGGAGTGATAATCGTGATGATCAGATTGTTTACATTGCACATGATACAAATGAGAAATGCTAAACATAATAGAATTACAAAGTTAAATTACATCAGTATTGTTTATAATTTAACAATGTAAATCTACCATTAACATCATGTATTTCTATCTTGTATTTACACAAGATATACAAAATAATTTGCATGATGATGTCTTCAAAAATAATGCAGGTCCAAAAGCTAAGCCTTCTATCTGAAGTCCTAGTACGAAAGGAATAACTCCTTAGTTGACCTGTCCGTCACCTGAGAAGTCATGCAGAAAGATCAAGTCAACACATGGTTGGTGAGTTCATATAGTTTAGTATTTGAAAATGATTTGGAAATGGTATGATAATGATTTGAAAACCTCTTTTGGTAAAGACCCTAACCTCATTAACTCCACATGTAATATCCACATCGGTATGCTTATATATAGGGAATCACGAAAGGGTCAAGCCCAGACTCTATCCCACCACATACTAATATGTATATGACACTGTTGTTAATGATAATTAAGCATTTTTACCCAACACCTCTGATTTAGATCATGATATTGAAATCTGATATGCCTTCGATTTATTGGGTTCCTCATAGATATATGATTTCCCAAAAAGACAGTGATAATAGTAAAACGTCAAATATTTAATTTATTAATTAAATAAAACATTTAAATACAACTAAGACATGATGATTGGGTATAATTTTACTCAATCAGTTAGACTTAGTTGTTGGTGGTTGTCCAAGTTGTAACCTCTCACACGTGACCCATGTCAGGCATAACTCACAAGGAGTACACCTGAACTGCGCGGGATTTTAATGTTTTGCCCTTACAGCTTGACCCAAAGGTCTTCTGTACAAGCGGGGACTTTATTGTTTTGCCCTTACAGCTTGACCCAAAGGTCTTCTGTACAAGCGGGGACTTTAAGGATATCCTGTGATTCTTGACCTCTTGATTCTCCTGATTTTGACTTTGATATTGATTTCATTTGATCGTTCATGTTATTGCCCGTATAGCCTGACTACAAGAGTCTTCTATACCTGAGAGGGACTTTATATGTGTGTTACACGTGGTCTTGATTCCATATACAACTGACATCCACCTTGACTTGAGTATTAATGAGTTCATTAGATCATAATGATTTCATTATTTCAATGAGTCACACACATTTATGATTTCTGATCTCTTGAGTCTCTTGATTCTTGATTCTTTGAGTTCTCATGATTTTGAATGATAATTGATTTGATTTGATTATGATTCTTGGGCCTCAGATCACACACTGAGTTATGATTCCCTTGAATATGATCGTTTGATTTTGTTCATTTGATTTCACTTTGAGTTTAGGTTCTTGAATTTGAACTTGATGGACTAAGGGTTGAATTAGGATTTAAATTTAAGGTATTACTCTTAAGAGTACTTAAATTTATTAGATCACTAGATCTGTTCAATAAGTTCCTAGACAGGAGTCTAGGAGTATCCACAAACATATATATGTAAAACATATAATAAATAAAAGCATTTAAATAAACAGTTTAAATAAAAACAGTTTACGCATGCTTCTCAGCCCTGCGTTTTAAAACAAAAATGTTTAGAAAAGGGGCAATGAACTCACCTGTGTTGCTCTGAAATGAATTACCACAAAAGATATGCGCGCTCTCTGATTGTTGCCTAGGTATCTTCAGTCCCTGAGTTGTTTTAAAAGAATTCGAATACAATAAGTACATACGGTAGTTGTCGTAACTAGGGTTTGGTCTCGGTGTGCAACTAAGTGTCCTAGATTACTAATGTGTTTCTATGGTTTTCTCTAACTAAGCTAACCTTATTACCCATTCATAAACCCTAATCCCGCAAACATCCTTTAACTGTCTTTAAGCAAAGTGGTTTCAAGTTAATTCATTTTAAGTTAAAAATATTTATTTAGGAAATCATTTACTTAATTTTATTAGGATTTATAAGTCCATTTTATTTTGTTAAAACCTAATTAACTGAAGAAATGTAACTTTAAAATGTTGGGCTTGAGTTAAGCCCATTGGGCCAACTTTGGGCCCATTACTAGACTTTGAGCTTCAACGATTTCTTGACATTTCTAGTGAATCACTTAGGTTGATTTCATGTCTTTACGAATCTCCTAAGGGTTAAATGTTGATAATTATCTCAACACTCGAAACCCTAAGGTGTGGTTCGATTCCCATGATGTCTCAAGTATGTTAAACCCAAGTAATGCTCACTACTTATGTGAAAATTGATACTAACTTTTAAGGTTCTCTTGTTAGATCTCCTTATGGAATTTGTTAACTAAAGATAAGTTCTCATTTTATGGCCTCATGATAAAACCATGTTCCCTCAAAGTTGGTGGCATGAGATGAAACCCTAATACACCTCCCATGCACACACACTTATAATTGCTCACCATGCATGCATCTTTACAAACAAACACACGCGTGGACTAGAACCTCATCCAGATCAATCCTAGCCGAATGAATGGGCCGACTGGACTAGACCTAAGGCCGAATGAGGACTAGACCGTATGGTTTTGGCGAATGGGACTCTGTCGAATAACCCTAAGCCGAGTGTAACTGGGTCGAATGAGACCTTGGGCGTATGGGTGTAGGCCGAAGGAAGTTCAGGCAAAAGAGGGAGGGAGCGAATGAGTTGGGCCGAATAGGTAGATGGTCGAATGAGGTTTCCAGCGAATGAGGGTAGGGCGAATATCATGGCCGATCGAATGAGAGTGATTCGGCATTAAGCCATTCGGCGAATCAACATGCTTCGGCCAAGGCCTTTCGGCCGAGGGCCATTCGACCACCTGATGTTAGTTCATTCGGCCGTAGCGGTCTGGTGGTTGGCTGTCATGGTTGTCGAGCTAACCGGCCAAGGAATGAAGGGAGGGTTGTTCCTACATTATCCTAAGGTAGTTGTGAGGTGATTTCCCCTAAGGTTTTACATGATTCTAGCCGGCTTCTTAGAGGGTTCGAATTAGGGTTTTCAAGCCCTAAAACCGCAACATAAATGGATTTTTACCTCGAATATGTTGGATTCTAACCCCGATCCGTTGTACTTCTGTGATCTACAAGTTGTAGTGGTCGTTTAGACACCAAGAACGCGAGATTTCATCAAGAAATGGGGGAGAAATCTTAGAGAGAGAATGAGAAATTCTAGAGAGAGAGAGTTCCGGGTTTTTGTTTTTAGAGAGAGAGAGTGAAGTGGTTAAATGAGGAAGAAGGCTCATTCCGGGTATTTATACTCCGGGTGAGTTCGGGTTCGTTTCGATTGTTCGGTTTCGCTTATAACGTCGGTTTCGTTTCATTTGTCGTAACGAAACGATACGGTTTTATAAAAATATAATTTATATAATTATTTTAGGTTGTGATTCCTAATAAATTAACTAAATATATTTTAATTATTAATTTACAAAATATTTAATTACGTTTAAAATCGAATCGCGAGGTCATCGCCCGTATTTGCTCGAATCGTCACCCGATCAAACACGACGATAACTACACTTTTCAATATTGTTTTCTAATTATTGAATATCATTCAGAACGTTAAACTTTCAGATTTATTCGTACAGATCGTCACCTATACGAATAATCTGTCGGTTTAGCATTCACATAACGATATTCGTGTCATTTTGTTCTGTAAAACCTCACATACGTTTATACATATTAAGATCCTAACAAATAAATCATATGATGATTCTGTGTTGCCAGATAATAATCTAACTCAAGAACCATTGTTCTGAACTGATTTCTCTGAAATGACTATGAATTCACTGTTTTGATAACATGAAATGATTCTGAAACTTAACATGATTATGAAATACACCGAATTACATGAAAGTTGTACCTGATTACTGTTCATGTACTGTTACGATCACTGTTCCGGTGTCGGTTCCGGCACTGATGTTACACATGAGCTAAAAATGCAACACATTGTTTCCGTAAGCACTTGCGAGCTTTCATGCACGAAATTATCTTGACACTGCGTTTCGCTTCGTCTCCACGAATCTCCAAGACCTCATTGTTCTCCATAGGAATGCGTAGTAGTTTATCGGAACAGATGAACTCAACTCGGTTAAGAGATAGCCAATCCATTCCGATGATGATGTCGAAACTGCCCAGCTCCATCGGTATTAAGTCGATGGAAAATGTATGATCACCAAGTGTTAGTAGGCAATTCCTAAATACTGTGTCAACTGTAATCTGTTTGCCATTAGCTATCTCAATAGTATAAGGGGAGTCTAATGATTCCTCAACATGATTAAGATGGCTAGCAAATCGGATGAGATAAAACTCTGATCCGCACCAGTATCAAATAATATAGAGGCATAGAAATCAGATAGAAGAAATGTACCCGTAATGACGTTCGGGTCTTGTCTAGCTGCAGCAGCTCCTATCTGAAAGGCTCGTCCTCTTGGTGCTTGAGCCCTTTGTTGATTTCTCTTGGGGCAATCCCTAGAGAAGTGACCAGGTTCACCACAATTGTAGCAAGACCTGCGATCAGTAGCAGCAGCAGTAGTGGCTGCATTGTTGTTTCTGTTTGGAGCTCCCGTGCTCCTGCAGCGGTTTGCCCAATGGCCAAACTTTCCACAGTTTGTGCATTGCATGCACTGAGAGTTTGGCGCGTGATGATACCGACAAGTGTTGCACAAAGGTGCAGTGCCAGTGTAGGGCTTTCTGACTTGCAGTGGTGGTGGCTGATTAAGCATTGGGGCCTGAGTAGTGGCAGCAAAGTTCCTTGCCACTTTTTGTTTCTTAGCCGGACGTTTATCCGACTTCTTGGAAGTTCCAGCTTTGGCTGTTTCAGCCCCATCCTTTAAAACTCCAGACTTTACAAGATATACAAAAGTGATTCACTGTTTGGTAAATCTAATCAAAAGAATCAATGAGTTTATATCTTGAACTGTACAAGATATACAAAAGTGATTCACTGTTTGGTCATATCAAAAGTATGCAGTCAAAAGTAAACTAGGTCTTCTAAGAGTCCACTAGCTTATCACTTGCACATATGTATCTACACCTGTCCGTCACCTGAGAAAACATGCATTTAAACAAAGTCAACACTAGGTTGGTGAGTTCATAAGTAAGTAAATTGAAAATCATTGGATTGATCATGCACACATCCACAATGTCATACTTGTTACTTGTAATACTTGTTTCATCTGTACCACCCAATGGCCTCTCCTTAGTTATATGTACAAGTAGTGTATCACCTGATCAAGTATGCTTATATATAGGGAATCCTGAAAGGGTCAAGCCCAGACGCTATCCCACCACATACTCAGTCAAGTTCCACACCACTTGCGATACAACTAAAGATATCCATTTCCCCGCTTATTCATCGCAATTGATATGTATTCAGTTATTGTATTGATGATAGAATAATATATTGTATGGGGTTTAATTATCAAACCGAAGTATTGATAACCCTCGATGTATTAAGGAATTTTAGATTAATATAATCTTGTCCTTGTGTTATTCTATACTTGAGGTGGGTTAACTGATGATACTTTATTAAATATTAAGAGTGTGAGTTAACCCCTTGCAACTTGTCCTTGAACCATAGTGCATAGAGCCTAAAAGGAATCCATTGAAATCCTCACGTAATCAGATTTCAATGCAAATGACATAACGAGAAACTCGTAGTGTCCATATCGCGTTCGGAATGCAGTCTTTAAATTATCCTGCTCTCGAACCTTCAACTGATGGTAACCAGATCGGGGATTTATCTTTGAGAACCAGCTTGCACCTTACAATTGATCGAACAAGTCATCAATTCTAGGTAGAGGATACCTGTTCTTTATGGTCATCTTATTCAGTTCCCTGTAGTCAATGCACATTTGCATACTACCATCTTTCTTCTTCACAAATAGCACCGGGGCTCCCCAAGGAGAGACACTCGGTCGTACAAAACCTTTATCAAGGAGTTCTTGTAGCTGGGCCATCATTTCCTTCATTTCGGTGGGAGCTGAACGGTAAGGTGTTTTGGCAACGGGTTGCGCCCCGGAACTAAGTCGATTTGGAACTCAATTTCCCGTTCCGGTGGTAATCCAGGAAATTCCTCAAGGAATACATCAAGGAAGTTACGCACCACGGGTACATCATCAATCGTGCTCATATCCGTATGTTCCTCAATCACCTAGGCCAAGTAGGCTACACACCCTCGCCTCATCATAACATCAGCCTTGATCATCGAAATGATCTTCGGCGCATACATCACTTTATCACCATAAATCGTTACAGAGCTCCCATCCATCGCACATAGACATATCAACTTACTTCGACATACAATGTTAGCCTCGTATTTGGCTAACCAATCCATACCCAAGACTACATCGAACCCTCCTAAGGTTATAGAAACAATTATACTGGGAACTTATGACCTTCTATCTTAACATAACAACCATCTAAAACCCCAGTCACCCTGGTCATCTTACCAATAGCCGTCTCTTCATCAAATACCCAATCTATCTTCTTAACCTTCTCAAATAACACATCACACAAGGTAGAGGATACAAAACTCATACTCGCACCATAATCTAATAATACAGAAGCAGTAATATTGTTGATAGAAAAGGTACCTGTGACCACGTCCGGGTCCAACGTGAAGGCTCGTGCTTTAGCCTTCTGCTTTTCCTTTCCCTTTATCCTCTTTCTTACCCGAGCCCGAAGCATTAGCCTGTGGTTTCTTGCAATCCTTGGACATGTGTCCTAACCCATTGCAGTTAAAACATCGAGTAACATTCGTGCAACTGTTAGAAAAATGTCCCGTCTTTCCGCACCTGAAGCATAAATTAGTGCCTAACAGGCACTGTCCCGTGTGGTTTTTCCCACACTTGTTGCATCGGCTCATCTCCTCTCGATTCAATTTCTTGTTTGAGAACTTTTGTTGGTCTGTTCGACCCCTCTTAGTCCCGGAGGATTCTTTCATCTTTGTTTCCTCTTTCAGTGGCTCATCAGACATCACATCATCCCATACAATACCACTGAGTTCCACAGTGGAGTCGAAGGTCTTGGAAGCATTGGCCTTCACATGAATCCTTACTTTTGGAGGCAGACCCTCCATGTACAACTTCACCCTGCGTTCCTCGGTAGAAACTAAATGAGGAACGAGTCTGGCCATCTCATTAAACCTTGACGTGTACTGGCGGTGGTTCAGACTTCCAGCTTTCAGTACCAAAAATTCCCTCTCAACCTTATCCAGCTCTTTCTTGGGACAGAAATGTTTGGTGACCAGCTCCTTGAGATCGTCCCAAGTCATCTTTTCCATATCAGCTGCAGCCTTGGACTGCTTAATGGTGTTCCACCAGTGAAGTGCCTCCTCAACGAAAGAGTGAGCTGCAAACTTAACAGCTTGGTCAACTCGGCACTCACTGATGGAGATAACAGCCTCCATCACAGAAATCCAGTGGCAGGTGGCCACGGCATCCTTCTTTCCATCGAAAACCGGTGGATTACATCCCTTGAAGGACTTGTAGTCGCAACCCTTCAGTTTCCCTGTCATAGTATCACCGCTTTTAGTCCTGGTGATCACAACTTCATCTTCTTTGGTGCTTTCCTTAGTTTCTTCAGACTTGTCTTTTAAAGCATCCTTCAGTGCCTTAGCAATTATCGCTGGCAGTTTATCATCCATAATCCGGCTCACCTCGTCAGAAATAGCCTTCACCACGATAGGCTCTAGAGTAAACTCATCTTCACTTTCCGGTTGCTCATTGTGCTCGTAGTCGTCTTCATTGACGGGTTCTTCATTCTCAACATGTGGTTCTTCAGGTTCCTGTGGTTGCTTACGTGGTCTACCCCTTTGTCCAGCCATTTAACTACCTACAGGATGCATCAATTGGAGAATCAGTACAGGATTAGTTTAGCACGAAATAAGCTTCGTAAATCGTTAATGACGTTGATCAGGTGTTATTAACCATTTACCTAACTCATAGGCTCTAAACGTTTCCCATCCCGTCACCCCAAAGTGCATGACTCTAACTATCTTTCTAACCTTACACCTATGTCTTAACTCATACATAACATTCAGCTCATGGCATCAAACTACCCTTGACTGGCATTCTTATCATTCTGTCCCATTTTCAGTTTAAGTCCAGTCATTAGGGATGACCGGATCTCTCAAACTATGGCTCTGATACCAACTTGAGAGGCCCCGATTCCGGGCGACCCCACGTACGTTGGTCTCGTCATAACACATAGCCCTTAAACTAAAAACTTTCATAAACATGCAGCGGAATTTAAACATCTTATCAAACATAATTACATGTCTGAATTAATACATAAACGGTTGCCAACACCATCGGATTCTTTATCTTGATGCCTGAGCTGCATGCCTTCTCGGACCCAAGTTTAACCTGACATACATGCTAAATCAAGTCAGCTTACGCTGGTGAGTTCTAGTTTTTATAAAACATCAATAAACGTTTTGTTAAGTTAAAATATACTTAACATACAACATCATCACATAACATAACATAATTCTTATAACATCATTCATACGGTGAAGGAATTTCGCCGTCAACTGCTGACCTAAAGTCAAACAGGCTTGTGCAGCACAAGACTCTATAACTATCAACCCGCAGCTGATAACTCATACATGTATAAGATTTCTTTAACACTATCAACCGAAGTTGACAGATCATACATCACATATACGTAATCGTAACACACATTCCTTTACCTTATCAAAACCATAGTTTTGATCATAACCACTGTCTTAACAGTGGGCTTATACCGGCATAAGACTCCATACTTACCCAGTAACAATTACTGGAGCTACCATACTTACCCAGTAACAAGTACCGGAGCTACCATACTTACCCAGTAACACATACTGGAGCTGCCATTCTTACCCCATAACGCGTATATGGGAGCTACGTCATAATCATCCCGTAACAAGTACAGGAACAACCATACTTACCCAGTAACAAGTACTGGAGCTACCATACTTATCCCACATGAATATGGGAGCTACATCATACTTATCCGTAACAAGTACGGAAACAATATCATTCATCCCATACGAATATGGGAGCAACGTCATTCATCTCCCGTAACAAGTACGGGAGCGTCATCATTCTTTCATATCCCATATCACATATAGGGACATCATTCGTTCATCATATATGATACGTTAGCACATATCCTCATTCGTTATAAACATTATATGTTTCATCATGCCCAGTTATAGTCGTGGTTGACTCTCATTCATACACTTTCCTATAACACGTATAGGCACATCACTTATTCCTCATTCATAGCATACTAGCATCATAACATCATCCATCGTATTCAACATAACATCATAACATTTCATGCTAGTCTCTTATCATCATAATATCATCACTTTGTCTTGATATAATATAGGAACCATCATATTATATCATGCCAGTATCATTTCATCATATCATCATGGCATTCTAAACATATCATGCTAGCACTGCGTCATTATATCAATTTCCTAATAACATAGGAATCATCATACTACATTATGCTAGTATCACATCATCGTATCATAACCTCCTGGCCTCACTTACAACCTATTCTTCATGTCATACTTCATGCCTTCATCCTAGCAGCCTAGGATTTTATCATAGCTTAACATCTGTAATTATCCTCATAGCGTGTTATCACACCGCTCATCATCATGTCTTACTAATATGAACACATCATACTTAGCATGTCATCATTTACAAATCATATTAACACGTTAACCCGCATACATATTCATGGCATATCATTATTCATTTATCGTCATCTTAAGCACATAACATCATGAACATAACGTTAAGCATGTACGCCAGCCCAAAACATTAAACATAAAAACAGGGCGTCTAGAACTCACCTGATGTCTCACAGTAGCGAGATCACTCACACTGGTGCTAAGGGTATAACTCTGCATAGGTTTATGTTTAATATGTTATTTACATATTAACTGCCTGATTAAATCTTTCTGAACGTCCAATGTCAAAACATTGCCTTGATAGTCATCAAGTAGTTAATGTTGTTGATTATCATGCTAAAACATGTTCCTAGACAGATTAATGGCTTAGAACTGATCAATCCTTGTTATTGATTGTGATTAGTTTGAAACACTTGGATTTAATCTTGCATAACAAAATTAATCAAACTAATCACCTACCTTGTCATAATCAAATGGTTTAAACCACTATAACCATTGTTATGATTCCATGCAAACCGGACATTACAACGGCTCAAAACAAGGATTTCCCATTAACAGTTCGAGTTCTTCACTTATAATCAATCCTAGCCATCATCTAGGCAATAATCAACAACCCTAACTATATCATCACGTTCAGAAACAAGATTTAATCAATCATAATCCATCTAGAGGGTTAGGATGAACCATTACCTAATTCGACGGAGTTCTGCGGTTAAAAAGACGATCCGGGCTTGCAGAAACGTTCCCTGGTGCGATCTAAACCTTGAGAAGCCTTCAAAATTGAATATTTGATGAATTATAGGGTGGATTTGCGTGGTTGGTGGTGGAAACGTCGAAGGGAAGATAAAAATAAGTTTCTTGATGCAAATCTGATCTTTTAATCCCATTTTCCAGCCGCCTCACCTGTCGCGTACCGCGACAAGAAGCAAAACAAGGCTTCGCGTACCGCGAAGAAATCCGGAGAAATCTCAGATATTTTTGGTCCATCGCGTACCGCGAAGGTTCCTCAAATATCCGTCGCGTACCGCGACGAGTCCAAAAGTTCAATACTTTGAAATTTTTCTTCGTTTCACGATTCCGGACAATCCGTAACTCCGTTTCGCGCACGGTTTTCGCCCACGTTCACCATTTCTCGCGTACTATCATCCTGTAATAATATCGATTGTCAATTCGTCGTGGATTTCAAGCACGATCAAATGTGCTTATTTCTTTGACAACACAATTCTTCGAACATAAACAGTTACCGAAATCTCGCACGTTTATTTTTAGATTGCTAGATTTTCGGGTGTTACAAATCTACCCTCCTTACAATAGGTTTCGTCCTCGAAACCTATTACGTCTCAAACAAATGTGGGTAGAGTCGTTTCATCTCGTATTCCAAATTCTTGACTTGTCCAAATACACGTTCAAAACTTACATTCTCTTCTTTCAATCCTTCCTGTTGCACCTGCTTGAGTTCATCCAGAGAGTCTGACGTGAAGCATAAGCTATGTTGTGATGCATCAGCCTACACAACAGGATCATCATTTCCATCCGGCAGTGCTAAGACAGGAGCTTGGGTAAGTTTTTCCTTTAGCACTGTGAACGCTTGTTCTTGGTTCGGGCCCCATTCGTACTTTACATCTTTCTTCGTGAGCTTCGTCAGTGGTGTCGCTATCTTGGAGAAGTCTTGAATAACTCTCCGATAGTAACCGGCCAAACCAAGAAAACAGCGTACTTCCGTAGGTGACTTCGAAAGGCTCCATTTCATAACTGTTTCAACTTTAGCTAGATCTACCATAATGCCTTCTGGGTTCACCACGTGACATAAAAATTGTAACTCTCGTAACCAGAAAACGCATTTGGAGAATTTAGCATAAAGTTTCTCTTTCCTCAGGATCTCCAATACTTCACGTATGTGGCAAGCATGGTCTCCCTCATTCTTGGAATAAATCAAAATATCATCAATAATACTATCACCGATCGGTCCAACATCGGTCGACATACCTTATTCATCAAATCCATAAATACTGCGGGAGCATTCGTCAATCCAAATGACATAACGAGAAACTCGTAGTGTCCATATCGCGTTCGGAATGCAGTCTTTAAATTATCCTGCTCTCGAACCTTCAACTGATGGTAACCAGATCGGGGATTTATCTTTGAGAACCAGCTTGCACCTTACAATTGATCGAACAAGTCATCAATTCTAGGTAGAGGATACCTGTTCTTTATGGTCATCTTATTCAGTTCCCTGTAGTCAATGCACATTTGCATACTACCATCTTTCTTCTTCACAAATAGCACCGGGGCTCCCCAAGGAGAGACACTCGGTCGTACAAAACCTTTATCAAGGAGTTCTTGTAGCTGGGCCATCATTTCCTTCATTTCGGTGGGAGCTGAACGGTAAGGTGTTTTGGCAACGGGTTGCGCCCCGGAACTAAGTCGATTTGGAACTCAATTTCCCGTTCCGGTGGTAATCCAGGAAATTCCTCAAGGAATACATCAAGGAAGTTACGCACCACGGGTACATCATCAATCGTGCTCATATCCGTATGTTCCTCAATCACCTAGGCCAAGTAGGCTACACACCCTCGCCTCATCATAACATCAGCCTTGATCATCGAAATGATCTTCGGCGCATACATCACTTTATCACCATAAATCGTTACAGAGCTCCCATCCATCGCACATAGACATATCAACTTACTTCGACATACAATGTTAGCCTCGTATTTGGCTAACCAATCCATACCCAAGACTACATCGAACCCTCCTAAGGTTATAGAAACAATTATACTGGGAACTTATGACCTTCTATCTTAACATAACAACCATCTAAAACCCCAGTCACCCTGGTCATCTTACCAATAGCCGTCTCTTCATCAAATACCCAATCTATCTTCTTAACCTTCTCAAATAACACATCACACAAGGTAGAGGATACAAAACTCATACTCGCACCATAATCTAATAATACAGAAGCAGTAATATTGTTGATAGAAAAGGTACCTGTGACCACGTCCGGGTCCAACGTGAAGGCTCGTGCTTTAGCCTTCTGCTTTTCCTTTCCCTTTATCCTCTTTCTTACCCGAGCCCGAAGCATTAGCCTGTGGTTTCTTGCAATCCTTGGACATGTGTCCTAACCCATTGCAGTTAAAACATCGAGTAACATTCGTGCAACTGTTAGAAAAATGTCCCGTCTTTCCGCACCTGAAGCATAAATTAGTGCCTAACAGGCACTGTCCCGTGTGGTTTTTCCCACACTTGTTGCATCGGCTCATCTCCTCTCGATTCAATTTCTTGTTTGAGAACTTTTGTTGGTCTGTTCGACCCCTCTTAGTCCCGGAGGATTCTTTCATCTTTGTTTCCTCTTTCAGTGGCTCATCAGACATCACATCATCCCATACAATACCACTGAGTTCCACAGTGGAGTCGAAGGTCTTGGAAGCATTGGCCTTCACATGAATCCTTACTTTTGGAGGCAGACCCTCCATGTACAACTTCACCCTGCGTTCCTCGGTAGAAACTAAATGAGGAACGAGTCTGGCCATCTCATTAAACCTTGACGTGTACTGGCGGTGGTTCAGACTTCCAGCTTTCAGTACCAAAAATTCCCTCTCAACCTTATCCAGCTCTTTCTTGGGACAGAAATGTTTGGTGACCAGCTCCTTGAGATCGTCCCAAGTCATCTTTTCCATATCAGCTGCAGCCTTGGACTGCTTAATGGTGTTCCACCAGTGAAGTGCCTCCTCAACGAAAGAGTGAGCTGCAAACTTAACAGCTTGGTCAACTCGGCACTCACTGATGGAGATAACAGCCTCCATCACAGAAATCCAGTGGCAGGTGGCCACGGCATCCTTCTTTCCATCGAAAACCGGTGGATTACATCCCTTGAAGGACTTGTAGTCGCAACCCTTCAGTTTCCCTGTCATAGTATCACCGCTTTTAGTCCTGGTGATCACAACTTCATCTTCTTTGGTGCTTTCCTTAGTTTCTTCAGACTTGTCTTTTAAAGCATCCTTCAGTGCCTTAGCAATTATCGCTGGCAGTTTATCATCCATAATCCGGCTCACCTCGTCAGAAATAGCCTTCACCACGATAGGCTCTAGAGTAAACTCATCTTCACTTTCCGGTTGCTCATTGTGCTCGTAGTCGTCTTCATTGACGGGTTCTTCATTCTCAACATGTGGTTCTTCAGGTTCCTGTGGTTGCTTACGTGGTCTACCCCTTTGTCCAGCCATTTAACTACCTACAGGATGCATCAATTGGAGAATCAGTACAGGATTAGTTTAGCACGAAATAAGCTTCGTAAATCGTTAATGACGTTGATCAGGTGTTATTAACCATTTACCTAACTCATAGGCTCTAAACGTTTCCCATCCCGTCACCCCAAAGTGCATGACTCTAACTATCTTTCTAACCTTACACCTATGTCTTAACTCATACATAACATTCAGCTCATGGCATCAAACTACCCTTGACTGGCATTCTTATCATTCTGTCCCATTTTCAGTTTAAGTCCAGTCATTAGGGATGACCGGATCTCTCAAACTATGGCTCTGATACCAACTTGAGAGGCCCCGATTCCGGGCGACCCCACGTACGTTGGTCTCGTCATAACACATAGCCCTTAAACTAAAAACTTTCATAAACATGCAGCGGAATTTAAACATCTTATCAAACATAATTACATGTCTGAATTAATACATAAACGGTTGCCAACACCATCGGATTCTTTATCTTGATGCCTGAGCTGCATGCCTTCTCGGACCCAAGTTTAACCTGACATACATGCTAAATCAAGTCAGCTTACGCTGGTGAGTTCTAGTTTTTATAAAACATCAATAAACGTTTTGTTAAGTTAAAATATACTTAACATACAACATCATCACATAACATAACATAATTCTTATAACATCATTCATACGGTGAAGGAATTTCGCCGTCAACTGCTGACCTAAAGTCAGACAGGCTTGTGCAGCACAAGACTCTATAACTATCAACCCGCAGCTGATAACTCATACATGTATAAGATTTCTTTAACACTATCAACCGAAGTTGACAGATCATACATCACATATACGTAATCGTAACACACATTCCTTTACCTTATCAAAACCATAGTTTTGATCATAACCACTGTCTTAACAGTGGGCTTATACCGGCATAAGACTCCATACTTACCCAGTAACAATTACTGGAGCTACCATACTTACCCAGTAACAAGTACCGGAGCTACCATACTTACCCAGTAACACATACTGGAGCTGCCATTCTTACCCCATAACGCGTATATGGGAGCTACGTCATAATCATCCCGTAACAAGTACAGGAACAACCATACTTACCCAGTAACAAGTACTGGAGCTACCATACTTATCCCACATGAATATGGGAGCTACATCATACTTATCCGTAACAAGTACGGAAACAATATCATTCATCCCATACGAATATGGGAGCAACGTCATTCATCTCCCGTAACAAGTACGGGAGCGTCATCATTCTTTCATATCCCATATCACATATAGGGACATCATTCGTTCATCATATATGATACGTTAGCACATATCCTCATTCGTTATAAACATTATATGTTTCATCATGCCCAGTTATAGTCGTGGTTGACTCTCATTCATACACTTTCCTATAACACGTATAGGCACATCACTTATTCCTCATTCATAGCATACTAGCATCATAACATCATCCATCGTATTCAACATAACATCATAACATTTCATGCTAGTCTCTTATCATCATAATATCATCACTTTGTCTTGATATAATATAGGAACCATCATATTATATCATGCCAGTATCATTTCATCATATCATCATGGCATTCTAAACATATCATGCTAGCACTGCGTCATTATATCAATTTCCTAATAACATAGGAATCATCATACTACATTATGCTAGTATCACATCATCGTATCATAACCTCCTGGCCTCACTTACAACCTATTCTTCATGTCATACTTCATGCCTTCATCCTAGCAGCCTAGGATTTTATCATAGCTTAACATCTGTAATTATCCTCATAGCGTGTTATCACACCGCTCATCATCATGTCTTACTAATATGAACACATCATACTTAGCATGTCATCATTTACAAATCATATTAACACGTTAACCCGCATACATATTCATGGCATATCATTATTCATTTATCGTCATCTTAAGCACATAACATCATGAACATAACGTTAAGCATGTACGCCAGCCCAAAACATTAAACATAAAAACAGGGCGTCTAGAACTCACCTGATGTCTCACAGTAGCGAGATCACTCACACTGGTGCTAAGGGTATAACTCTGCATAGGTTTATGTTTAATATGTTATTTACATATTAACTGCCTGATTAAATCTTTCTGAACGTCCAATGTCAAAACATTGCCTTGATAGTCATCAAGTAGTTAATGTTGTTGATTATCATGCTAAAACATGTTCCTAGACAGATTAATGGCTTAGAACTGATCAATCCTTGTTATTGATTGTGATTAGTTTGAAACACTTGGATTTAATCTTGCATAACAAAATTAATCAAACTAATCACCTACCTTGTCATAATCAAATGGTTTAAACCACTATAACCATTGTTATGATTCCATGCAAACCGGACATTACAACGGCTCAAAACAAGGATTTCCCATTAACAGTTCGAGTTCTTCACTTATAATCAATCCTAGCCATCATCTAGGCAATAATCAACAACCCTAACTATATCATCACGTTCAGAAACAAGATTTAATCAATCATAATCCATCTAGAGGGTTAGGATGAACCATTACCTAATTCGACGGAGTTCTGCGGTTAAAAAGACGATCCGGGCTTGCAGAAACGTTCCCTGGTGCGATCTAAACCTTGAGAAGCCTTCAAAATTGAATATTTGATGAATTATAGGGTGGATTTGCGTGGTTGGTGGTGGAAACGTCGAAGGGAAGATAAAAATAAGTTTCTTGATGCAAATCTGATCTTTTAATCCCATTTTCCAGCCGCCTCACCTGTCGCGTACCGCGACAAGAAGCAAAACAAGGCTTCGCGTACCGCGAAGAAATCCGGAGAAATCTCAGATATTTTTGGTCCATCGCGTACCGCGAAGGTTCCTCAAATATCCGTCGCGTACCGCGACGAGTCCAAAAGTTCAATACTTTGAAATTTTTCTTCGTTTCACGATTCCGGACAATCCGTAACTCCGTTTCGCGCACGGTTTTCGCCCACGTTCACCATTTCTCGCGTACTATCATCCTGTAATAATATCGATTGTCAATTCGTCGTGGATTTCAAGCACGATCAAATGTGCTTATTTCTTTGACAACACAATTCTTCGAACATAAACAGTTACCGAAATCTCGCACGTTTATTTTTAGATTGCTAGATTTTCGGGTGTTACAGATGGCTAGGCTAGGTATTGATGTTCCATGGTCGTGAAAAGCAAGGGTTGGTGTTTGAAGGTTGTGAGATCGATGGGGTGGTGTAAAAACCGGTTTGGGTTCAAGAGCAAAACAAAGGGGTGAAAACCCTAAAACTCGTGAACTTTGACCGCGATTTTACCTTGTTTCCGCCGGTTTCTGGTACAGATCCTTTGTACTTTCGTGTAGTAGAGGTTGAAAGCTTCAAGTAGGTTCAAGAATGGAAGGATTTGGTTGAGAAATGAGAGAGATATGGGTGTTTGAAGGTCTTGAAAACCCTAAAAATGGGGTAGCCGGAAATTGGAGTTAGAGAGAGGTTGGGGAAGAGAAGAATGAAGGAAAATGACTCATTCTAGGGTTTTTATACCCCGGGCGGTATCCGGGTTCGTTTTGGTTGCTCGGTTCGTAAGTTCGTTGCGTAACCGGAAATTGCGCGTTATTTAAATGGAATTAAATAAAAGGATTTAATTTAATTATTTTGATGAGTTTCAAAATTGTAAAATGTTATTTATTTTATTTTATTAAATTATTTTCGTTCGTGACGTGTTTTCGTTTTCGTTTTCGTCAGATCGCGTAACCTTCGCGCGTAATTCGTTCGGATCGTCACCCGAACAAATACAACGATGGTTTTGCTTTTCTGACCTTTGTTTTCTACGTTTCAGTCATTATTTTAGAATTTTAAACTCACAGATATGTTTGTGTGAATCGTCATTCACGCAAACACACTGTCAGTTCGTCATTCTGAAATAACACTGCTTTATGCTTTAATTGTGTTTTCTCACTGTCGGACTCAACTATACATCATGATTTCACACTGTTTTTGTACTGACTTGTGGGTCATCTGATTCCTGTCATCTGTGGACATCAGATCGCAACCGATATGTTTCTGACTGTTGTTTGATTTCCGTTGTTTCTCATGTTTAGTTGTGTTAACTGTAATTAAGTTTTCACTTAATAAACACAACTAATGTTTCAATTGTACGTTGTACTTAATGTATTTAAGTTTATACGAAAATACGTACAACGATTTCTTGTATTCAGGATTCTGTTAATACAAGTACTGTTTAAGCTTACGTATGCACACATAGAATACAGTGAAAGTACACATACCGTACGGACTTGCCGGACGATCTGTCACTTGCTGTTACACCAAAGTTGCCATATTTAGAAATAACACAAATATTCATGCTCTTGACTAAATCAAAGCTTCCAATCCTTGCAAATCATCATAAGTACCACTTATAACAACATTTCACTATCCAAAATCATGTAAATCATGCTAGATCATACATGCATGTTACTAGAAACACCCATTTGTGACCAAATCATCAATATACATGTTAACATCATCATGGATCGTCATAGAAACTCATTTAATCAATCTAGATCATCAAATAACACAAGATTATCATCAAACCCAGATCCAACAAGTAAAAATTCGTGCATGTGAAGTGTTAGTGATTGCATGGGGGTATTTCCCATTGCATGTGTGATTAGAGGTGTTTCTAAGCTATTAGTGATGTAGAACTACCTTCTTGGGTTCCAAGACACTGAGATGATGCACCCAAGCAGCTCCCAAGCTTCCTGGATCGTGGGGTATTGCAGAATCACAAAGGTGGTGATGGTGTTCGCGCTTCAAATCCTCCTTCAAGCTTCCAAAGCTTCAAACCTTGCAACAATGGCTTTCAAGAGATGATTGGGGGTGTGTAAGGCTGAAATCAGAGGTTCTTGGGGGTTTAAAACGAGCTGGTTGCGTGTGGGTAAGTATAAAATGAGTATAGTAGGGTAATGATGGTTTTGTTCTTCTCAAAAAGATTTTTCTGCGATTTAGGGTGCCAGGCGTTACACGCGGGTCAACCGTTTGAGAGGCGCCCTTCCCTCATCCGCGCGCATCGCTAGGGGTCAGAGTGTCGGGTTAGGCGTACCGCCTGGACCATTTTTCAGGCCCAATAAGCTTGTTTTGATGTTCTGGACCCATTTTTCGCGTATTTCTCGTTTACGATCATCGTTTCTCGACATGTAAGCATAGTCCCAACTACTTTAGGCCTCCTAGGACCTAAGTGCAGTGAAAGTGTACTGTGATCTGATCCGTTCACCAACGTTCGTCATTCAAGATACGTACGAGAGTTGTGCGATAGTTCCTCGAACCATCGGTGTGTTTGGTCTGTTGTGCCACGTGTCACACTAAATACAATTATTCTTGTGCCACGTATGAAATAATAACACACATTATTATTAAAATAATATAAATGCTGACCTGGAATTTGCGAGGTGTCACAGATAAGCAGACCATAAACACATATTGATGTAAGAGAATATCATGTAGTTAAACAAAAACAATTAAAACGTACTTAAAATATCATAATATCATGTAGTTAAATTAATCTGTGCCTCATGACGGATTATAGCATGGTTTATAGATTGTGAAGAGAATCATACAAAGTTATAGCCGAATAGACAAATTTTGTATATCTAATACTCGATCCAATCAAAATAAAAAAGAGAGTAAATTACTCGATTTTAATTATTTTGAGATTTGGAAAGATATAAATGAATATTACACTTTTTTCAAAATTATCGTAGCCATTTGATATCATAAAAAGAGACAAAATACCGGTATCAATTCCAATCTGTGCAACACATTTTATTTTCTTTTAAAACGCGTGTGAGCCAGCTCAAAAAACAAGCCTGATTTATCGTTTGTAGTTTCTTTTCTTCTGGTTTTTCGTTTCTAGGGTTTTTCGATTCAAAAATGGAAATCGACAGCGGTAGGAAATCAGGAACTGTGAAATGGTTCAATGATACCAAAGGATTTGGATTCATCACCCCGGAGGACGGCGGCGAAGACCTCTTCGTTCACCAGTCATCGATCAGGACTGACGGATTCCGCAGCCTCGGAGACGGTGAGATGGTGGAGTATTTGATTGAGAAGGGATCTGATGGTCGTACGAAGGCCGCTGATGTTACCGGTCTCAATGAAGGACCGGTTCAGGGAAGCACCCGTGGCGGTGGAGGCGGAGGTGATCGTGACGGCGGCAGAAGCGGCAGCGATCGTTATGGAGGAGGAGGTGGTGATCGTTATGGCGGAGGAGATCGTTATGGAGGAGGTGGTGGTGGAGATCGTTATGACGGAGGCGGTAGATACAACGGTGGTAGCCGTGGAGGACGTGACGGTGGCAATGGTTATGTTGGTGAAGGTTATGGCGGCGGCGGCGGTAATGGTTGCTTCAAGTGTGGTGAAAGTGGACATATGGCTAGGGAGTGCACTCAGAACAGTGGCGGAGGTAGGTACGGTGGTGGAGGCGGTGGATATGGTGGTAGTCGTGGAGGAGGTGGCGGTGGCTGCTACAACTGTGGTGAGGATGGTCATTTTGCGAGAGAGTGCCCTACCTCTAACAACCGTTGATCTGCTACTGTGAATGTTGGACGACAAAGGTAAAATGTGACTTCTCACATTTACTTTGTTTTCCACTCATTTACTTTTAGTTTTTTGCTTTGCTTGCTTTTGAATCAATTGGTGAACCAAAATTTTTGTTTGATTTTGATAGTCTTTTAGGTTTGATGCTTCAATTATGATTTGGTCACCTGTTTAAACTAGGGTTTGGGTTCAAATATTCAACTGCAACATATGTTTCTCAGTTGGGTCTTGTTATCGTATGTATACATATTGGTGGAACCATTAATGAAAGGAGGGGTTACTCTAAATATCTTGTTTGTGTTTGGTTTTTAGAACTTAGATATCTCACTATTAGATATGCTTATTTTTAGGCATTTACATATTTACCCTTTCTAATATTATTTATTACATATATATATTCCCAAATGAAAAAGTAAATTATATATTTTCCCTTATTAAAAGATATCTCATCTTTCAAATAAACTAATCAATTACATATTTCCTTCTCTTGAGGGAAAACATTTAAATTAATTTTAAGGGTTGGGTAAATATGGGGTGTGGCTAAATGTACCTCCCTTTTGAACTTGTCATACCCCTCCCCTAAAATATTAAATATAAATTTGTTATAATCAACCCTTCAACTATATAACACAACCAAAATACACCAAATATTATTTTTACTTTAAATTCTACTAAGCGTATCCCCTCTTACTTTGCATACCCTATACAAAATATAAAATTAAATTCATCCAAAATCAGATTTATTTGTATGAACCCTAGTTCCTCTTTGTTCAAATTCGATTGAACTGAGGCCCGATTGTTGTTACAAACATAGGGCTTTCGTTCCTCGAACAAAAACGAGTGTAATTGTATATGAAACACCTACCTTAGCTAACTAATTCATGTTCGTTGCTTGATGAACCGAAGTCGAATCGGCGGGTTCTTACATACCTTTTTCTTGATTTGTGTTGAGATTGTGAATAGCTTTTGTTTACGCAGGTTTCGCAGAGGTTAAAGGATTGTTTGGGTTCAATTAATTTTGAGTTTCATGCTCATTTTAATAGACTTTGAGTTTGAGTTCGACTATGGTTATTTAAGCTTAGATTTCGTATTTATTTGATTTTTAAACGATGAATTGATGATGATAATGATTCCGTGATGTTTGAGTTTTGTAAAAACAGTCCCTCATGTTTTTGTTTAAAGGTTTATGGATCTTTTTAGTTAATTAAAAACATAAGGTTTACTTGTATATATTTAAAAAACTTAAGGAGGGGGTACGACAAGTAAAAAAAATACAAAGGAGGGTATATTTAGCATAACCCGTAAATATGTAATAAGGGTTTTTAATAAGTGAATATATGTAAAAAATCCATTTATTTTTTTTGTCATAAAGTTTTATGATCCATTCTTCATTTATTTGTTCGCCAACTCGAAGTTTATTATAAGAATTTTGATGGGAGAGGATTCTTTTTGTTTAGCTTCTATTCTTTGCAGGGCTGGTTATCAAGCCCAGCTGGCTAGGCTCAAGAACTCTCGCGTTTCACCGAGCTGAAAGTTGAGTTTAAATTTGGTCAGAGAATACTGGGGCCCACTAGAGACTTGTCTTGGCCTGTTCTATTTTTGAAATATTGGATATAAAACCAATACTTCCATGACTAGAAACTGTTGTAGTGTTGTGTGTGGGTGCTGGTTATGAAAGTCTTAGGTCCACGTTTGGTTCGTAAAATTCGTATGAATCTAGACAAAAACCTGCTTGGAATTGTGATCAAAAGAACTTCAATCCAGAACACAGTGAACTGAAACAAATGAAAAAAATGAAAATAGATTCAAAATCAAATCAATTGAATACAATTTGAAATACAAAAGTTAACTTAATCATCCTCTCTTTTTTCTTAAATGAAGAAATTTTTGTCGTGTTCATCATAAATCATACTTATTGTTTAACTCAAATGATATTTTTGTGTTAGCTATGGTCAACATTTAAGTACTATAACAAATTAAAGTGACCTTCTACTTTAGATTTTGTAGAAATAAGAATGCGTCGGTTTGGAATCACAAAAATAAAACAAAGCATCTTCTTGATTGAATTTATTTAAACAGCCTTATTCTTATACCAATGTTAAGTATATAATGTAATAGATCAACATTATAAACGAATTGTTTGATCAATACAATAGTGTAATTTAAATAATTACAAAAATATAAATCTTTGACAACAATAATTAAATTAACATCTTCATTCTATTTTTTTTCTTTCATGTAGATATCTTTAGTTAATGATTATTGTAGTAAATGAGCCGTGTATATATAAAATGTTTCCTTTCAATTATAACTCACATACAAGACATCATAACTAAATACATATTACACCGATCACATAAATATTATATTAATAAAAACTTTTCATATGATTTTATTAGTTTTAATAATTGATACAAAGTGCTACATTGATGTAAGAATATTTATAGGTATATTTTCAATGAGACGTGAGCAACTTGAGCTCATGATATACAAAATCAAGCAAACGTAAAAAATACATACATGCACTTTTATTTTCTAAGATGCTTGACTTCATAAAAGAAAGTGGTAGATCATTTTTTGGTTTTTTACATTTGGAAAGACAATTGTTGGTTAACTTAAGTTAAACTAACAACCCAAATCATATTTAAATCTATTTTAAATAACATAAAAATGTCTGATTAAAAAGAACGATTACGATTACGATTTTTGTTATTGTTATTAAATAAAAAGATTAGAAGCCTTTTTTAACATAATTTTTGGTGGGAAGAAATAATTAATCGAAATCGCAAATCAGCAGAAAGAAGCCCAACTCTGCTTTTCAACTGTGTTTCCCCTTTCCCTTTATTCCGTTCACCATTGCAATCCAAATCCCAAATGGATCGTCTTCAAATGATTCTCACTCTAATCTTCACATTCTCTTTATTTGCAGGTGATTTTTACTTTCTTCCACGAATCCCATAAATTGTTATTGACTACAAATTCATCTTGTTTAATTTCTGCAGACGTACAATCAACGACGTTCAAGATCGTCAACAGATGCCGGCACACCGTCTGGCCAGGGATCCTCACCGGCGCCGACAGAACCCTGCTCAATCCCACCGGTTTCACTCTAAACCCAGGCAAATCAAGAACCCTACGTGTGCCGGTAGCTTGGTCGGGTCGGTTATGGGGTCGAACCGATTGCTCGATTGATTCCACAGGAAAATTAACCTGCGTAACCGCCGATTGTGGCTCCGGTAAAGTGGAGTGCGAAGGCCGCGGCGCCGAACCTCCGGCGACGCTGGCGGAATTCACGCTTAACGGCGACCAGGGTTTGGATTTCTATGACGTTAGCTTAGTCGATGGGTACAATCTTCCGATGTTGGTGATTCCGAGGGATGGTAAAAGCGGCGGTTGCAGTTCTACTGGTTGTTTAGTTGACTTGAACGGTGCTTGCCCCGCAGCGCTACGGGTGGCGCGTTCGAGCCGGAGCCGGAGCGTGGTGGCATGTAAGAGCGCGTGTGAGGCGTTTGGGGATCCAAGATATTGTTGCAGTGAAGGGTATAACACGCCGGAAACGTGCCCGCCGACGGAATACTCGGCGTATTTTAAACATGTTTGTCCCCGGTCGTACAGCTATGCTTATGATGACAAAACCAGTACTTTCACATGTGCTGGTGCTGATTATATGATCATTTTCTGCCCATTGCCTTACACCAGGTAATTTATATATTTTTATTAAATTTAATAACCAATTAATCAATTACAAATTCTGCTGTTTGTGAATGAACATTGTTGACAGTGAAAAGCTGCTGGAAGCAAGGAAAGAAACAGCGGATTTGCCTCTTGTGAACAAGACCATGATGCACATTGGCCATAACCCAGGTTCGGTCTGTTGGTTTTATTATGTCTGTGTCAAGAAACGACGATGACTCAAAGTTCTATGTTTGTTTTCAGGGTAATGGTCACACGCACTAGCGGTTGGGTTAGATCGAGGTTTCGTCGGTTGTGTCTAGATTTGGTTAGTTGTTGGATTTGGTTGGTGGTTTAGTATAAGACTCATCTGATATAGAAGCAGACTAAATGACGGGATCTTTTTGATGTATGATTTGTTTGCAATTGTAATTGTAACATGTAAGTGGTGAGTCCTAACAAGCTAAAAAGTGTTTGTCATGGGTTTTTGGCTCATCTTAGCCTGTTTATTGCAGTAGTCCAAACATAGATTAACATATATTTACATGGTGTTTTCAAGATTGATCAATGCTAAACGGTGATTCACTGATTCCGCTTAATAATTAAGCATTTAACCCTGTTTCAGTAGAAACACAAATGGTTGAACCAAGATGTCTAATGTCCCAAAAACAGATATTGGTTGTAGGAGATTGTGATTTCCTTAACCATCGAATGTCATTTTGGCAAGTTGCTATCTTTTATGAGGGCTAAAGTTACTAGCTGCTTGATACTTTTTAAAAAAAAATAATATGATGTTACGTAAGTTAAATAAAAATTAAATGAATAATTAGTAATGAAAATTTAGATATTATAAAATAATTTGAAGTTAATATTTTTTAAACATTATTTTTAACATTTCGTTTTAAAATAGTTGGTAAAAATGCTTATAAATTATAAAATGATAGTTTAAGACAAAGTATGATTAAAATTAAATATAAGTAAATAATTTTGAATAGAACAATAATATTATTTTTTTAAACTATCACCATAAGAAAAGTTTGCTTTTTAAACATCTGGTTATAAATTTATGAGTAAATTACTGAGATTGTTTCTGTGTTTTGCTAATATTTCATTTTTGTTCCTAAATTTCATGAATTACCCATGTGATTACAAACTTTAAAAATTTGTAACACATATAGTCCTTATTTGAGGGTAATTTTGTCAATTATGTAAGGGTAATTTAGTGACTTAAGGACTATATGTGTTATAAATATTTTAAGTTTAGGACTATATGAGTAATAAAACCTAGGGACTAAAAGTGAAATACTAGTAAAACACAAAAATCATATCGATAATTTACTCTAAATTTATTTTAAAAAATGAAAAAAATCTAGGTTTATACACTATATACAAAATACAAGTTAATTAAATAAAAGATGAAATAGTTGTTAATGAAAATGAACTAACTATTTTTTAAGTTGGTTTTGGGGTTTTCATGGTCGAGGGTTTTGTAATAGTGCAAGGAATTATAAAATTCTACAAGTGATTGATAAAAAAAATACAAATTCTGGTTTCACCAATTAAACAAGATTTCATTTTTAATTCTAAGATATTGGTTTTTTAATGGTAAATCCATTCACTCTCTCTCTTAAATTAAACTAAATTACACGTTTATAAAAAGACTTCTTGTTTAAGACTGTTTGATAGTCTATTAACTGTAATTAAGAGATTACCTCTTAATAACTAAAAAATAACCTTAAGTTTAATTGGTTAAGATTGTTGGAAATTGTAGGTTACTTTTCATTTAATCAATTTCAATTAATCACATTAATTGAAAAAATCAGTTTTCATAAAACTGGATTAAACTATCAGATCATATCTGACACAGCGGAAACATTTAAATTTTGTAACCTTTCGATTCATAATCGAACCAATTCCCAAATCAGGATCCAGTTACAAATCGTTTAAACCACAATTAAATTAAATAACACAACCATAGGGGTTTTAAAAATCGACCTTTACGAAACGATTCCAAATCCACACGATGGATCGGCAACGGTCTCGCTAGTTGACTCACTACGATCACCCGAGTCCGGATCTCGTCCTACGAAACACCGGATTGCACCAAAACTGATTTTTGGCTCGGTTCGACTCTCGGTTCAGCCCACGTCTCGACTTGGGGTGGCTCACGATCGGCTCAAGAGTGGCTGGCCCTTTGCGGCCCTATGGCAGCCCGATGTGACCCTTGGTGCGGCCTAGTCACGACCATGGTGCGGCCTTGGCTCCGACCTGGCTAGGTGGCTCGATGGTGGCTGATTTCGACGCCCACAAAAAACCCCAAAGGGTGGTGGTGGTGTGGTTGACGGCTACTATGGTGAGGGAGAGGGAAAAAGAGTGGGTGAAAGAGATGTGAAATGTGGTAGGTTAGATCTAGTTTAATAGTCAACCCATGATCCACATTTTTAGGATTTAGGAATTACCAATTCAAAATTGAAATTCTCACCACTTATTTCATATTTAATTCAAATTAAACTCTTTTAATTTGATTAAACTCTTTTACATTTTAAATTAAACTCATTTAATTTAGTTAAACTCTTTTAGTAATTAAACCATTTAATTACTACTCTACAAATATTAGTAACTAACAATTAGTTAGTAGCATTTAATTAAATGTCTAAAGTTTAATTAATTCTCAATTTGTTAATTAACATTTAATTAGCAATCCCTCATAATAAAGCTCAAAACTTTATTTGTTTAACAAAATTATCTCTATAATTAACTCCACCGATTATTATTTCATAAATAATAAAAACCAATTCGATAAAACCGACAATTCGTGATCGTATATTTTGTTTAACAATTAAACATAAAGTCGTTGTCTTTCAAAGTGTAACTCTTTGGATCATACCTTTTATAGCAACGTTAAACTTATCGTTAATCGGACATCCAATATTCAACAAAGATGTAATATTAAGATGTATTCTTTTAATCATTCAAATCTTAGGTTTCTCTTAACCATTAATATTTTATGTAATTAAGTTACCTCTTAAAGTTAAAAGATTATAAACCGTAATATGTAACATCCCGTTTTATACATATTAATAAATTATCGTTTATAATTAAAATATTATTAAAAAAACAAAAACAAAAACAAAAACAAAAACAAAAACAAAAACGATTAAATTAAAACGTAAGTTTCGTCTAATAAAATAAAAGAGTTTATTTTATGATTATTTGAGAATATAAGAGTAAAAATAAACGTTCAAGATTTTTAACGTTCGTTTAAGCGAATATGTAAGATGAAACAACTATTAAAAATAATCGTTGTTTGAACGATAAGTTAAAATAATAGGAGACCACCTAAAATTAATAAAATATATTATAGTTGAACATTCTCCGTTTTTAACGAAACTTAGGTCGAAATGTAGAGAAAAATGAGCAGGTCCAACCCATATATTTATAATTTTATAAAACATTATATTTTAAAAGTTACAAGAGAAAAACAAAATTTAATCTTAATTAATTATAATAATATGACAATAATTATATATGAAAGAAAGAAAAAGATTTGTGTACGTGTGACTGAGATTTGATGCCAACAAAATCAAATATATATGTATATAGATAAGCATAAACTTATCCATAACAACAAACACACATACATGTATATGTTTGATGACTTCATTTTCGTAGAGAAATTTTAGAGGGAAGTTATGAGCTGCACAACCTCTGAATAAAATCCATTCATGTATATGGTGATGCAGTTATCAAAAAATTAAGAAGTTGATACGCGATTAGGTATGTGTTTTTGTATCTTAGCTTAATTCATAAATTTAAGCTTCGTATAATACTAACCTATAAGGTTAGGTTAAGATCCGACTCTATATATATAGAAATATTATGTTGATTAAGATCTTTTTAGGATCAGAAAAATAAACTCATCAGGAATCATCCTTGCAAATAGTTACAAGGATAGATTAAGCAGAAACGCTGCCCAAATTCATATTGAGAAGTTTTAAGCTATCACACAGCTTATCAAAAATTCAGGTGAATACTTTTAACTTCTTTTTAAATTTATAAATGAATTTTTGAGCTTGGTATGTTTAAACTTTGACGCATAAAGGGATACCACGTGACCAGCATTTAGGCTATTAGTATACGTATGATTTGCAAATTGTATACGCATACGGCTGAAATTCCCATATGTGGCTGGTACAGGTGGGCTGGAAGGTTAAACGGAAGACGCACTGCGCAGGCAACCTAACCAGTGACCAGCTGTGGGCTGGAGGGAACAAAACGTAAGACGCACTGCGCTGTAGTTCCTAACCAGTGACAATTATAAACCAGTGTATACAGTAGTTGTATCAATCAGTGAAATAACCTGCTAAATGTGTAGTATTGCCACTATTAATTATGGTTAAAGGACCGAACATGCTATGCTTACACATCGAGTCTGTTATTTGTATTCACCAACATTATGTTGACGTTTTATTTTCAAAAACTTTTCAGGTAATAATGAAATATAAAAGAGAAGCAAGATTAGAGATTCTTGGCCTATGATGCCTTGAATAGGATCTTGTGGTGAGACCATGGAGCTATTGGAGCTATGCCTCCAAGTCATGTGTAAACCGGATATTTATAAAATAAATTGAAATTGTGTGTTTGTTAAAAATCCGGTTTACAATAATATGAAATGATGGTGTTCATACCTACGAGTATGAAATTTTATAAAATCCTGAAAAGTTGTTTTGAAAATTATTTACAAACGATGAAATGTGGTTTTTCATAACCATGCGTATGAACTATTTAGAAATCATGAAACATATGGTTTTCACATCCATGCATGTGAATTATTTATAAAATTATGAATTTATGAAACAATGCTTCTGCTGATTAAAGAGAATAATAAACTCTGACCGAGACATATCCATGAAACCAATTCGGGTCGCAGCGCCCGGGCCGCCGAGAGCTTGGGGTGTGACATAATATGTAGCCTTTTAATAATTATTAAAAGGCTAACAATCAGGGCCTTACCAAACAAAGCCTCCCTTAAATTAAATTAATACGAGTGTCACTTTGGTTTCAACTTTCAAGAAACCCGGTTGTTTTCGTCAATGTTTTGAAAACCGGACCGAGAATTGGTGGTCGGACCGGTCCGGTTAGGGGTTATGAGTCGTTTTTGGGTAAACCAGCCAGTCGAACCGGTGATCAGACCGGAAAACTGTTGGTTGAACCGTTTTTTTTTTATATTTTTGTTTTGTTTTTAATTTTTTTTGATTATATATATATAATGTATATAACATCATCCGGTTTTTAAATTCGGTTTGACCGGTCCAACCGGACGGACGTCTGAACAGTAAGGAGAACAGTTCGACGTCCGGTCCGGTTATGAAAACATTGGTTTTCGTTTTGCTTGTTCGTGATTAGCATGTGTTCTTTCATTATCCGGTTTAAACCCACGGGGCACTTCAATAATTCGATTGACTTTTGGTCAACTAACGATGACAATTTCTCTCACACCTGGCCTGGCGTGTGAAACCACATCACCATTGTATACGATTAAGACCACCGATTACAACACCAAAAACTGAAAAGGACAATAGATCCATCAATTTCACAACATCTTATACTCCGCGAATCAATCGGATGATTGAAGAATCAACACATTGCTTCAGTTAATTAGCCTATCTCACTGACAGTGACAATGCTGGTGGTGGTTTTTCATCTTCTTTGAAGCGTGATCGGTTGTGGGTTTTACTAATCTTGAAGTTTTATTTACCATTGCCGAATTTATTTTGCTTTCGTTTGCGGATTGAATGAATGTATGAGAAAGAAGAAGTTACCGAGTCGGAGATGGGTCAAGAAATCTCGAATCTAGTACGGCCGCGATCCCTTGTTATCTTCTTGATCGGTGCAGTTTTGGTCTTTCTTGCTTTCTCATCATCTTCTCAACTGGTAATACCCTTGTCAACAACAGCATTTGTTACAGTTGAACTGCATTTGAATCATTTTATGAAAGAAAAATGGATTCATAGGCTTTGTTTCTTCTGATTTTTGGATGTAGATGAACAGGCATTTTGTCCAACACTATTTAGAAATTAGAATTGAATTAAGTGATGTTTAACTTGCTTAATTTTTGAGGACTTGATTATTATTATGATTTTATAAGACAATTCACTTAATTCTTCTTTAAATTTGCTTCTGTTTAGTGGATTGTATGTTAAATGTGTCTAATTGTTAATGCATACCATCCATTTTTTTGCTTCAATGCTGGTCACTTGATATGAGTTTAGGGCAGAGGATAATAAAGTCTGGTGATTTGTGTTTTGGGTAGGGGTTGAAGCTTGATTAAGGTAGTAAAGCGTCTAATCCCGATTGTTTTCCATCCTCATCTAGTTAATCATTTACCTTAGACAATCATTGGTTCTATTAATGTGCTTTCTCATCCTTCAAGATGACATTTCATGTTTTATAGAAAATATAATAGTTAATACTATATTATCTATACTGGATCCTATAGAATGAATTTAATATTTTAGGTGGTTTGTGGTGGATAATATGCTGTTTTTTTAATGCTAACCTGTTGGAAGTAACCTAATTTGTGTTCAGGAGGAAGATGCAGTGGAAGAGGTGCATGAGATTACCCATAGAGTTTTTCTGGATGTTGACATTGATAAGCAACGATTAGGTATGGTATTTTGTTTCTATGAATATTATATAGTTTGTATTGTATTTAGGGAAGCAAAATTTATTGTATTTGAAATACATTGTATGAATTTATCATTTATTAAATGTCTTCACCTTGTGCTTATTTTGCAGGAAGAATCGTTATCGGATTGTATGGTGAAGTTGTACCAAAAACTGTAGGCAAGCATCAAACTTCTGTTTGACTTCATATTTTTAAATGGCAGATATAAAGTAAAACTTTTTTGAAATGCACACAATATCTATTAGAGTTATCAAACTAACCAAACCATACAGCATGAGAAACTAACTAATCCTGTTATTGCTTAAACTTTATCTAAACATGTCTTCGTATTTGTGTTTGCAGAAAATTTTCGAGCTCTGTGCACAGGTAATCAAATGTTCAAGGATTTATAAAATGGGAGATACAAATACACGACTTTATTTTAATTTAGGAATTTATCTTTCTTTTGGTATCAGGGGAATTTGGTAAGGGTGCTAGTGGTAAACCCTTACATTATAAGGGAACACCATTCCATCGTATCATACCTGGGTTCATGATTCAAGGTGGAGATACCGTCTATGGGAATGGGAGAGGGAATGAATCTATCTATGGTGGAGTGTTTCGTGATGAAAATTTTAAGATCAAGAATTCACAAGCAGGTTTTATGATTTGTAATACTTATCAAACATCTCCTATTTATTACATTATTCTCGAATTAAGAAGATTACCAAAGTAGTATAACTCTCTTCTAAACAATAAACACTACATTGTTGCAGGCATGGTGTCTATGGTGAACTCAGGACCAGATTCTAATGGTGCACAGTTCTTCATCACTACAGTTAAGGCCTATTGGTCAGTATCACACTGCATATAAATCAATTTGATGGTCTTACTTTCCTCCGTTGGTTCTCTCTTAATGATATGAATCTTACATCTTTAGGCATGTTTTTTGCTTATTATTGATTTCTTCAAGTAATTCACTGAAACCATTATATAGAAGAGCATAACCTTATTTATTGTGATAATGATTATATAACTTTTGAATAAAACAGGGGTTTTTGTGAAAATATTAACACTTTGGGGGGACATTTCTGTTTTCATTTTTAGTAAATTTTGTTTTATAATTTTACCCATTTGACCTGGTAGATGCAAAGTAGATCCCAAATAAGCTCGATTATGCATAAATGGCTTTAAATGACCATCTCTATGTATCTGGTATGCACTGTGAAAATTGCAACATTTCCATTTTTAGAACAGTCAAGTTAAAGATACCCACATCTCATTAGTGGCTTTACAAATAATTGAGGATATTTACAGATAATTCTCTTAATTCTTTTATATGAGAATATTTACAGATAATTCTCTTAATTCTTTTAGCCAGTGTTTTACGGTGCGTATTGTTTTGCAGGTTGGACGGAGAACACGTTGTGTTTGGAAAAGTTATTGAAGGCATGGATACAGTGTTTGCAATTGAAGGTGGAGCAGGCACATACAGTGGTAAACCCAGAAAAAAGGTGGTTATTGCAGATTCAGGCCAAATTCCCAAGACTCAGTGGGATCTTGGATTACAAGCTACAACTGCTACAGAATCATGACAAAGATCATCAGTAGCTAGATTTTCAAAATGAGTTATGTTTCTTTTTCTTGTTTTATGTAGTTTGATTATACATTTACTTGTATCTATTATCTCACTACATGTAATATTAATTAATTACGAATTTCACGTTTAGAAATCATGGGTATGCTTCTTTCAGCATTTGTTTCCTCTTTGCAGTGGCAGGAGTGGAAATCCGTGATGCTATTGCTAGCTTTCATCATACTAAAACCCAATCTGACAAATTAGGTTAAACATTAAACGGGCTGGGTTTAGGGTCGGCTGCCTTAATCTCCCCTATAGCCCACAAAAACCTAACATTCTCCATATCCAATATGAAGTCAATGGGTGCCTACTTCAGTTGGGCTCAATGGCGTTGACCCTAATGGCACGAATCTAACGCAACATGTGTCGGGCTCACTGTTAGCCGGTCAACAGCTTCAGTGCTTCACCCACGTATGATTGATGGATAAAATATAATGTTTGTTCCTCACAGACCGTTTAGAGAAGCTGAGCCACCTTTGCACCACTCCATCTTGATTGGAGAAGATAGTAAACTTTTCACCTTAAAATAAAATAGAATATACTGAGATTATAACATAATTATTTAAGTATCCGATAAACCGTAACAAATAATTAAAGTGTCTAATAAACCGTAACATATAATTAATGTATCTAATAAACCATAAAATTAAATACATCAATATTCACATATGAGTACTGTTGTAATTTTTTAAAACAACTAATCGAATCATTAATGAACGATCAGACACGTGAACGCCTTTCTAGGAATAATAATACAATGTACATTTGGGCCGTGGCCCATTTCGCTATTCGGCCCGTAATATTCTTTATCTTACGACTATATTTCCAACAATAATGTTTTATTGATAAAAAGACAAAGAATGGGTTTGTATGGGTCGGTTTTTTAACTAGTCCAAACCCAAACCAAAATTTTGGTTTTTCGGTTTTTTAAATTCGTTTGGGTTCGATTTTTTTCGTTTTCATCATTTGAAAAACCCAGTTGAGTTTCGGTTTTTTCGCTTAGCCATGAAATTATGCTTATAAAAAACAAACCAAAATATTGTATTTGTATTAAATACATTTAAAGTACAACACCACTTATCATTTAATATTATATGCAAGAATATTTAAATTTAGTAAAAATTATCTTTGTTTTTGGTATCATAAACCTAAAAAAAATCACAAATATACGATTTTTTATAAGACTTTTAGTATCAGAATCAAAAAAATAAATATAGACGGTTTATAAATTATTTAAAATTTTGAAAGGTGATATATATACACATGCATACGCATGTATTTGGTTATTTTGTTTTTTAGGTAAAACAAACCCAAACTTTTGATTTTTTATAAAACTTATACCAAATCCGTTGGTTTATATTTGGGTTTGGTTATTTCGATTTGAATTTTTCGGTTTTTCGGTTTTGGGTTTTTTTTTTTCACTTCCCTAAAGATAACCATGAAATCCTAAATAAAATTAGAGTAAAATGTTGAGATGGTCCATGTGTCTTGATGTATTTGGCCTTTGATTCTTAGGTTAAAAAAGTACTCATAAGGTCCCAAAATTTAAATATTTGTAATGTATACAATTCTTAAATGAGGGTAATTTGGTTAAACATGTGTGCGTAATTTAGTGATTTAGGTACTGTATGTGTTACAAATATTTAAAATTTAAGACAATATGAGTGGCTTATGAAACGTAAAGAAAAGAAGTGATATCGTATTAAGGCACAAGACCGTCTCAACAGTTTACTCTTAAAATTACTATGTTTGAAATTTGAATATATATCTTATGAACACACATGCTAAACTATCTCCAATTTTGAGACAAATTAAACCACTATTAATTGTAGTTTAACTAGGGTGAAACCCGCGCTTCGCGGCGGTAATCGGGGCAGTTGATAATAAAGTTCTGACATAAATGTTTACCGTTGTAAAAATGGGCATTTGAAACATGAAAACGAATCTATAAACACTAAATAAAAAAGTCCGAAGATATTTAAAAAACATTTATACCCGCGCTTCGTGGCTTTAATCGAGCCAATTGATAATAAATGCAAGACTTGAACCATATTTAAAAAAAATTATACTCGCGCTTCGCGGCGTTAATCGGTCAATTGATAATAAATGCAAGACTCGAACCAGATTAAAAAAATAATTTATACCCACGTTTCGCGGTGTTAATCGGGCCAATTGATAATAAAAGCAAGACTCCAAGCAGATTAAAAATATATATATACCCACGCTTCGCGGCGTTAATCGTTGCAATTGATAAGAAATACAAGACTCGAAACAAATTAAAAAAAGAATTACAACCGTAAGATTAAAAATATATACACCCACGCTTCGCGGCATTAATCGGTGCAATTGATAAGAAATACAAGACTTCAAACAGGTTAAAAAAAATTACAACTGTACCAACGTCGGATCCTTTACAAAAAAAAAATTACCACTGTTCGGATATCGTTACAAAAAATTTTTTTGCCCTTTTCTTTGACTTTATTGTGTAAAAAAAAAACACCCATTTACAACTGTAGATGCAACTTCAAAATGTATGTTTTATAATATAACCAACCAGTGAGTGCAATTGAAATACATGTTTATTTAATAGGGATTTTTACATATATCTCGTTGTTAAGAACCTTTATTACATATTAACCAACAATAAAATTCAATTACATATTTCCTCTTGAGAGTAGAAATATGCAATTGACTTTTTTTTTTTATTTAGAAAGAAGAAATATGTTTTAAAAATAATAAATATGTAATTGACATTTTTAACTTGTAAATATGTAATACATGACATTAGGAAGGAGAAATATATAAATACATATATTTAATATTTATACATAGGTTGCATATTATTCTGTATATTAAAAGAGGTGGGGGGAATAGTAACAGTGGGCCCCACGTTTTTTTTTTCTCTTACACACACTCCCACATATTATATATATACACCCACTCTCACATATTATATATATATACTGGTATATTATTAAAAGAGATAAGGGGAGTAGTAAAATGGGTCACCTAGACTTTATCTGTACCATTGATTTGGAATTCCGAAAATAAAAATGTGGTGCGCATTGAATATGAATAAAAAATTGGTTTTGAATAAACAAATCAACTTTAATGTGGATTAATGTGAACCACGTATTTATTTTCAAGATTCGAAAACGACGACCCAAATAGGGTTTAGGAGTTTTCTCTCTATGATTAGTGAGAAAATGTGGTCATTTCTACGGTTTTGGTGGTGTTCGAAAAAAGTAATTGTTATTTGTTTGTTTTCATAGAAAATCGATGTGTGCTTAGGGATTTGGGGTTTTTTTAATTCAACCAATTGGTTGCAGATGAGAAGGATATTGCCAGTTTTTTTAATTATTTTCGTAACATATTTGTATGGATTTTGTATGATTTTATGTTTTTAGAAGAAATTTGTATAGAGTTCATGATAATAGATTTGATTTTGCTATGTAACTTATGTTTCTGCAAATGACATATAATACCCGTTGTCATGAGTGTACTGTGATGACCCGTCGCAACGCGCGGCGGGTATAAACCTAGTTCATTTAAATAAAGACGTTTTACAAGAAATTGAGACTTTAAATCTTTAAATATACATTTGCTATTATCTTAAAATAAAATAAAAAATCAAATATATAACATGTTTTGTTGCAAACGAGGAAGCGTCACGCACGTGTTGTCACCTAACATTGCTGGAGAGACGGGTCATTTAATACTGACTTGTTGAAGATGAACTAAAAAAAATTAAAAACTTAAAAACATATAACAAATACAAAACAAACGTGACAGAAAAATCAAAAACAAAAGTTTCGAAATCGCTCCATGACTGAGCAAGGTAATAAAAAATAGAGTTAATTGCAATTTGTAATCCAGTGGTTTAACCCTTACCACAGGTTGCAGCCCTCATTTTTTATTTTAGCAACTTGCAACCCTGTGGTTCTAAAACACCTGTTACATACATCCTTACAGTTAAATTTAACACAACTCTATTTGTTTTTTAAGGGTAAAATTGTAATCTTAAAGTTGTTATCATTAAAATTGTCTTCTTCAATGAAGGGCAACCTTTTTCACCATCTCCTTCAACTTTCTACCATCCATGTGAGGATACTATCAAACAAATTAAGATTGCTCCTATGTAAAAAAAAGTATACCAATGCTATTTCTTTGTCATATTTATGCGACATCTTTGTTGTTTATGTGCACCCGAAAGAATTATCACAAAACCAACGTGCCATACAAACACAAATGAATAATTCGAATTGATATTGATGCCCCAAATCGTATACTGAAGAAATGGATAATTCAAATGAATATATGATAATTCAAATTGATATTTAATAGCTCCTATCAAAATGAGAGCAATTAGGATTGAGAGCAAATAGGATACCTATGCGGCAGGAATGAGAAAATAGGATTCAGACGTAGTGGTCAGTAAACTTCAAAGCTCAAACTATTAGGGTTTTCAACTTTCAAAAGATTTAAGAATATAAAAAAAATAAACATCTTTAAGATTACAATTTTACCCTTCAAAAACAAACACAGGTTATGTTAAATTTAACTGTAATGGTACAGATTATAGGTGTTTTAGAATCACATGGTTGCAAGTTGTGAAAATAAAAAAGAAGTGTTGCAACGTGTGGTAAGGGTTAAACCACAGGGTTGCAAATTGCAATTAACTCTAAAAAATAACTAAAAAAGAGCATAAATATAAACAATAAAAAGTTAAAAATGAAATGAAAAAACATGGCGATAGGGAGTTTCGAACGATAGTGGGAACAAACACGTAAGAACAAACCAAGCAGAAATAAAAATTTGTTAAAACTCCACTAAAGTAATATGCATTGTAAAAACTTAATTTAGTAAAAAAGAATTCTTCACAGTGAGATTAGAGGCTATAAACGAATTGTACGTTCAACAAAAAATTGTAAACCATTCGGCAGAAATATCATTTAAAATGTTCGTTTAGTTAAATGAATTGACATGAACATAGATCATGTTTGTTCATCTGTGTTTATCAACGTTCGGTAATGTGTTCGTTTATGTTTGTTTACGTTCATTATTATATTTATTCATTAATTGTGTTTTATATTTTTATTTTTTTCATCTAATACCATAACATTTAAACTATACATATATTCATTTAAAATTTGTATTTTGTTAAAAACATATTAATTCGAAACTAATTTGAAACATTTGTTTGATGTAAATTCAATTACGATTATTATTATTATTATTAACTTTTGATTTAAGTATTTTTTTTTTTGTTTTAAATATCAAGCGTTAACTTTATATTTAGGTAAAATGATTATGTCTAATATTTTAGATTGAGAATATTGATTTTTATTTTTTTTAAATAATATATGTCCGTTTATGTTTGTAAAACGTAAACAGTTCGTGAACAAGTTCAATTTCTTAATAAACAAACACATAATCTTTTTTTCATTCGATTAGTGTTAATGAAAATGTTAAAAATTAAACGAACAAATACGAACAAAACTCGCTCAAGCTGATTCCATTTTTGTTCACTGTTATAAACTTCACAAAACTCCATGAGAAATAGGTTTTTGAGTGGGATCAGGTCAGGTGGGGTGGAGCCTGTAGGAGCTCATTAGCCTCATTGGTTCATTCATTTCATAAGCTCTTAATACTGATGACGATGATAAATTGAATGTAACGTGGTGGCTTGGTGGGTCAAACAAGACGATGATTTTGAAAACAAGATCCAATCGGCCATGTGATCCATGTGGTTAACATGCAAAGCATATCCTCTCACATCACATCTGAAACCCTAGCAAAGCTCATGAATTTAACAATATTCGATTCGTTTCTGCTGCTAGACTCTTCTACGAATCAAGTCCATCAAGATTGACTACTTCATCGCACCTCAAAACACATGCCATGGCCAGCTCCGACGACACCACCCTCGCCGGCAAGTCCTCCGGCGTCTACGAACCTCCATCTAAACCTCTAACGTCCACCTACATCGATGAATTCCACCACCACCACTCTCCGCCGCCCTCCGAATCAGACCCATCATCATCTCACTATCCGACAAACATCACTTACAATCACCAATCTTCCCGCCCCATCAAAGACCTCCCCTTTCTCCTTCTCTTCCTCCTGTTTGTTATCTCCACCTTCGCCTTCGGTATATTTGCTTCCGTCAATAAAAACCCTAACTCTCCCTCCTCTGTTTCTGCTTTTGTCTACGACATCCGCATCGATTCTTGCATCAAAGACCGTGCAGTAATCGGGGATAGGGGTTTGTTTCTCAACTTATTAAGATCTGATTCAGGTTATCTTTTGAAGAATCTGATACTGACACTTGTAGTTACTTTGATTTTAAGCATACCCATATCTTTGTTTCTACTGTTTTCACTCAAGCATTACGCCAAACAGTTGGTTTACATCTCACTTCCGTTCTTTGTTATAGTTCCAATCTTCTTAGACTTGTATTGGTTCGTCGCCTGTACTATCAATTCTACTTGCAGCGAGAAGTTCCCATTAGGTTACAGAATCATAGTGATGGTGTTTGTGCTTTTGGTAATTGGGGTGATTGTGTGGATATTTGTGCTCAATTGGGGTAGGGTTGAGTTGACTGTGAGGATAATCAGGGTATCGGCTGATGCGTTGTCTAACAACTTGGGGTTGTTTGGGGTGCTTCCGGTTATGATTTTGGGGTTAATTGCTTATTTTGTTCCAATTGTTGTGTTCTTAGTGTATGCGAGATTAAACGGGGAGATTGTGCCTAAAGAGAATCATGGGAAGATCTTTTGCCAATGGAAACAAGATAGTTGGGTTCCAGCTTACTATGCTTTGGCAATTCTTACAATGTTGTGGTCTGCTGCTGCAATGGTGGAAGCACAGGTTTATGTAATCAGTGGGACTATTGCTCAGTGGTACTTCTCAAAAGAAGATTCAAGAATTAAGCGGAGCATACGAAGTTCTTTAAGGTATCTTTTTCTCAATTGAGTATCTTTCCTTCATCTTATTACTGTTTTTATGATATTAACAATCGTATTTAAGTTGGGATTTTTGTCAAGATGTTAACTTTATTTAGTAACTATATTCTTTTTGCAGAAATGCATTTGGCCCGTCCGCTGGAACAATATGTTTTTCAGGACTGTTGATTGCTGTTGTACGTATAGTGCGTGGTGCAGTTGATACTGCAGCAAATGAAGATGCAAGTGGAATGATCAATGTTATTCTCAAATGCTGTGTCAACGCCCTATTATCAGCATTTGAGTTCCTTAACAAATTCACTATAAATTTTGCAGCTATAACTGGTGAAGCTTATTGCTCCTCTGCCAGGTTGACTTATGAACTTCTAAGACGTAACCTTCTCTCGGCTGTTGTTGTGGAGATTGTTTCCACGCGTCTTTTGGCTGCAATAATCTTTGTTCTCTCAGTAATTTATGCTATTGTGGTCAGTAGCTTTCTCACTTTATTCTCTGTTGATTTGCTTTAAGATTGTCTGGGTCAAAAGTCTAACCAAGAAATTTGTTTATGGGTCAACACTCAAACGGGGTTGACCTAACGTGCATTTATTCTCGTATGAATCTTGTTTGTAACCCGGACTGTTTTTATACGTGTGCTGAAGCTTTAGTAACTCGTATGTAACAATGCATGCAGGTTTGTGTGATCTTAAATGCAGCAAGTGATCTAGGGGTAGATTCATACTTTGTAGCCGTGGTGACATTTGTAGTCATGCTGGTGATTCTTGGGTTTTTGGTGCATGTGCTGGACAATGTTATTGACACGGTTTACATTTGCTATGCTATTGACAGAGACAAAGGGGAGGTATGTAAAACGGATGTTCATGAGATTTATGTTCATCTCCCGATTAGTAGAAACCATAGTCCATCCTATTTAAATGCTAGAACTCCACTTCTTGTATGATTATTATAATTTTTGGACTTCTTTAGAGCACTCTTGAAGTTTTGTGTTTTGTTTGTGCTTTGTACAACACCCTGATTCTTTTTGTCTGTTTAATAACATATCCTGCTAGTGTTAGCTAACATTATACCATCAACACATCACATTTTATTCGAGAATTTGAGCATTATTTACATGTTCATTGATGTTTAATTGGAAGGTGTTGTTGCATACACACATATTAGGATCCTGATTACTATAAGAACTGCACCTCTTAGTTCATCGATTAACCAACCAGTTCACATGACTTTCTAGCCATAAGGTGTTAGCCATGAGTAGCGTTCTCCTGCTATTCCACATTGGCGGCTCTCTATTTCCTTGTTCTTGATCGAGGTTTTTTTTTTATCTAATGATCATCTTCAACCATCATTGCTTAGTAAAATCAAATTAGGGTTTTTTCTTTTGAAAATCATGAAGAAAATAGCACACAAAATGTTTGATGTTTGTGAATGAGATAAGTTACAAATAGGTTTCTTCTTATATTTTAGATCTTGAACAAATTAGGTTTGAAGAGAATTTTTATGAAGGTTTGGTGCTCATGTTAGAAATATGCATGAAGCAAAAGAACTAAGATCTGATGTCCCGTTGTCAAAACCTGCTTATAAAACGCCTTGCTGCCAATGTGGGACTAGCCCACTTGGTAGAGGCATTGCCTCTTAGGAAGGAGGTCTTGGGTTCAAATACAAGCAAAGGGTATTTGGGTGTAATTTAGGAGTACGACTATTGCTGTTCAAAAAAAATAAAATGCCTGGCTTATTAAAAGTATGCAGATTTGTGGGACCATTATAACCCATCTATAAAAATGTATCACAACTGTGCATCACAGTTTGGTGCACCATTGTAAAAGCATTTTGATGCACCAATGTCGACATTTCCAACATGATAAATTACAAAGTTACAGCAAAATTATAGGTTTGATGTATTGATGTGGAAGTGCATCAAAATGCAAGAATGTTGTTTAAAAATGCATCAATTTATTGCATTGCTTGCCTTTAGTTTAATGATTACTCCAATAGTGTTATAAGCATACAATTTACTTGCTTAGATATTATCTGGGCTTCGAATTTAATGTGTTAATTGTAGCTTCGGATATGTCATATTAATATATTAAGTTTGATATGCATCTTGAAATGATTTGATAGTATTCTATGCTTTTAGATGATCAACAAAGTTGGATGGAAACAGGGTAATTTGTTATTAAGTAGTTCTATTTGTGAAGGTTTATCTTTGATACTATTAACACGGATTAGTGTTTCGTGTTTCAAGTCATCATAAATAAATATGATGGTATTAAATTTTGATGTACATATATGATTTTGAAGCGTGATTCTGATGCTTTCTTTTATGCATTGTTGTAGTTTCATGTATCTTTGTAAATACAGTTATGCTTCATATAATAAACGTTGTAATGTGTCATTGTAAACATATGCATCAAACACATTAAAAACATACATTAATGCTGTATGCTTTAATAATTGTAAACATGTGCATCAAAATGCAATGCAAATATGCAATTGTCCATAAAACAAGTTTCAATGTGTTGTAATGCTGCATTTTGTTGCACCGTTCAAAGCCTCCACACCGAAATGTAAAAATTTTGATACGGTATAGTTAGGGGTGTTCGCGGTCCGGAGTTTAAGGTTTTTAAGTGGAACCGTAACCGAACCGTTAATAACGGTTTTTGAAACCAAAACTAAACTGTTTAAAATAAAAAACCAAACCGAATTGAACCGTTATCAACGGTTTTGTTCCGGTTTGGTATGTGGTTTGAGATTTTGATCCATTAAAAATAAAATCGAATCAAATGCAACCTTTTATGTTTCAAAACAGACTATTTACACAAAGTTTATATGTATTTTTTTAAAATAGCGAATAAATCAAGAACTCAATATGTGCATACACACATATATAAACATCTATATATGCATATATATGTATATATCGATATATCTATGTGTATGCACGTGTATCTATATTTATATATATGTGTGCACACACATATACGGTCTGGTCCGGTTTTTTATAAAAACCGTAAACCAAACCGTTTATTACGGTTTTAAACTTTTGAAACCGGCAGATCGGATGTTTGAAAAAAACCAACCGTGAAACCGAATCGATCAACGGTTTGGGTGGTTTCACGGTTTGGAACCAAACCGTGAACACCCCTAGGTATAGTAACTACCGGTTTAGCAACTACCACCAACAAACAAACCTACCATTGTCTTCGATGTTGCTTCAAAAATGTAAAAAATTCTTTGTGCATTCATATTCTCTCCTCCACCGAATAGGCGTTTGTAGTTGGTTCCAATGGTGATGTATTGCATTTATAATTCATGCTTTATAGGAAATTAGATGAAAGTTATATTCACCTAAAGTATTTATATTTACCTGCACCAATCAATGTGGTCATAATTAAATGAAAAACAAGACTGTGTAATAATACTTGACCAGGAGTGATAAGCCTCTCTAGTGTCTCGGTTACACTCTATCACCCATTACACCTTAGCCGTGATCATAAAGGTGAACATCGAGGCACGATCATTATACGCCTCATATAGGTCCTATACAAGGCGAATAACCCCTATGACACCTATTGATTCAACAACGATTGGTCTTTTATATGTCTCAAATAGGAGCCATACAAGGTGTATAGTCCTATACGAGTCCAATCATTAATAATAAGAAATTATGACAAATGTTGATTAGACATGTATAGGGATGGCAATAGGCTGGGTTTGGGACGGGTTTGAGTAATCACAGTCCCATACCCGTTTATAAAAGTATGTCTCATACCCGTCCCAAAACCTTCGGGTATCTATTGGGTACCGGGTATCCTGGGGGGGGTTTCGGGTATCCTGGTGGGTTTAGTTATATAACTGGCTTAAATCACGTCGCGTATCGGGTAACTAATAATAAATTTATTTTTTTAACCAATAACTATATGATAAATATGACAATAACAAATTATTAATATATCAAATATCATGAAATTTCAAAATATCATAAGTTAATTACCATCGTTCAATATAAACAAAAAAATGTCAATTAACAAAATGGTTTAAAAAAATGTTGCAGTTGTCACAAAAAAAAAACAAAGATAAAAAAAGAAACAAAATCTATGAACAATTTCTAAAGTTCAAAAAAAAAGAGAAAAGAAACAAATTCTATCTACTTCAAATGTATATAAATGGGTATTTATAATCGGGTAAACGGGTATATATAATCGGTCCGGGTAAACGGGCATGTGAACAATTCCCAAGTCCGTCCCATACACGTGAAAATTTGAAAAATTAATCACATACCCGGCCCAATACCCATCGGGCTTGGGAATACCGTCGCATATGCAGCGGCCAGGGGGTTTCGGGTAAACCCGTCGGGCTCGGGTTTTTTTGCCATCCCTAGACTTGTACAAATTTCTTCTTTTTAAGATCATTTATTACATATCTGCTCAAGTAAAAAAAATATATTTCCCTATGCTAAAACACATTTCCTCTTTCAAATAAAAAAGTCAATTACATATTTTCCACTCTTAAAAGAAAATATGTAATTTATTATAACAGTTGAGTAAATATGTAATAAACCTATACAAGACGTATTACGTATATAATGTGTGAAGGATGAGAGGCAAGTGTAAGTATAACATGAACCATAACTAAATAGATACTCTCATCAAGAATTTGAGATATGGAGTTGGAGTTTGTGTTTACTTGTATTTGAAATTGTTATTTTTTATTATTTTCTTTTTGACAGCCTACTTTAAGTAAAAACAATACCATTTATTATTATTATGCTTACTAAATTAGTTCGCGGTCCGGTTTTAAACAATGAAAGCTTCCAAATCAGCCAGCGGTCTGGTTTCGTAGTTGGTTTTTTGACATTATTTCATAAAGATTTGGTTGGTTAGTTTCAAAAATTTTAAACCGTAGTGAATGGTTTGGAATACGATTTCACTAAAAACATGTCAGAAAAAACCGAAGCTACCGGATGTTTATATACATGTGTGTGTGCATGTGTATGGTTGACATTCAATAAAAAAAAAATATGTTTTGGGCTTGAAGATTATTAGCCCTTCCCAAACCATAATACACCTAAGTTTGATTCGGTTTAATGTTTAATTAGCTCAAAAAGGCCAAATCCCGAAAGTCAAAATCGAGAAAGCTCAAACTGTAAAACTAAAACTGGAATCAAGCTGTTGATAACGGTTTGTTTTAGTTTAGTTTGGTATATATTTTTAACGGTTTAGTTTTCATATTCGTTACTTAAAAAAACCCTCATTGAAGATTTTGTTTACGGTTTGGTTCATATCTTCTCCTCGTTCACGCGTTTTCACTTTCTTAATTTGCAATTCTCAATCTTCACAAAAACCCTCCTGGATTCATACCCAACGCACAATCAGATCAAAAATGGCATCACAAAACCTTAGAAATCTCTACCCAGAAGTTATTCAATCAAACCCAGATTCATCATCGCCATTTTCATATTCAAAACCATCCTCCCCTGCACCTTCAGCTCCTCCTCTGTACCCATCACTCGATTTGAAAGATTTAGAAGAAAACCTCTTTGTTGACACTCATCATTCTTACGATCCACACGATCTTACATCAATCCAACCTTCTGAGGAAGTTATAATCAAAATCCCAGGCTCAATCGTTCACTTGATCGACAAGCAACAAAGCATCGAACTCGCTTCGGGTGTATTGGAAGTAATTCGTCTCCGGCAAGGCAACGCCGTGGTCGCCGTCCTCGCTCGCATCGACGACTTGATTCAATGGCCGTTGGTGAAAGACGAAGCCGCTGTGAAATTAGACGGATCGCATTACTTCTTCACCCTTCGTGTCCCTTCAGATCCAAATACAGATTCTGAATCGGATCATTTGTTGAATTACGGGCTAACAGTTACAGGGAAAGGTTCGGAGAAAGCTCTGGAAGAATTTGATCAGGTTTTGGAGGAGTATAGTGCGTTTTCGGTGAAGGCGGTGGAGAGGAGTGTGGTTGGGGCGGAGAAGGGTGGTTCTGCGGAGGCGAAAGCGGCGGCGTACTGGACGACGTTGGCCCCAAATGTGGAGGATTATAGTGGGTCTGTTGCGAGGATGATTGCTGCGGGATCTGGTCAGTTGATCAAGGGGATTTTGTGGTGTGGGGATGTGACTGTGGATCGATTGAAATGGGGGAATGAGTTGTTGAAGAAGAAGACGAAATCTGGTTCGAAATCTGAAGTTAGTCCCCAAACTTTGAAGAGAATGAAAAGGTATCGTCTTGTTTTCTTCTGTTTGTATTCCTAACATAAATAAACACAATTATATATTTAAATTAAATTATAAATACCATCACCATCACCATCAAAATTTGATTATTATATCTGCATAACTTACAAGTAAAATTAAACAAAGATGTTGATGACTGAACGCACGAACGCATGTGTTCATGTTCGTTCGTTTAACTAATCTTGTTCATGTTTGCTCGTTGTTTATTAAACAAACGTTGTCGTGTTGTTGATCACATATTTGGTATGCCAACAAGAAGCATTGAAACATGAATCTTGTTTCAGGGTTAAGAGGCTTACAAAGATGTCAGAGGGAGTGGCCAACGGGATTCTTTCTGGTGCTGTGAAGGTATCTGGAGTCGTCACTGGTTCAATCGCCAACTCAAAACCTGGCAAGAAGTTCTTCAATCTTCTTCCTGGTGAAATAGTTCTTGCATCATTGGATGGTTTCAGTATGTCTCCCTTTCAAGAACCTTCTAAAAAAACATTTTTTTTTTGGTTTTTTCTAATTTTTGGTTTTGTTACAGACAAAGTATGTGATGCCATTGAAGTATCAGGGAGAAACGTGATGTCAACAACCTCAACTGTCACAACAGACTATGTTTCACACAGGTAACTTCCATCTATCAAAATCTTGTTTGAAATCTCAACCTTGAACCTTTTGGTTGTTGGTGAACAGACATGGTGAAGATGCAGCACAAGTGACACACGCAGGGATGAGTGCAGCCGGGCATGCGGTTGGGACTGCTTGGGCTGTGTTTAAAATAAGAAAAGCATTGAACCCGAAGAGTGCTATTAAGCCTACAACTCTTGTCAAAGCTGCAGCCTCGCAATCGAAATCGTCTAATAAATCCAAATCATAAATCAATGTTGGTTAGTGTCTTGTATAATTCTTGTTTTCTATTATTATAATGATGTGATCATGGCTGTGTTTAATGAAGATTTGTATGCGACTTTGCTTTGTTTGCATTCATCATGTGAATAATTATATAAAAAAAAACAGAAATTTGTGGTTCTTGTATAATTAGGATATTCCAGAGAAAAACATAGTATGCCCTCCTCTATCAGCGTATTTTTTTTTTGCAATTAGGGGTCTTTTTGATTGTATCTTTTATCACATTAGGATATTTTACATCGTTGAATCCCCTTTTGCCAGATTATTTTTGATGTAATTATAAAAAGCTAAAGGGTTCAGTCACTTCTCACTTAGTTTTCTTATGAGGCCTTAATTTTTATTTAATTGCGACGTCTCATCTTTGTACATAACAATAAATATGTATGGGTTGCTTTTGTTTAATCGCACAACTCAAAAACACTCTATACACTCTAAAAAAACCGCTCACTATGCTCTCTAAAAAATCTTTACTCTCAAATGGTTTCATCAAGTGGAAACTCCTCAAGTGGTTGTGATGTCTCTTCCACTCTACAAGTTCTTGAAGTTATCTCTACAAAGAGGAACCCAAAAATACGGTGCAACTTTGATTTATGTGTTATGTCGAACTGGCTAGACGAAGCTCGATGCAAGTTGTACTTTTTTTATTACGATTACGGATTTATGATTTGTTTAGTTGTATTTTTATTTTTCAAGATCATGAAATTTTTTATTAAGTTTTTTAAGTTGTGTTTAAACTTAAGTTTTGTCTTTAAACTTGTAAAACAAAACTAGTTTAGGAAACTGGTTTAGACCGAACCGATTTGAAACCTATCCGAACCGGTTTGAAACCTATCCGAACCGGTATCAATCAGCTCAGTCCATTCATGCTAAAAACCGGTTTACATATCAAATTTTCAAACCAAACCGGTTTGTACACCACTACTCACAATAGAGTCCATGGATACTTCATACTAGAGGTGTACAAATCGGGTTTTTTTTTGAACCGGTTCCGGTTCCGGTTCCAGTTCCAGTCAACAAAGTCAATACCCGGTTCCGGTTCCAGTTCCGGGTTTTAACCGGTTCCGGTTCGGGTTTTGGCCGGTTCGGGTGGAACCAGTTCCGGTTTTCCGGTTTCGGTTCCGGTTCCGGTTCTAATTTGTCTAAAAAACCGTACCCGTTCGTACCCATCGGTTCGGGTATGACCGGTTCCGGTTCGGGTTGTCGGTTCCCTTTTTTTGTACACCTCTACTTCATACTTTGATTATTTGATAGTTCCATGCTTTATGGTTCGGAAACTCGGAATAACTAAAATAAAGTTAAAAAGAAATGGGCTTGGTGGAAAGTTGCCAAAAATCCTTTACCGGCCCAAAATAAATATCAGCCTCAGCCTGGGCCCTAGGTGAGTAATATACTATAATATACTAATATGATTTATTTCAAGAATTTAGAATTTGATGCAACAAATTGTTTTCTAAGATTACAGCAAATAAAAAACAAGTACGTATCAAAATCAAATCAGCAACATTAGAGTATAATGATCACGTCACACAAAACTGGCTTGGGTTTAGACGAAAGCTCTAGGGTAGGTGTTCTTTAAAAGTAAAAGGTTACTGTTAAAAAAAAATTATCAATTAGGCTACTATATCTCATAGCATATGAAGGGGAAAAAAAAAATTCATTATTGGATGTATCAATTAGAGAACTCCTTAACCCTCGTATTGTTTTTGATAACTTTTAATTGATCAAACTTGATTGAATTATAAAGTTAAAATACAATTTATTTATATTAATCTTAATTATGTTAGTAAAATAAAGTTTAATTAAAGAAAACATGAAAAGAACATGAAATAAACCCCCATCGATCGTTACCTGGAGCCCCATATGTTTGACTAAGCCACTCTTTGAAGAAACTTTTCGCATTCAACATTCAAGTTAATAATGAAAAAGAAAAAAAATAAAAAAAAGGTCACCATTATTTGTTTCCATGGACTTGGTGCGTACGTGAAAAATCAAAGAAAACAATTGCTTTCCATATACGTGGCCACGCATAGATAAACCAACTAGCTATAGACCGGTATAAATTCTCTTTGATATGATGTTGTTAGAAAATAAATTTTATAATAAAGACTATGGTTTTCCTTTGGAAGTAAATAAATGAGATTAAGCCTTTTATTTTGACTAATCCTAATATCACATACCAATTCCTTACCATTACAATTCGTAAACATCTCAAGCATGTCCACTTAATTTTATCATCACCATACACTCTAAACAAGAACCCGATGAGATCTAGTGCTTAAGGGATCACATTAAGAATCAACGCTTCGTTTACTGGATTCACATGTTACATCTTATTTATATTTTTATTATTGTTTTCGTATACATATTTATAATTTAACCTTAGGAATTGATCAACATAGCATCCTCGTTTAGTCATGCTCTAACACTTGCACCAAATTTTACAACTATGGTGTATAAGTGTGTGTGCATGGATTCATTTTAACAAAATCAACAAGTTGGGTAAAATTAAAAAAGTATTTATAGATGCGTGATTTAAGATGTATAAAACAAAATACAAGAAAAAAAAATGAGAATTTAATATAAGAGAAAACCATGATAATAAGACTGAAAAAACCGCAGAGTTATATATGTTCCTCTTAGAGATGTTACATTTTAATCATTCAAATTAAACATAAGATTACCTTTTAACCATTAAAAGGTTATAATTCATTTATTAGATAACTTCTTAGTGATCATTAAAAGACTATCGAACAATCTCTTAGTTACTTGTTTAATATTATTGTAGGTGTGTATAAAAGGGTCTGATCCTCATACAAAGACAAATTTGCATGAAAATATGATAATAATCAGAGAAGATAATTATTTTGTATGATAATTATCACAAGAAGCGGGATAGTTACTGTGAAACTTTTGTATACTTCACAACATATAACTCATTTTTTTTTATAACTTTATATACGTGTGTGTATTTCCACTTGTTAATAATGAAACTAGGATAAAGTACTACTTATATTTATGTCTTTATTTGTTTAGCAACACTTTTTCCTTTTTTTTTTTTTTTCATTTTAGCAACTACTATTATATGTTTATCGGTTAACCTAATATTTATAAAAAGAAAAAAAGGTCAACAATAATAATAACTTATTTTGAATATATTAAACGAATAAATAATGAGATATGATAAAATGACGAAATAGTAAGGGTGGCTGAGAAGGCTCATATCAACCTTTTCTTTAGATAAGGTTGGAGTTTATAATTTATCCTTAGATTATGGGTAGCAGTGGGGTCATCGCCGCAACCGAGCACATGCTATGACGGTAGCTAAAGCTTGTTAGATTTTGACGTTTTTACTTGTCAATGATTCACCCTTAACTTACAAATTTGCGTTTAATTACCCTCGCATTTTGTAAACTTTAAAAATTGATTAAAAACTTGAAAAATAATTTAAAAAGGGTTATCTTAATTCTTATTTAGGGTCAGCATAAGCTTTTTGGTGACATAAAGCGGATTGAAAAATTTTGTCTTTTTCTACTATATATAAAAACTTTTATCTTTTATCTAAGCTTATGACAAAAAAACAAACAAATAAACCGAGTATATTCCCACTATGTGGGGTCTGGGGAGGGTGAGACGAAAACAAACATTACCTCTACCCCAGATGTGGTAGAAAGGCTGCTTCTAAGAGACCCCAGGCTAAAAAAAACAGTTTTTTTCTTCCCAAAGAACACGATACCATATACAAACAAATATATGCCGTAACACACATTTTCATACATATACACACATAAAAGTAACAGTCAGACACACCCTTGCATATTACACATGAGAAACATCATAGGTAGGAAAGACAAAACAAACAGAGCAAGCAGGAGACCATCCAACCATAAGCAGGAAAAACAATTACACCAAACGACACGCCAAACTTAAACACACCGCTAGCACGCAGACCAATCGACCACAACCACCTATGACCCATGCATTCTATGAAACTAAGATCTTACCAACTTGCATCCTACACAAACTAGAAATCTTTCGCCTTTATCCTACGTCTCCATGAACTCCTATCACTGATCATGTCCTCCGAGATGTGCAACTCCGACAAATCATGGCGAATCTGCTCATCCCATGTCAACCTGGGTCGTCCTCTACTCCTCTTTCCCTCCACAATAAGGCTCTCTACTCTTCGAACAGGTGCCAGCCGGTTTCTCCTCATCACATGTCCGAACCATCTCAATCTTCCTTCCCTTACTTTGTCTGAGATGCACGCTACCTCCAATCTTTCCCTGATGAGTTCGTTCCTTATTCGATCAAGCCTTGTGTGCCCACACATCCATCTTAGCATCCTCATCTCGGCCGACTCTAACTTTCTCGCTTGAGTCTTTTTGATTGGCCAACAATCACTCCCATACATCATGGCAGGTCTTACTGCGCCCCTATAGAACTTGCCTTTTAGTTTTTCTGGGAACCTCTTGTCGCATAGGATGGTTGTAGCTGCTCTCCACTTGTTCCAACCTGCTTGGACCCGATGAGCTACGTCACTGTCAATGTCCCCGTCACTCTGGACGAACGATCCCAGATATTTAAACTTTGTTGTCTTCGACACCTCCTGGTCACCAATAGTCACATGGTTCTCCTCCGCGATGCTACCACTAAAGTTACAGTATAGATACTCGGTCTTTGACCTGCTGATGCGCAAGCCTTTGCTCTCTAAGGCCAATCGCCACTCCTCTAGCCTAGCATTTAGGTCCTCTACGCTTTCTGCCACTAGCACTATATCATCCGCAAAAAGCATGCACCATGGAATGTCCTGCTGAATAGACCTCGACAACTCATCTAGAATAACTGCAAAAAGGAACGGGCTAAGTGCCGAACCTTGGTGTAGTCCCACCTCCATCGGGAAAGACTCTGTCTTTCCCACCGGTGCTCTAACACTAGTTTTAGCCCCTGCATATGTATCTCTTATCAACTCTATATATCTCCAAGGGATACTTCTTCTCTCCAGGCTATCCCAAATCACCTGGCGTGGCACACTATCATATGCCTTCTCAAGGTCGATGAACACCATGTGTAAATCTCTCTTCTTCTCTCTATATCTCTCCATCAGCCTCCTCAAAATGTGTATCGCCTCTGTGGTCGACCTCCCTGGCATAAAACCGAATTGGTTCTCAGTCACCTGGGTTTCTCTCCTCAATCTTGTCTCGATCACTCTTTCCCAGAGTTTTATTGTATGACTCAGTAGTTTAATTCCCCTATAGTTAGCGCAACACTGTGCGTCTCCCTTGTTCTTATATAAGGGAACTAAGACACTAGTTCTCCACTGATCCGACATCTTGCCTGTCTGGATTATGTTGTTGAACAAAGTGGTCAACCAGCTGACTCCTTCATCTTGTAAACAAAAAGGTATAAATAATAAACAACGAAAAAGTTAACAATACATAAATCACAAACAAAATATGAAGATTAATTACAAATATTAAAACAATTTTTTTTACACAAATCATAATTCGTTAAAAAAAGGCCAAAAGTCAATGTGAGACTATCCTAATTGGTGAAGACATGATCTCTTACAAAAAAGGTCTTGTGTTCAAATCCAAGCAAAAGAGGAATATTAAGATTTAGTTTAGAAGTATTAGTAGGATAATATGACTTTTGAAAAAAACTCAAAAATTTGAGACCCCTAGATTTTGATGGCTCTAAGTTAAGGCTTTTTTTTACACCTCAAAGCCGGCCTTGATCTTATTCTCACATACCTAACACCCTCTATACGCCTCGTATAGGCATATAGAGGTTATGCATAACCAATCACTGATTGTGTATAGAAGGGTTATCATTAGTTGTCAGAATTTCTCAGCAACGATGATTGAACTCTTATACGTAGTGTATACGTGACCAATCATTGTCGAATCATTGGGTTTTAGAGGGCTATGCGCCTCGTATATGCGTATACAAAACGTGTATGGTATGTGGGGTGTTAAAAATAAAACAGCTGGGCACGTAAATAATGGATCTCTTTGAAAAAGAGAGATTGACCTTTATACATACGGCTATGACTTTTGGTAACACTCATGCATGTTCTTTCCCTTCATAGTTCATATGATATTATTAAAAATCACACATAACACAAACACTAATTTAATGTGTAGCTATTTTTACCTCGTGTCTCATCAAAGTCTAATCCCCCCAATTTTATGATTTGTTTAATCATTCATGCCCATACCATCTATAAAATGTCAAACTCAACAATAATAAATCATGAAGAACAGATGCATGTGCATGAATTTATTAGTACATGCATATCAAATTTGTGAGGCTGAGTTACGTGTAAGTTTTAAAAGTTGTGTTTAGTTGGATCCACATGTATGCAAAAACTTATACTAGCATACAAATGGGTGTATTATGATCGGACATAAATTAAGGATGATACACAATTATATTAATGAGTGGACTAGACAACCATTTAATACATTTTACTCATGTACGCAATACTATTCGAACGATTAATTTAGTAAGCCATCATAACTTTTTTTTTGAACGGCTAACTAATCAACTGTTGGGTATTCCGTACACGGCCCCTAATAGCTAAAGAATGCTCGAGTTGGCCACTAGTCCAGACGGACGGAGCCAAGGATGCCCGAGTTGGCCACTAGTCCAGACGGACGGAGCCCCTAGCCCACCAGCCACCAATTCCTGGGGAAACCCCGACCCAAGCTGTAACAACCGGTTTTTAATAATGAATGTATTGTGAATAATCGTTAATTGAACAATTGTGGTTGTGGTGATTTAAAAATATGCGAGAATTACGTCATCAATGGCAAGAACAAATGTGATCGTTCTAGAAATCCATATTAATTTGATGATTGTAATTATTACAAATTGATAGTATGTGAGAAATGATGAACGTGGGAGAAAACCGTGCGTGAAACGGAGTTACGGATCATCCGGAATCACGAAACGAAGAAAATTACAAAATATTATGCTTTGGGACTCTTCGCGGTACGCGAAGGACTCAAAATATCTAAAAAGCTCCGGATTTCTTCGCGGTACGCGAAGAGTTCTTTTGCTCTCCTTCGCGTTACGCGACGGGTAGGGCGGTTTGACAGATTTCTATTCTTATCAGAATAGCATCAGAAATTATATTTTTTCAATATCTCGACCTCAAACACACCCAGGGACGATCTGATCGAAATTTTGTCATCAAAATTAAGTTTTTAAGCTACCAGAACGTTTGGATCAAGCTAGGATTCGATCCTACAACTCCTGATCGTCGATTTCATCCGAGAACTTCGTTCAAAGGATTAACGATTCGATTTCTCTTACTAGTTTAATATTGTGTGGATTAAATTTAGTTTTGATTGTAATACTGTGATTATGGGTATTGATTATTGCCTAGTTGATAACTAGGGATTGTTAGAAAAACGAAGAACTTGCTGTTTTGATGGTGAAATCTTCGTTTTGAAGTCGGGATAATGTCCGGTTATTATGAAACCCATATCATGGTGTGATAACTAGTAGGATAGGGTGAATATGATTTTAAATGAAATAGGGATTATGATCCATGAGTTAAATGATGATTATGATGAATTGATGTTAAAAATTATTAACAAGTTATGATCTTAAATAAAAAAAAAATAATTAAAGATCGTAACTAATATAATGAACATCAATTAATTAATAAATTGCCTGGGAAGGCATGAGATATGATTAATTATGATCATTGACTAAAACTTGCTAAATATAGTAAGATAGAGTCAATTATGTGATAAATTGACTTTAAGGAAGTCAAATCAGTCAAGTGTGTTGAACTTGATTGTATGTGCTATATGTGTTGAAACTAGTTGTATGTGAATTTTGCAACTAGGTGGTAGTAGTGGAAATCAAACCACTAGTCATAGAGCAGGAAAAGAGCCTGCAGTTGCTAATCTCTTATCTGATCAAGGTAAGTAATCCCACAACTATAACATCACATAATAAATATTGAATTAGTTGTAGAATAATTGGTATGATAAATATGGCATTGGTGATAGGTGAATGTTGAATAATAAAAGTTCAACAACCTATGATAAATCCAATACCTTGGTGAATAATAGTGTGGGAATTCTATGATGGAAGTATCGGTGGGTGAACATTATAGCAATTTGATTAAATTAATTATGACTCCACAATGGTGGATAGCCAGAGGTCCTGGCAATTGTCTTAGATGGAAGTACCGACGGGTGAACATCTTAAGACTTGATTTATTTATGACTCCACAATGGTGGATAGCCAGAGGTCATGGCAATTGTCTTAGAGGGAAGTACCGACGGGTGGACATCTTAAGACTTGATTTATTTATGACTCCACAATGGTGGATAGCCAGAGGTCCTGGCAATTGTCTTAGATGGAAGTACCGGTGGGTGAACATCTTAAGACTTGAATTAATTATGACTCCACTATGGTGGATAGCTAGAGGTGCTAGCAATTGTCTTAGATGGAAGTACCGTGGGTGAACATCTTAAGACTTGAATTATTTATGATATCACAAATGTGTGAATAGTCAGATGTGTTGACAAATAGCTATGGTGGAAGTACAGGAATGTGAACACCATAGTGTAATTTTGATTAAACTATTGTGAGCAATAGTTGATGATTGGTAATATGATATTATTACCTTGTGAGAGTCAATTCGAATAGAAATGACTCCGTTTGAATATTGATTGTGAAAAATGTATTTATACATTTTGTTGTTAAGAAACCATTGGGGTTTACTTACTTAGTTCTTATGAACTAATGTGAATTATTGTGTGATGTTTGTAGGTCAAACATGATGGACCTGGCTGTAAGGATCGATGTGGACTAGGAATCGAACAAATGAACCTTGTTGCAAACGTTTGAAATTTTGGTTTAAACGTACTTATGTAAATAAGTATTGTAAAATGTGTGACACGTTTACGTTTGCGTTAAACTTTGTTTAATATTATTAAATTAAGAGGATCAAACAAGGTTTTGAAAATGAAAAATTTACTGGGACCAACTCTGATATTATTATAAATTGTTAATGGTAACCGGGGGTTACACAAGCACCCGCCCACAGGCACAACGGTGGAAGTCCGGTAAAACCGGGTGGGATCAAGGATCGAACCCAATACCTGGGTCTCCTACACTTCCCCTATACCTTCATCTTACTAGTAGAATAAGACATCATTGGTGCAAGCCATTATAACTATAGCTTAATTGTGGGAATATATCTCAATTATGTTGACTAATTACGCAATTTAATTAACTAGTTAATTTTATATTTCTTTCTCATTAGTCATTTTAGAAAAAGAAAGGCAAAAATTACAATATTTTTAAACAAGGGCGGATAAGGTACCCCACCAACGATATATTGCATGTGATGGTGGTGGTTGGGCATTTGGCGAACCAATAAAACATTATTTATATCACAAGAAATTGAAAATCAATTTTTTTTCCTTTTTTATATAATCTATTTTAACAATACATTGTATTTTTTAATATAACTATTACTATATATTTGGATTACGAATTGTGCGTCAATCTTAATAAAAAAAATCCAAATACAACATATGTGCTACACATTTGTACTAAACTTTAATTGGATAAAGAATTGTACTCCACCTGGCTTCAACAAATTTTTTGCAAGAATTCTTGTAACATTCTTTAACTCAAGTCTTCAACCCATTGAGACTTCAACAGTTGTGACTGAGACATGTATTTAATATGCTTATGTTGTAACATATTTCACGACTCTTTTCAAGACGAACAAAAGGTATATCTCAGGATACGACAACATAACTGTACGCGTATTGACATGAACGGCTTCATCAATTGCTAGAATATGTGTTACGGAAAAACATTGGAAAATATATAGTTGATGAAATGTAAGACAATTTAAAGAGTGTTCCTCTTTAAATTTTATAAAAGTCATAGACTTAAATGACTTCTTTTATTTTATTTTTCTGTTGTTATTCTTTTATTGTAAAAAAAATAACCATGAGGTTTATATTACACTCGTGGTAATTGAATGATTTTTTTGATGAACTGTATCTTAAATTATATATTATCATTGTTTAACGAGCCTTTAGTTATGTAATTTGTATGTATATTGATAGAAGGTACTACCAACGAGTTTTAGTTGGGTTGAAGTCTCCATTAGAACAAATATTGCTATGGGTTGATTCAGGGGTTATCATAGTTGTAGGTTTATTTTTGAATAGTTGGGTCAGATCATCATACTCTGTTTTTCAAATGAAATGTGATTTATTTGCCAAGGTGATCTCGGATAATCGGAGACATCCTATTAAAAAAAAGTTGATAGAAGGTTCTAATGTGTGAGTGCCTAACACCATTGGAAAAAACCCAAGACAAAGTTAGGTGAATCTTGAAAAGCGACTCCTTTCAATTTAAAGCAGTGAAGGGGCAGTGGCTTAGCTCATGGTGTTGCCTATCGGCCCTATATTTATATTATAAAATGGGCCCGCGCCCGCAATTGCTTATTTTTAATAATTAATGGCAATTTCAATATTTTCTTTTAATTATTTACTAATCTCGGTAAGAAGTGATGTATTTGCAACTTATTTTTTAATATCTCCCAAAAAATTAATAATATATTATTTATTGGTAAGATAATTATATTTTCATAATGTTAATAAACTATATGTACCGAATGACATAAATGATCAATGATTCCTACAACCTACTAATACCACACAAAAGTTATAAAGAATAAAGATATATTATGCTTTAACTTCAAAAAAAAAAAAAATACAATTATTTTCTCCATATATCGAACTTAAAAAAGAGTGCCTAGACTTGATCTTTGACTTAAGTCAAAAGAGATGTAAACTAATTAGGGTGAGGGCCATATAAACTTTACAAATATTGACACTTGAATTATGGATTAAAAAATAAAAAACCAAACTCAAGGAAAAATTGAGACAAAACATTTGTGACAGGAACACGTATAAGATTAACTATAAATTATTTAATTGAACCTATGATATTCGGTGATCCTTGATCCGATGATTCGAAATCTATTTCATGTCCATGCATGTGAACCAAAATCAAATATATACAACGAAAGCCATTAAATTAACTATTTGTTCCACATAAATTAACAAACTAGTCATTGACTATTAAAGCCAGTAAAATATTCCACCAACTTAGAGCATGACATTTGTAATATATATCTTATATAATAATTAAAGTTTTCGTTTGTCATGTGAGATGCAATCAAACAGGTTTTAGTTAATATTCCCATTTTAAATTTGGAGCATCAAATCCTTTATTAACATTCTTTTATCAAGAATAATAAGTTACGCTTGTACCATCATTAATAATATATATAGAATCCATCAAAACTTCATAGTTTAGTGTGTTTGGACGAGAATAATATTATGAAACATGAGCTCTTAGGAAATCCTCATGTTGCAACCTCTCTTAAGTTTGGAGGATGGACCTTAAAGCAAATAGTAATATTGTTGTTTTATGGCCTTAAGGTCATAAGTTCAACCCGTGACAAAAAAAAAAAAAAAAAACATTTTACATTAATGTCTAGGGTAAGATTATGCACATCAGATTGCGAAGTGATTCAGTCTCTCATAGGATTCTATGGAAAAGTCAAAGTTAAGTCAAAAATTAGATATGTCTTTTTATTAATATTATTAATTGAAATAATTAACATATTTATCCAAGTATTATATATACCTTATTTTCTTAGAATTTGTCCCCGCGATGATGGCCTAATGGTAAGGGGTGAGAATCCATAATGAAGGTTTAGGGTTCAAAGACCGGTGCCACACAATTTTTCCTACGTCACGCGATTTATCTCCCTCATGTTGGCCATGTGACCGGTCAATGAGGGGCGCATAATGGTGGCGTTTACCAATTTTTTTTATTTTCTTAGATTTTATAAACTATATATACAGATAAATAATCAAAAAATTACTATCTTACACTTACAACGTAAAATAATGATTATTAATTAGTAAATTTAAAAAATATTTTTAAATTATATTCAAAAAAGCAAGTAGTTGACTTAAATAAAATATTTTGACCAATTACAAAATAAATCATAAATCTATAAAAATAATCAGTTTATTACTACTAATAATATTGAAAAATTATATTGTGAAATCCTTTCATTTTTTTTTTATTTTAACTTGTTATTTTCATTAACTATTCTATTAGCTTTTAAATTTTGTCACTTTTTGGGTAAGACATTTTTATATTTCACAAATTAAGGAGTACATATCATTCGTGACAGTTAATTGTATGTTTTTATTATTGTCATAATTCACCATTGATTTTTATATTTTCCATTCAAAATTGTTTCACAGTTAGTCGTTCAAATATTTCTTCTAACAATGCTTTCGAGAAACTATAAGCATTATTCGAATAGCAGAAAATGTGTGACTTCTTGATTAAAGGCGATAAGCATAATATATAGAATAAATTTATATTTTGAATTATAAGTAGATTTAATTAATAGGGGCATAATTCATCTTTCCTTGCGTTTGAATTAATAATCATTTAACGTTTTTCACAAAATTGATGCCACCTAATCCTGGCTTTTTGGATTGGGTCAACTAGTATAAATCACACGTGTCGGCCGAAACCTTATCCTAGAATTTTTGCCATGGAGTCAACTGTTTTGGTCATGGACCACGTTTCTCACATGAACGTGGTTATTAAGCCTAAACTTAAATAAAACTTTAAATGATCGATTTTGAGTTTGAGCTTTCTTAAGTCAATAGGACCCAAAAATAAAAGTAATTCCGGATGAAATTATTTTACTTAGAGGATGTTTGTTTATATCTTAATAGTTCAATTAATATGCAACCTCTGAATCGGTTATATGTTATGGTGTTTTCTTCATCTAAAAAACCTCTCTGAACAAGTCAGCAATCCTCTGAATTATTCAGTAAAAAACAAGTTTGAATGAGAAAGAGAAACCTTAGGGAGTATTCTTCACTTTTTGTCGGCCCTTTTACCCCACCAAACACACAGTGATCGCTGCCTTCTTTTCCCCTTCCAAACACATAGTGATTGATCGACATAAGGTAGAAAAATAAACCTAGGGCTTGTCTCCGCCTCATCTCCAGGTACATTCACCTTCTCCTCGTCTCCGGTCGTCACTCTTGTAACATTCGAAATGCTATAATGTTGCTCAGGTTTTTGAGATGCTATGGTTTTTGGTTATATCATGAATAACACTTGGAGAACATGAATTAACTTTTTGAATAAATGAACTGCTTGTTGAATTCACACATGTGGTTGCTCTTAGAATTGTTTCTACACATTGTGTTTGTTGAATTGGTTTATTGAATTAGGTACACATTAGGTTTGTTAAATTGGTTTGCTGAATTGGGTACACAGAGGGGTAACATATTCATTCTGTACATTTGTTCAGAAGTTTAACTAAACAACATTACTAATTTAACACTTAACTGGTTCAGAACCTCTTATTTGTTTAGAATATTACTTGTTTAACACCAAACAGCTCCTTAGATTTAAATCTGATAGTTAACACAATTTTATATGAAATTCTTATTCGAAGAAAACATGTTATATAGAAGTTTAACTTAAGCTAGACATAACTTTTGGACGCATTTAAAGGTATGGTGATTTATTACAAGGACGTAAAAGAATGTTACAAGAACTTGGTTTGCCCGCTATACTTTTTCATCTGTAGAAATAATTTTAAATTAATCCAAAGCTAGAGTTTCTTACCCATTTTGTTCACTTATTTTGGAAAAATTAAAGTTAATAAACATTTTTGACAAAAATAACACGTTTATAGAGTTAAAGAAGTAATCTCAAATACCTTAATAATTTGTCATATGTTATTATCGGGTATCTTTTTATTTTCTCAGTTATCTGTTATTAAATAATTATAATACAGAAACTTAGAAAGAACATATTTTTAGATATTTAAATAAATTTAATTATAAATAATTATTATGTTTTTCTAACTAAATATTTACAAATTATTGTTTAGCTTTAATACAATTGGATTAATTTAAAAAAAAGTTGGGAAATATCGAAAATATAGTTAGGCCACTCGGAGTGGGTTGATGGGAAGAGCCGAGGAGGCTTTCACCAATCCGGGAAAGGATGGGAACACCGTTTCCCCGGAAATGGGGAGGGGGAAATCGGGGTGTGCTCACCGAATGAGGCCGAAAGTGGGGAAGTGAAAAAATAACCGTTGGAGGGAAAAAATATGTGGGGAAAAGGGAGAAAAGTGAGGAAAAGTGATGTGGAGAAAAGTGGGAAAAAGTGGGACGACACCATGAAAAGTGGGGAAAAGTGAGGAAAGCTAATGTGACGCTGATGTGGCAACGGGGAAAAGTGGGGAAAGGTGGTACGACTCCGAGTGGCTTTAGATCAATAATTGGATGATCAATAAGCGAAAAGGTGTGATGGTTGGTTGGTAGGCTCATGGCTGGACAACAAGTAAGACTATTCACAGCGGTCACCCTACTGAAAACCTTTTCTCACTGAAATTTCCTACCACGCCATCACTCCACTGAAAACATTAAACACTCACAATGGTCACCCCACTGAAAACTCTTCCCCACTATTCCACATCATCAACATTATTTAAATTTAATTGATTTATTTAATTTTTTTGTTGCAAACTAAAAATAAAAACTTTAGGATTTAATTAAATCATTTAAATAAAAAAAATAAAATAAAAGTTACATTGCAAACTTAAATAAAATAAATCATAGAAAAAAACTAACAATTCAAATAAAAATAAAATTTAACGATATTTATCAAAGGACTTCTTTTTCAATTTTTTCATTATTTCATGTTCTTCCTCGTCGAGTTCTTCGGGAGACAAAGACTCCATTGCTCTGAGGTCGGCTCGGAGAGTCTTCTCTTCTTGAATTTTAAGCTTTTTTTCGTGCATTTTTTTCCTATCATCGTGTTTTTGTTTTTTTTAAAAGGTGTGAAAGCTTGGAGTTGATCAGCGAGATCGGTTGTTGTCGGGTTAGAGGAGACGGTTTGACGACTAGAAGAGGAAGCCCATTTTGTTGTATCTCGACCTGTCGGTCTAATCGGTTCCAGGGGGTGTCGAACTCGGCTTCTTCCTCGTCATCTGTGACACCCCGTATTTTCCAGGTCAGCTTTATATTTATTTAAATGTTTATTTAAATGCTTTATGTACACGTGGCACTAGAATTAGATTAATTTAGTGTGACACGTGGCACGACAGTACGAAAACCGACACATGACTAGATAATTCGTGGGATTATCGACAAACAGCACACACGTGTCAAAACACATGAACGTTGGTGAACGTCAAGCACATTGTGTAGCACAACACTCGAAACTTCACGAAACACTCACACATTGAACTTGGAAGTTCAAACGAGGCCAAACGATAGTTCGGAAGCGTGAAAACGACGACGAACGGATCAAACCCATTAAAAAGGGCTTATTGGGCTCTTCAGGGGCCCATCGCGGTACGCGATGGCCCAACAAGAGGCAGTGCCGCGATACGCGACAAACATCGCGGGGGTTTGACCTCCGGATTCCGCTGCGGTACGCGGAGATAATTTGAAAGCCTCATCGCGGTACGCGACAACGCCCAGTCGACAAAATCTTATAAATCCAAGACTAATGATGCCTATACTACTCCTTTTAATCAATTTCTCCGACTTTACACGCCATAACTCGTCCAACTTCGTCTTCCCCACTGTTTTTCTGCAAATTTCCACCATTGTTGAACCTTTGAAGCTCAAGAAACTTGAAGGAAGACCTTCTAGATCACCACTCTTCATTGCCACCTTCTTCCTCTCATCAAAACCCACGAACCAGGAGGTGTAGAAGCTGCTATCCTCACCATCTCAGGACCTCAGTAGCTTGTGAAGGTAGTACTTCAACCCTTGTGGCTTAAAATCATCACATTTTGCATCTACACACTCACAAACACACATGCAAGCCCCATGGTCTTGCATGCACGAATTTTCCTTTGTTTTAATCTGGGTTTGTTGATTTCATGATGTTTCTTGACAATCTATGATGATTAGATTGAGTTTTGTGATGATCTATGATGATGGATATATATCTTTTTGCTTAAAATGATGATAGATGATGTTATATGACCATGCATGTATGATCCATGAATGTTGGAATGATTTTGATTATATAAATATGTTTTATGATGATATTAGAAGTGTTACTCATGGCTAGATTTGATTGAAATGGTTAAAAGGTTAATTTTTGATAAACTTTCTATTATTAGAAACTTTATGTTGACAAGATGATATTTTGGATGAGATAATGAGCATGCATGTATGTAGGATTGCTCTTAGGATGATAATATGATGATTGAAATACTTGGAATGTGATTTTAATAATGTTATGGTCATTTTTGGGCATAGTTACTATATTTAGTAACTTTTGAGCCAAAGTATTGATAGATAATGGTTTGGACTATGTTAACATGTTTATATGATGTTAGATGATTTATTAGGATGGTTTATGACGTAAAAATGGTTTAGAAATGTTTAAATGGTCACTTTGATGCAAAAACAACAAGGTTACTATTTATAGTAACTTTATTTTTACAAAAACCGACTTGTCAACGTGTAGTATGATTTGAGTATGCTAAATGGCTTATTATGTTATAACATGATGATTAGATGCTAAGTTAGATGGTTTCCGATGTCACGTATGCTAAAAATGGAAACTTTCCATTTTAGGAAACTTTTATGTGCTAACTTGTTATTATGTGACTTTGTATGATGATGTGTTATGTGTTAACATGATCACGTAGGACTAACGAGCATGCTAGAACTTTAAAACTGTTATGCTTTGTGAACTTTTCAAAAATGGAAACTTACTATAAATAGTAAGTTGTCCATAGACGCGACTTGCGCGTTTTGCACACGACGAGCACTTACACATTTGCTACACGATTCACAACCGTCACACGGTTCACCAACGGGTCGTTGACTTGACACGGTCAACTCTGGTCAAACATGGTCAAACACGGTCAATGTGGACCAACACAGTCAAACACGGTCAATGTGGACCAACACGAGCAAACACGGTCATTGTGGACCGACACGGACAAACATGAACAACCAAGGGTTGTTGGATACAAACACGAGCACTAACACAAACACTAGCACGGTCACATACACGAACTCACGTACGGTGTACAATATAGGTTGCCCGTGACCGACACGTGCTACTACATCAGGAGCTTACGCTTGATTTGCATTTTCATCACTAAGGTGAGTTTACGGCCCCTCTTTACTCTTTTTCAAACGCTTTTAAATAGGGGGAGAATACTAGTTGCATCGAGTCAAACTTTATTGTACAAACATTTTTGTGTATGCTGGTTTATTGGACAAACATTAAGTGTTGAACTCGTAACAAGCCCTCACAAAGTCTTACCGTTAATGTACGAACAACGTGGTAGGTTTGAATTGATCCATTAGGAAATGACTAACCCCACGGGGCACTATGTTGACTGGATGTCAAACCCATGCAAACTCTGACCTAACTTGCTATGTATACGAGACATAGCGGAGGCAAGGACAAAAAAGTCTAGTTCGGTAGTGACGCACTGACACTTTGGGCCTAGGGCTCGGTACTAACATTTGATAAACAGCATGACACACTTTCTTACTATATGTATATCAAAACCTGTGAACTCACCAACCATCGTGTTGACACTTTTTCTAATTTGTATTCTTAGGAAATTAGCATGGCAAGCACTTGGAACAGGAATGCACATAGGGGATTGAGCATAGGACCCCGCATGCATTTTGTTTATCTTTTGAAAACTATTTCGTTCGGTTATGTATTAAGCAATGTTATGTCTGACAACTACTTATTTCCGCTGCATATGTAAAACATATTTATTTTCCGCTGCTATGATTTAAAACTATTATTCCGCTGCAAACTATTTTATTAAGTGTATGTGTCAAACTTTGGATTTGTAAACGCATATAGAGGTGTTCTATATGACCTTGAGCTGTGATTCTGGACACGTCACATCCACGTGGACATACGCCACAAGTGGGAATTTGGGGGTGTGACATCATCCTCGAGGTTAACCACGTAATTTGTATGGGCGGTCGAATCCCCCGGCGAATACTCGTTCGATTCAGAATTTTTGGTTCTTTTTGAAGAACATTGGACCTCGTTACCTTCTTGGCAAAGAACATGGAATTTTGGCGAGTCTTTTATCGCCACCCAAACGTGGTAGTGGTTAAACGTTTGGCCGTTACTCTTTAGTTGGTATTCCTTTTCGGCCCATTTCAACACGTTCTCGTCGCACATCCCGCTTTTCCGGTTGTTGGCACAGTTGCTATAGATCCCACTAAACTTTGTTAACTTGGTGCACATATCCTTCCACTTTGAATTTAATTGATGATATGTGCGGTATTCGGCATCGAAGCCCATCATATTGTGCCAAGTAACGGTGACTTTTTTCAAAAATTTTCGCGTTTTTGCGAATTACCCACAAAAAAAAATAATTAACCAAAAGTAAGTAAAAAAATTTATACCCTTTAAAAAAATAAATAACAAAACTAGGTAAAATAGTTTTTACCTTTGGTTTTGTTCTTGGATTCGTCCATGTAGCATTTTCCGAGAGCGGTTTTTTCATCGTGAGTCTATTGTTTTGGTGTCATTGGACCACTACTCGGCCCTGTTCTGGCCGGCTGTTTGTTTTTCTTACCCTTTTTATTGCGTTTTTGAGTATCTTGTGTCTCCGGCACGACTTCGTTATCAGGTTGATTCGGTAACACGAAATCAGATTCGAAGCGAGGTTGGGAAATGCTTTGTTGAAAACCGCTTTGGGAGTAGGGAGCAAAACCAAGTTGGAAGTTTGGGTTATGTTGTTGAAAGTGTTGGATGTTCGGGTTTCGTTGTAGTTGAACCAATAAATTTCAAAGCGATTCGGGATTGTATGAGAATGGGTTGAATTCAGGATTGGGATTATTAGGCCTTGTATTCATGTTTGTAATTTTTTTTTTTTAAAATATAGAGAGACAGATGAAAGATGAAGAGATTTGGGTGGTTTTTTAGGTAAAAAGGTTGAGTATTTATTTGGTTTTTAAAAAAAAAATTTTTAGGAAGAGCCGTGGTAAACGGCTAGTTTTGTTTGGGCCAATCAAAATCCACCATTTCACGCGGGGAGTGGGGGGCGTCGGAGGGGCTTGGGCGGGGGCCGCTTACTAGGGTGGCGGTGTTCCCGCTGGAAGCCGCCGCGGGTGAGGAAGCCGCTGGCGGGGCGGGGTAGGCACTGTGGGTGGTCTAATAACTATCCAATAAAGTTAGCATAGTGGTTAAGGCTTTGTTCTTTCCTTTTTGAAGATCGACCAGGGTTCAAGTTTCACTGGTGACACTTTAATGGATACTATGTGAAGGCAGGAATCTTGAGCTTAATCTCAAACCTGAATCAATGGGGGGTGAGGGTTAACTATTACATGTGGTCCGTGAATCAGGGGGTACGGTCTCATGGTCGACGATCGAAGAATCAATATTAGTTACTAACCACCAGGATAACTAATAGTAGCACGACGTGACCCTTAGCCGTTCAAAAAAAAATAATAACTATTGGAATGAGTTACCACAGATCTACAATGATACTTGATGAAATAGTAGGTTTTTTGTTCCATTTTTTTTGTTTTCCTCTCTCGTTTTTCTTTATGTCACACGTTTCTTCCACACGCACAAATATATTCCAACACTAATCATAACTCATGTATTACAAATTAAATAACTACTAGTATCAACTAATATATAATAATTATTTATTTAATTAATCTATTAAATATCTTAAAGTATTTTATTTTTAATATCATCAATATTTAATAATATAAAAACTAACAAAATAAGAAGAAACTAAATAACCACGTGTGTTATTTATTTAATATGACAGAAAATTAGAAAACAATAACAAAAAATATTAACGTGATATGTATTGTAGTTATTCTTTCATCAAGAAAGTCGACCAAAATACATGTAATAAGAGCCATTACAATTTTTTCAGTGTGTGAATAGGCTACAAAATAGTGCATTCCAGCGTAACGTGTCAGTAAACACCCTTAATGTTTTCTTGATTGGAAATCGGATATTGAGGAGCTAGAACTTCTTAATTGTTCACTTGTTAATTTGACTAGTTGTATGAGATTTAAGAACTAGATAATATCCAAATAGCCAATGTAGGATTAGCCCACTTGATAGAGGCTTGCTTCTTAAAATGGGAAGTCATGGGTTCAAATGTTCAATCTCATACAAGGGTGTAATTAAGGTGTAATTTAGATAGAAGTAAGCTTAGTTGTTAAAAAAAAAGATAATATCCAAATACTTATAAAATATTAAAATTATATAAAAACAGTTAAGCAAACATAATATACTTAAAAAATATAAGGTTTGGTTTTAATGTTTTATCTCTTACATCTTAAAAGAGAGAAGAAAAAGAAAAAACGGTCCAACAACCATCTGGTTTTCCGGTTCAACGGGTAACCGACCAGTTCAATATAGAGTGGTCCAAAGACATCAAACCAAACCGGTTTTATTATCGATTCTCAATTCAGTAGGGTCACGAAAACACTCCCCTACTTATAAGTTATAACACCTTTACTTTGTGAACAAACATTTATGAAAAAATTTAAAAAAAGAAAAAATTGGTTTAAGTTTTGATTGATTTAATCATTACTTTCTTTTATTTAATTTTATCATTAAAAATTCTATCTTATGTGTAAAGGCATAATCAAATTAAGGATCAACCTTTTCTTCGTTCTTCCTCATCCTCACACTACTTATCCTAACTGCCAATATCTTGTTTACTTTAAAAAAAGGAAGAAAAAAAAAAACAAAGAAAATTCAAAAATATGTAATGGGATATCTAATATTCATCCAATCAATTGAAAATGTTTGGAGTCACATGAATCAACATACCCTACACTTTAAATTCATTAAAAGATAGCCCCTTTTAATTGGTTATAAAAATAAATAATAAAATTAGTGGTGTTGATTAGAAAGATACTCAAATTACACATGTATACATAGTTGTATTAATTAGAAATATTTATTTTTATCTATTTTGTGTTTTTACATATATGCAGCTATCCTTATGGACCTTATTATCTTAGGGGTTGTTTGTTTACCTCTTAATGGAACCATTCAACACTTAACCATTCAGTACTTAATCATTCAGTGCATTTGGTTTAAATTAAATTACCTCTTAATGATTCAGTTCAGCGCTTAACCATTCAGCACCAATACCATGCTGAACCATTTAGAAGTGCAACCAAACATTCAGACCTTTTAACCATTCAGACCCTCTTAATCATTCAGACCTCTTAACCATTCCGCACTTAATGATTCAAATCAACCAAACAGCTCCTTATGCTATCTACATATACCCTTATTAGTTATTACTATTTTACTATACACACCTCGCATATGCTAATCCTTCAATATTAACTACCTATTTCGGTCATGATTTATAAATACAAGCTCTTCAATTGAACTACGTTTTCTTTTATTAATTTCAATATTTAAGGATTACACTTATTCAATTTTGATTGAATATACTTAATATATATATATATATATATATATATATATATTGCGTTTTTCTTAAATGTAATGTATTTTTTACGGATAATTGTATATTCTTTAAAGATAATTGTGTCATTCAGTAAAGAGAATGATTCAACCTCCTCGGGGTTTTAAAAACATTGCATATACATACTCTTTCCACATAATGGGACAAAATGTGAACCTTTTCGACGTTTTTCTTTTCCATTTGCCTCTAACTTTTGATTTATATTTTCCACATATCATAATCGCTTTTTGATTTTAAATACTTAAAACACCTCCAGCTAAAATTCTGGAGAGAAAGTCAAGCATGTTCTATCAAAAAAATATTCACTAAATTGTTAATTCATTATTAATACGATAATTTGACTAATTTCTTTATTTTATCTACCTACTTTAATAAAATAGTGTTTTTATGACACATGTGTCACGTTCTGGTTAAATGTGAAAATGATTTTTTTCGTCTCTCTCCTAATAAATACAATTAATTTTTAGTAATTAAATTATATAGTTAAATATTAAAAAATATAATTTTTCTTATTTGAATAATTTACTAATATAATAAAATTTAATAAACAACAAGAATAATTCAATTATATATTATCCTAAATATGATTTTATAATTATTAAATATTTATTATTAATTAATGCTAATAAAATACATTTTTTATTATTAATCTGTTTAATACACGAGTTTTTAGGCTATTTCATTTATAGATAGTAAGTCTTACAATGTAATCTCTATAGGTGTTTTTTACGTTTTTCATGATTATTGTTGTATAACTTTACCTAATTAATGATATGTTTTTTTACAAATGACATACAAGAAAAATGATTTGTTAGGATTTTCTCAACCAAATTGTTAAATCTAAAATGATAATAAAGTTTCATTTTGCGTTTGTAAGCTTTGCTATTAGACTATGTGCTATAGAGGTTGATTGAGGGATGAAGGACCTTAGTCACACTCCCGCGGTGCCCTCTCCCGATTACAATCAGGGCGTGACCATGGATGGTGTGATGGTGGTCACGGGTGAAGCCAGAGTAACCATGGAGTGAAAAGGGTGTTCTCAAGAAAACTTGATGAGAAGGTGATGGTAACACATATGTATGTGAAGATGATGTGATGATTTTAATTGTTTATGTGACGCATACGTGGATTGATAGATGTGTAATGAATACACATAGCCTTGACACGTAACTAATTTGAAATACATGTGTCGTTAGGCCTGTAAACGAACCGAACAGTTCGTGAACAGTTCGGCGGGAAGTTCGTTTATGTTCGTTTATTTAATAAATGAATGAACACGGACATAAAATTTGTGTTCGTTTAACTAAATGAACGAACATCAACACACATAGTGTTCGTTTATTTATGTTCATGAACTTTTCGGTTATGTTCGTTTGTTTATGCTCGCTTATTTGTGTTCGATAATGTTCCTTTATGTTCATTAACTATGTAATGTTAGTTATGTTTTGTTAACTATCTAATTTACGAATGATATGTATTTCCATTTAAGAAACTTGTCGTTTGTGTTCGTTTATAGTTATTTAATTGTGTTCGTTTATGTTTTTTCAATAGTGTTCAGGTTTATTTATGATTGTTCAATGGCGTTAAATAATGTTCATTTATGTTTGTTCGTTTATTTTTGTTTGTTTATGTTCATAAACAGTTCGTTTAATTTATTAATGAACGAACATCAACACACCTAGTGTTCGTTTATTTATGTTCATGAACTTTTCGGTTATGTTCGTTTGTTTATGCTCGCTTATTTGTGTTCGTTATTGTTCGTTTATGTTCATTAACTATGTAATGTTAGTTATGTTCGGTTAACTATCTAATTTACGAATGATATGTATTTCCATTTAAGAGACTTGTCATTTGTGTTCGTTTATAGTTGTTTAATTGTGTTCGTTTATGTTTGTTCAATAGTGTTCATGTTTATTTATGATTGTTCAATGCTGTTAAATAATGTTCATTTATGTTTGTTCGTTTATGTTTGTTCGTTTATTTTTGTTCGTTTGTGTTCATTTATGTTCATGAACAGTTCGTTTAATTTATTAATGAACGAACACGAACATATTCATTTTCTCAATAAACGAACACGAACACGAACACAAAATTCATGTTCCTTAATGTGTTCATGGTCGTGGTCGTGTTCGTGTTCGTCTTCTGTTAAATCTAAATGAACAAACACGAACACGCCTGTGTTCGTGTTCGTTCGGTTCGTTTACAGGCCTATGTGCCGTGTTTTCATGCTTTAAAGTTACCTTTTTTAAATCTCTACCAAAAGGTTTCTAGTATGACGGTAGCTCATATGCTTCTCTTATGTGAAATCTTAAGTTGAAGTATCGCCTATAATAAAATATTTTTCTAGTTTAAGCCAAGAGACATTCTTGAATATTGTAGCTTTCTACTAGTGCAGGTTTGTCAAGTAACCACGCTTTGTTTTTTGGGTGAAAGTTTGATATATTTGTTAGGGTGAACACAAGTAATGGACGTTTGTTGTTAAAATAATGTTTTCTTATCTCTTTTTTATTAAATAATAATAATATCATTAACTATATGAATTTAATATCACATTTAATTATAGATAGTTATTAGAATTTTGAATTCAAGATCAATTGATTACTACACACATCAAGTTTAATTTAGATTTTTTTTGTTACGTATAGTATTCGGTTATTATTATTTATTATTATTATTATTATTATTATTATTATTATTATTATTATTATTATTATTATTATATTTTTTTTGAAAATAAATCTTCAATTTTCTACTACGTATGAACCGTTGAACCCTATGACATTTTTTTCCATCAAGGTAGTATCGATATGAAGTTTAATTTCTTAAACATAAACGGGTTCATAAGAACAAATTTAATTATTTTCCCTAATTTTTTTCACACCTATACGTATTACTAACGGTTTAATTTATTATACATTTAAGTCGTATAATACAGAAATTTTTAACATAATTTATACTAATAAATAAGTAACGGAGTAAACATGCGTAATTTCATAATATCTTCTCGTAATTATCAACTCTCTCATATTAAATAAGAAGACACAAATAACTCTACGTAGTCTCATTATTTCGGATTCTCTCATGTAAATATAAATATTAGAAAATATATTTTTAGACATCCAATTATCAATTTAAATATTTGTTTATCAAAAATTGAATGATTATTAATTTTTATTTAAATAGGTTTTTAAAGTATATGTTATAAGAAATATAATCACAGTTCACAAGGTTTCTAAGGGTATGTGTTATGGTGTGTGATGGGGGCGTGAGAGGGGCCAGTCACGCCCCGGTGGCGCCCTCCCTCCATTACACAGAGGCGTGAAGAGGGGCGTGAGGGGCAACTCGTAAGGGTGGTCACCGGCGTGAGAAAGGAAGGAAAAGATAATAAAAATCAAATAATAAAAATCAAATAATAGAATATATATATCTATTATAATAAATCAAAGTTTTTCTTGACACATGGCACATTCTTAGAGCACTCCACCTTTAATTTCCCGCCTCTCTCTCCTATTAAATACATCTCATATTAAATAATAATATTAAATATGTTTTTTATACTTTTTTTTAATTAAAATAAATTAATACATTAAAAATATATTAACATTAAAAACACATTTTTAAAAAGTAATTTACTATAAAATATTCAATTTTTAAAAACAATATTTTAAAACAAAATGTTTAGTGAAACAAATATTGAAAAAATTAGTGTTTAAAAAAATAATATAATTATTTTCATTGATGATCAACCCGTGTAATACACGGGGTATTAACCGAGTTCTCTAATAAAAGAGTAGCAACAATTGACACAAGTCATTCTTTAAACCACTCTCTTATTTTTTCCCCACTCTTTTTTTTCTATTAAATTCTAACTCTCTCTCATATTTAATACTAATAAGTTTAAATAATCAAATTATATAACTAAATACAAAAAATATAAATTTTTTATTCTAATGATTTATTAAAACTTAAAAAATCATAAGAAGATTCCAACCATAATTTTTGAAAACCTTCTTTAAATATAATTTTATAATTTTTAAATATTTGTTTTTCATTATTTATAATTTTTAAATTACTTTTTTTGATCGTTATTTTAACATTTTTTATCCAAATAGCCTAATGTGTCTGTATTTCCAGTTTCACAAAAATACAATTAGTCGGATGTTTGCATTTTATATATTGAATTTTTTAATTCGATCTCAGCAAAATTAAGTAGATATATTTTTTAAAAAATAACTTAACCAACAAAAAGTTACATGACAAAAACATTTTGCAATTATTAAATCTTAATTATTAATTCGTATTATTTAATATAATTTCTTAATCAACCCGTGTAATACACGGGTGAATAAACTAGTATTGAATAAAGGTGGTGATGACGTGGAGTGATGGTGGTGTGATGGATAACATAGGAAAAGATGATGTGGAGTAATGAGGGGGTGATGGTGTTGGTTGATTACGTGGCGCCTACGTGGAGTAAGGGGGCTTGATAATAACACATAGTCTAATTAGGTTTTGGTACGTCTTACAAAATCGAAAAACCTAACACCTGAAGATCTATTTTACCATTATATTGTAATTATACATAAAAAAAAAAGGTAAAGAAAATGTCTAAAAATATAATTCTTTTAACAAAAGTATTACAAGATATATTGGTTAAAAAATTACCCAACAATTAAAATCATTTCATCTCCAAGCTTCTGTAATCCAATGCAACATTTTTTAAACCTAAGAAATCATAACCACTGCTGTTACTACTTGTACCACTCAGGCTGGTGGTACAACTGCATTCCTTGCTGTTCTGTACGCCCATACTGCACGCGAAACATATGATGGCACCGCCGGAAGTTCTCCCTCCGGTCACCAATGTCTGACGGTGATACTCAACGGACTGTTGATGCTGTGGTATGTATGAATTTGATGATGAGATGGCGTTGTTTTGATGATGAGGTGGGCCAATTCTCAACTCCAAATTCAAATCCGGGCATCGTTCTTGTTTTTCCGGCGAAGCGTTCTTGATTTTCCGACGGTCAGGAGAATCACTACATATTTTGACATCATCTTCTACTTCGTTTTTAACAAGATGATGGATTGTAATAGGAGAAGCGGGTGTTGTACTTGCAAACGAGATGGTGGTTGTTGTGGTACCGTCCGGTGAGGAATTAACATTAAGGTTGGGGGCGGGGGCGGTTGCGGTGGTGGTAACATTATTAGGTTGATCGGTCACCGGACGGTGAGTCGCCGGATCAATTCCCCGATTCAAAAGCTTTCTTCTGATATGCGTATTCCAGTAATTTTTTATCTCGTTATCCGTCCTCCCCGGCAATCTTCCGGCGATCAAAGACCACCTGTTCATTCCCAAAAAAAGAAACCACAAATTTGAGATTTTGGGTCTGCAAACAATAATCTAGAATTTGAAGAAATAAAATCTTGGTAAAGGGTAATTAACCTACTTGTTACCAAGTAGACTATGGAGATTGATGATGAGTTCATCTTCTTCGTCGGAGAAGTTGCCGCGTTTGAGATCTGGGCGGAGGTAGTTGATCCACCGGAGACGGCAGCTTTTCCCGCAGCGGAGGAGTCCGGCGGCTTTGGGGAGGGAGCGCCAGCAGCCTTCGCCGTGAGCTCTGATGTAAGAAATAAGACGATCATCTTCTTCTTTGGTCCATGCACCTTTGTTTGTGTGTGCTTTTTCACAGCAAGGAGACCTTCCCATTTTTATTTCTTGTTTTATATATTTAAAAGATTTTATCAAAATTTTAATTCATGAGGACGGTTTGAGAACTTGATTTGGGATTTTATAAGCTTTTTAAGTTTTGACATATATAGGGCCATTGGGACCATTGGAAGTGTGTGTAGGTGTGTGTGTGTGTGTGAGAGAGAGAGATGTATAAAATATAATTGCTTCTAGATGCGAGTTGGTGAGACAGGTTTAAAGGAGTGGCTGGTGGGCTTCATTGTTTATGATGATATTGCCAAATCATGTTATAAAAAAAACAAAAAGATTACCAAATCATTGATATAAAAAAAAAACAAAAAGATATTTAGTGATAACTATGATAACATATTTACCCTGCAATTTTATTCCAAAATAATGCACAAGACCGGAAGGAGTCATTTTACTTATTTTCCTCGTTTAAGGTATTAAACGAAAAGGAGATTTAGGTGGTGTTTATTTTTTCATATACCAAACATCTGTAGCTTCTATGGACCTCTTTTCCAAAAAAGGTGGACCCAACTCCTGCATGAAAAGGGTTTAAGAGTATTTGTTTTAACCTTTTCAAAAGGTCTTCCCCAGTCCCGACCGTCGCTCTTCCCCTATCCCCACCGACGGTTCATCTGGACGGCTGCGAGCGGCGGTGGTCACGAGCGGAGACGGAGGAGTCGTGATCGGAGGTCAAGAGTAGACACCAGGTCCGATTTTTTTGCCCACCTTTAGGGCCAACCTAGAGAAGTGGTGAATAGAGTTGCACAACCAAACTGGTCTGAACCGTAGGTTTGGGATAGGTTTGACATCCTCATCTTCCAAACGGTTTCAAACCCTCCAAACCGGTTTCAAACTGGTTTTATAGGTTTGACATCCTCAATCTCTCAAACCGGTTTTGACCATGCGTTGACCAAAGCTGTCCGGTTTGAAAACCAAACCGGTTAGAGCACCTCTAGTCAAGAGTGGCGGTGGAAGGTGCGACCGTGGCTCGAGGAGGCGGTGGGAGGCGCGGCTGTGGAGGGGGCGGCGACTGGGGGCGTGGCTGTGGAGGGTCAGATCGTCGGTTCATCGTGTCACACCCTCAAATTCCCATTCGTGGTGTCAGTCCACGTGGGTGTGACGTGGCCAGGACCACAGCTCATGGTTATATTGAACGACTCTATATGAGTTAACTCAGTCATACAGTTTGTAAAATAAGACTAGTTTCATAAGTTTAGCAGCGGAAAAGTTCAACATTAAAGCAGCGGAAATAAGTAATCAGAACTACACTGTTAACATCGTTTAAAATGACAAAAATCAAAACATAGGCCTAGGATTAGAGTCTATATGTATGCAGACTCTCTTGTGCATCTCCATGTGCCTCCTAGCTCATGCTGTTCAGTTACCTGAGAATACATGCTAAAGTGTGTCAACATAAAGTTGGTGAGTTCACAGGTTTAAGTATTGGAAAACAGTAAAACAGTTATATATACTGGGTATGTTAAATAGTTTTGTTGGATCTACGATCCGTAGAGTGTGTCATGTCATCTTACCGAAACTCGACTATTTCCATTTGCCTCTGCGGGTCATCGCGGAACCCGACATCAACATCGATATTACACTCGTTATGACATCCTGTCAACGTTGTTGCCGAGTGGGGTTGGTCAAACCCAGTAGTACTACGTAATAACGACTCGTTTGTACACAACTAACGGTAAGGGTGGAGAGGACTTGTTGCGATAATAGTACACTCAAAATAGTTTTTCGACATACCAGTCATATATCTAAAGCAGTTGCATAGCATTCTCACCCCAAAAGATTAGTAAAACAGTTAAGAGTAAAAGTGGGGCTGTAAACTCACCTGAGTCTGCTTGAGTGCGTTCTTACGAGAACGGAGTAGCTCGCTGGCTAGTAGTTACCTATATCACATAGGTGTTATAAGTTTGCGATCATATTTGTGTTGGTCTCACAGGACCGTATTCGTGTCTAAACAACTACTGGTTGTTATGCGGGTCGCGTTGACCATGGTTGACCGTGTTGGTCGTGTTGACCGTGTTTGACCTAACGACCCGTTGGTGAACCGTGTGTTGGTTGTAAATCGTGAAACATTCGTGTAAGTGCTCGTCGTGTGCAAAATGCGCAAGTCACGTCTATGGATAACTTACTATTTATAGTAAGTTTCCATTTATGGAAAGTTCACAAAGCGTAATGGTTTTAAAGTTCTAGCATGCTCATTAGTCCTACGTGATCATGTTAACACATAACACATCATCATACGATATCACATAAGTCATTTATCTCATGTTAGCACATAAAAGTTTCCTAAAATGGAAAGTTTCCACTTATGGCATACGCGCTATCGGAAACTATCTTACTCAACATACTATCACCATGTTAAAGCATAGTAAACCACTTAGCATGCTCAATTCGTATACATTGCCTCTAAATTGATAGTTTGAAAAATAAAGTTACTATAAATAGTAACTATGGCATTTTTCATACAAACGATTGTCCTAAATCATTCTAATCCATTTTCACGTAACAAGTCATCATAATAGAGCACGTAACATCATTTAAACATGTTGGTCTAGATCTAATCACTATCTATCAACATTTTGGCTATAAAAGTTACTAAAAATAGTAACTATGACTATTATCATACAATTAACCATTCTAATCAATCCTAGACCATTTTTATAACACATCCATCATATTATGCTTTTTAACATTATCTAATCATGCTCATATAGTCAAAATCACCATTTATCAATATTTAGGCCCAAAAAGTTACTAAATATAGTAACTTGGCTAGATATGACTAAAATCAACTTCAAAATCACATTCTAAGCATCAATATCACTCTAAAATCGTTCTAATAGCAAATCCATATACATGCATGATCACAATATTATCCATTACACAATTTCCTAACTAAAAGTTACTATTAATAGAAAGTTTATCAAAAATCATAGTTTTAACCATTTTAACACAATCTAACCATGAGTTATCCTTCTAATATCATCAATAATCATCTACCATCATTCAAAATCATCTCAATACTCATGGATCGTACATGCATGCATCAATAACATCATAAATCATCATTTTAGGCATCAAGACATATACTCAACATCTTGGATCATTATAAAACACCATATAATCATCATGGATCATCAAGAAACGCATCTAAATCGACAAACCCAGAGGCAAACTTCGTGCATGTGCATCAAAGGTGCTTGCATGTGTGTGTAGAAGTGACAAATGACCATTTTAGCCATGAGGGGTGTAAGAACTGCCTTCTAAAGCTTCGGGATCCCTGAGATGATGACTTCACAGCCTCTAGTTCCTCTGGACAGCTTGCTCTTAGCAGAAATGAAGTGGTGATGGTGGTGGTTTGTGCTCCAATGTGTCCTCCAAGCTTTCAAAGCTCAAAAATGGCTTCCAGAGGTTCTAAGGGTGAGTTGCAGGTGAAGAAGACGAGTATGGAGGGTCTAGAACTCGAGAAAAGGGTTATAGGCCGGCTAGAAACGATTTCCTCTTGGTTTTATAAAGATTTGCCGTCTGACACCCGTCGCGTACCGCGACACTAGGCCAGAAAGATTCTTCCCGCTACGCGAAGGAATCCGGGAGTCAACTCTTCGCGATGTCTGTCGCGTACCACGACAGGAACTCCTGTTGGGCCATCGCGTACCGCGATGGGTTCCTGAGTAGCCCAATAAGCTTAGTTTTGTTGTTTCGAACCGATTTTCGCGTATTTCTCGAATACGATCATCGTTTCTCGACACTTAAGCGTTGTTCTACTAAATTAGGTTCTCCGGAACCTAATTGTGCAGTGTATGTGTAGTGTGGTTCGATCCGTTCACCAACGTTCGTCATTCAAGACACGTGCAAGTTCTGTGCGATAATTTCTCGAATTATCGGTGTGTTTGGTCCGTTGTGCCACGTGTCACACTAAATACAATTATTCTAGTGCCACGTATGAAATAATAATAATACACATTATTATTAAAATAAAATAAATGCTGACCTGGAAATTGCGAGGTGTCACACATCGTGGGTGGGAAGAAGAAGGTCATCAAATCGTGGGTGGGAAGAAGAGGGTGTGAAGAGGTGAGAAGGCGATGGTTCACGTTTGCGCCAAAAAAAGGCTGGGCAAACCTTTTTTTTTAATGAAATATATTCGAGAAAACAAACAGGATGTAGACCACTACCTCTTTTCGTGTCCAACCGGCGAAGACATAAGAGGCTAGGAAGCTTTTTTGAAACACCACCTTAATCTCTAAACTTTTGAGTTCATGATACTACCAAACTTAAAATCAAGCCATTCTTTTTTAACTGTTTTGCTGAAATATGCATTATATTCAAGCTTAGAATAATCCTGACATCTTTTAAACTTTTTATAACTCAAACTGAATTCTTGAAGTCAATATATCTTAATTATGTAAACTTTGACTAAAACATGACAAATTGACTTCAATCATGATCAAACACTCTAGACGTGTTTGATTAAACATGTAATAGAGTTTAGTCGATTGATAATGAATTTAAGGTAAAACCAAGAAACTGAAATTATAGCTGTAAATTTTGGTTTAAATGACACACGTGGATTAAACACAAACTTAGTAACTAGTACATGGTATGATTTGCATACTTAGACAATTTGTTAAATGTATTTCTTTGTACATTTAGTTAAATATTATTAAATGGTTCTCAAACTAATGTGTAATAATGTACGATCGATCACATTCACATGTTGTTACCAACGACAAGCGTGTGACTGAAGACAACTAAAAAACCTCGCCACTCGCTAAAGAAAGAGTTTGGTTGTAAACAGTTGGCTCGTTTTGTAATCGAGCCAAGCCCGATTATGGCTTTGCTAGACTTTATATTTATTTATTATTTTTTTTAATTTCTTCTAATAATATAAAATACAAACTTAAACAAAAGAAAAATGATTTGAATGTTACTCGATCATTCTTTTTTCACAACTCAAGTGAATTTTTAATATATATATATACATATATATATAGGGGAAGGTTAAAAATATAACCCACTAAATGCGCGCTAACCCAAATAACTTTGGGAAGATGAACCCGAATCTTGGATTTTTTGTTTTAAACATCATTATAACACATTTTGAACACCATGTTCTTTTATGAGTTTGGGCTAATTCATCACCGTTCAAAAACTTACAGTGCTGTAAGTTTGTAAATATTTAAAACTTACAGTACTGTAGCACAAAACTTACAACGATGATATTTTTTAAACGGTGATGAATTTCCACAAACTCATAAAAGAACATGGTGTTCAAAATGTGTTACAATGATGTTAAAAAAAAATCCAAGATTCGGCTTCATCTTGCCAAAGTTATTTGGGTTAGCGCGCATTTAGTGGGTTATGAAAAATTCCATGCCATATATATATACATATATATAAGTTTGACACGTGACACGTTAAAAACATAAAAAGAAATCTAGTACAAAAAACAAAATTTAGAACAAAATATCTAGTACAAAAAAACAAAAATTCGGTAAAAAATGTAGTATAAAAAATCAAAATATAGTACAAAAAACAAAATTAAAGTTCAAAAAGCAAAACTTCAGCACAAGAAACAAAAATTCAGTACAAAAACAAATATGGTACAACAAAAAATTCAGAACAAAAAAATGAAGTACAAAAATATTAAAATATATTACAAAAAATAAATGTTATACCTAAACTATCATTTATTTATTTTTTAGCTTGTGACATGTCAAGCTTCTGTTCGTTAATACTTTTTTAGTCAAAAATATCTTCATATTTAAACATTACCATATATATATAAATAGATAAATAAATAATTAAATAAATATATACATATAGGATTGAGATCGTATAATAACATTCGTTAATTGTGCTAACACAAATAACTCTTACGAGATCAACCCAAATTTTTGGGTTTTTTTTCATGACCTTTATTATATATGTACAATAGTATATTCTTTTATGTGTATGATCTAGTTCACGAGCGTACGCGAAATTGCACTAGTGTAAAGTTTTGGCATTTTTAGTAACATTTAAAATTTGTAAAAACTTTACACTAGTTCAATTTCGCGTACGCTCATGAATTAGTTCATACAAATAAAAGAACATAATTTTATACATGTATAATAAATGTCATGAAAAAAAGAATTAAAGATTTGACTTGATCTTGTGAGAATTATTTGGGTTACCACAATTAAATAGGGTTAACAATGGAACCGTCCCTCATACATACATACATGCATGCATGCATGCATGCATGCATGCATGCATGCATGTAGGGAGATGATCAAATGTTAAGTGATGTTTGTTGCGTTAATCGAATAATTACATCTTATTACTTTAGGGCCTATATTAAAGTAAATTTAAAGGTGTATGTTTTTTTTAATTAATGTAGAATCCATTTACATAAATAAAAAAAGAAGAAAAAATCTAAACATGTAGATTTACTTTAATGTGTGTCCCAAAGTAATAAGATGTATTTATTCGGTTAACGCAATAAGGAATGGTTAACATTCGAATCATCCCTATATATATATATATATGTATGTATGCATGTGTGTGTATATATATTATGGTGAGGTTCAAGTGGGTGTAAAGTGAGGTGTAGGTATAATGAATACATGGCACAAAAGTGTGATCCTTTTGAACAACTTTTAGGTCAATATTTATATATAGTAATTAGCTAACCTTCCCAAATTCTTCAATTAAATTTACATTAATTTATACCCCAAATTTATTTAATTATGTTGTTGGAACTAACATCACACATAGTGTTTCTGGTGAACCTTTCGTTTGTCGTGAAATTTATATATTCATTTTCACAAAAAAAAAAAAAAAAGGTTTAAGAAAATATTTTGTTGTACCTTATAGTATTAGCTGATATATTCTATAGTTGAAGTACGAGATTTACAAATTGATGATTAAGGTATTTTGTAACATCAAGTTATAAAAATATAACCACATGTATGTTGTTTGTATGAGCTATTATAAAAATGTAAGTTTAATTTGTTTGGGTAATTTGGTATAGTTAAATTGAAGTACGGGTGGGCGCCGTTAAAGTATGGTCGGACACCCGTGTGCCAACGAGTCCCCTGTAAAGTATGATTGGACATCCATTCAAGTACAGGAGAATTACGATCGGATGCATGTAAAGGAGTTATAGTCAGTGATGCCTTTATCTCTAAATTAAATAATAAAATAATTTTTTTAGTCAATGACATATGCCTGTCAATCGGGTGTTGGCTCTCGTAATACCTCTATTAAAGTGTAGGTATTTAGCGAACAAATGTTGAGGCTAGTATGAGCACATGATCTTTCCTCATTGGTTAGATGTGTAATCGGATACATGTATTTAGAGATGTCAATTTCTATAGATATATTGATATTTTAATTGAAAAAATGATTTAAAGAAATTTGAGGAATTTTTTTAAATGTGTTTTTCAATTTATTTATATATTTTAGTTATATTAATTGTGTGATATGTAGGAGTGATTGCTTCTAGAAGATAAGAGTAGGAAGTTAGTTAGAAAATAGAGAGGGGAGAGTTGGAAGAAAAAGTGGAGTGTGGTTGCGGTTGAACGTGGGTTTTGGTTTACCTTCCACTTTTGTCTCCCCCAACCTTCTGGTTCAAGTTTTAGGATTCACAATTGGATGGCGGGACCTGTTTCACACAAAAAATAAATAAATAGATAAATAATAATAATAATAATAATAATAATAATAATAATAATAATAATAATAATAATAATAATGATGATGATTTTTTGGGATACTTATATTTTTATTGCAAAATTTACAGATGTATATAAATTAATATTTTAATTATATTTTTTTTACAAACATCGACACATAGAAGCAAAAACACGTTGTAATTGCTACAAATTCGTGCTCAAATCGGTTAACCGCTCGAAAACCGGTTTTGGAATAACCGAACCGGTTAACTGGTCAAAGGCTAGTAACCGGTTTTTTCCAATAACCGGTTTTTTAAGCTCAAAAACCAAAACCGTATGATAACAGAAACCAGTTAACTGAACCGGTTAACCTTCAAATAACCGATTTTTAGTGAGTTTGACCGGTTAACCGGTTATTAACTGGTTTGGTCTCTTGAAACCTCAAACCGGTCCTAAACCGCTGGTTTTTTCCAAAAACCTATAACCGATTACAATAACCCGTTTTAAAAACCGGTTACGAACTGGTACCGGTTCGGTTAACCGGTTCTTTTTGTGCATCTCTACCAATCCATCCTAAAACCTTAAAACGTACTACATAATAAAAGCGACCATGTCACTACGTTGTAAATTAAGTTATATTCATTAAATCAACCCTTAAATAATTAACTTAAGCATGGTTTTCAAATACACATGTTCATTAAATTTTGTACACAGGTTTACCTACCGAGTTAATGTAGGTAGGGGGGTACATAGCTGCAAAGTGGTGTGGGTTCGTTTTTTGGTTCATGAACCCATGCAAAGATTACAATTAAACAGTGGATAATGACCTTCTAGCCATTGAAATCTATTTTAAAAAAATCCCCTTTTTTACACTATATGTTAACTAACATATAACTATTTTACACCAAATACTTCAATTTTTCATCAACTATTCTACTCATAATTTTTTTTCCCACAAAAGAATTTACAAAAAGAACCCATCTCTGACAAAATAAATGATCTTTAGAACATTATATATCACTACCCAACCAGTGGCGGATCTTTAGAACATTATATATCACTACCCAACCAGTGGCGGAGCTTGACCGAAACTTCGAGGGGGGTGAAATAAATTTTTTTTCCAGGGGGGAGAAATAAAGGTTTTTATAAAATTTTACACTACGTATCGAAAAATATACACTACTACACGAAAAAACAGGGGGGGCGGTCGCCCCCTTGCCCTCATTAAGATGCGCCAATGTACCCAACCCGCTTAATTCTCTACAATGGTGATGAAGTAAAAGAAGCTAAATAACCCGATATCAATAAAGAATATGAGTACACCATAATTCACAACTTCACAAGCCTAATGACTATGAGGGAAAAAAGGTGCACATTGGACTGTCGAGTAATTAAGAATTAGCCTTGGTAAACGTTTGAATTCGTGTATTAGAACCAGATTATCAGGAATAAAATAAAGCACAAATCGTCTTAAGAGTAAGTTTATTGTTGTTTGAATCATCTGTCAAATTGACTCAAAGTAGAAAGCTTGAGTACGCCCATTAATAAATTCATTTACATATTCTAACTAATTGAGTAGACATATCAGGCAATCATATAGCCAAGGGCGTAGCTTGGTTGGGGCGGGGGTGGTGACTGCCTCTCTTTTCTATCCGTCAAAAGTGTTAATTTTTCGGTTGATTGCTTTAAATTCCGCCCCTCCTCTAAATCGCTTCAAGCTTCACCACTGCATATAATGATTTATGTAACGATTTATAAATGAAGTATAAAACAATAAAGAAGACACTCTTCATCCATGTGCAACATCATGGCGTATTCTAAAAAGACTAGGAGAATTTTTTTTGTTATAAATTTGATTTTTAATTATTTTAATTTAATAAAATTATGTTTTTATTTGATTTTCTTTAAAATAGTGAGTGGGTTTAAGTTTTAATTGGTAGCATTTTAGGTTTAAGTCTGTTCATATCCTTTCAACCATAACTATTTGATAGGCTTCTATTGGCTGATTCTATGAACACGTCGTCTACAATTTTTAACGATAGATGTTCGCTTTTTTTTTTTTTTTAATTTTATGGCTAATGATAGACAATTTTTTATTAGTATTAGTACGGGCTTGTTAAGATTAAAATTTATTTAAGTTAGGAAAACTAAAGAAAAACAATTATATATGTTGTACATAAATAAAATCTACCAATAATGCTAGAGACCAATATGCAAGCCTTAAAAAAATATTATTTCACATTTATATTAATGTGTTATAGTGTCATTACAATTATCAAAATTCTCTTTGTATATATACCTCTTTTTTCAAATGATGAGAATTGATTGAAAATAACAGTAACATATTTAATTTTTTTGGTTATTGTTTTTTTCCAATCAGACGTTTCACATGTTATAGTTCTTTTAATAGATTCAAATTCAAAATCATTCAACAAACTTCAATTTTAAATCCATTTCCATCAAATATAAAATTCTTACCAAAAACTTTTTCATCAAAAAGAGTTTTTCAAACAAAACGTCACTTGGAGTTCAATAAATGCTTTTGCAAATACAAAACTCAACAACTCTAATCACCCAATAAAAAAGCATGTTATGAAAACTTTTGCCTTTAACTTTACTAATATTTGAAGAGATTTGGTTGATTGATTTATAAAATATGAGAAGAAATTAAAATCTTGAAAATTCAAAAGATTGAAATTAGGTTTAGAAAATGTAGATAGCTAACTTAAGTTGTTAATTGCTTGTTGAACCAACACTCTTCCCTTTTTGAATCCATTAGAACATGTTGCAAAGTTTGGTAGCGTCAAAAACAACAAGTGTTTGGCATTACACTAATTAAGTCACTATTCCTTAAAACCAAGAAACGAACAAAATATTCAATAGAAAGGGAAAGAAAGCGCGTGCTAATTTAGTTGTCAGGGTAGGTTGTGCCTAATTCCCTTGAATCAGAAAATAGCTCTAGATTTTGACTTCAAAAATATTTATTCCCAAAAAAACCATCTTTTTTCCTTTTTAATAAAAGATTCGATTGGGTGATATGTTTCAGAAAAAAAAAAAAAAAAAACTCGTATATCAGTCATACCATCTATTATAAATTGACTAAAATGTATTAATATTGTAAATTTTATATGTAATTTTAAAAATTATATAGGTAAGCATTCGTGTGTATTTTTATACTTTGTTAAAAAAAGGTTTAGAAGATATGACATAAACTTCAAATCAGGGGTAGTGAGAGATATCGAACCATTCCTTTAGTTTTATGACTTTCATTCAAGTATAATATATGTTTGTTTACGTGGTTCTTACACTATTTATCAAAATAATATCGGTTACGGTTGTTCATCAGTTCATATAACAATTCTTTCGTTTTATATTTGAATTTTAGTACCATGTCCAAAATCAGAACCAATCCAAATAACAAACATACTTAACTGATCCGAATCTATCCAAAATAATAATAATAATAATGGTTTTTTTTATAATTTGAATAAGCAAGTTTTATTTGGCTGAATTTGAATATCTGATCGAAATCAGCAAGTTTTTGTATATCTGATATTCTATCTGAAAACCAAATAAAAAATTTGGATATGGATAAGCAAGTTTTTATATGTTTGAATTTGAATACGATTCATATTTAAGACATTTTTTTTTAGTTTTTGGTTTTATAATGTCCTCAATATTGGATATCAAATTTTCACACTTTTATTAAAGAGTTAAAGATAAATAAAAATCACCTTCCCAAGTTAAAAATAATACATCAAATCCAAGTCCTTTCATTCATGTTAATTTTATTTTAATTCGTGAACAAATTATTCTAATAAGACGAAAATACATAAAACGATTTTGTGATTTTTAAATTTTCGTTTGAATCGATCTTGCATATGTACCTATGGAAGTGCAAATGCTAATTAATAATCGTCAAAAAAATTAGAAATTCCATGTAGTTGTCCCCATTAAACCTTGTCTCTAGCTTATTGGCCTACGGTTTCTTTCTTGGGAATTTATTATATATTTTTTCATGCATATATATTCAAATTTTAGTTGATGACAACTTAAGAAGCAGACAGTATCTTAGTGTGATAGTCTTGAGTGCCACCTCACATAAAGTTTACGAGAATCCCGGCCTTTCCACCTACCTCGAATGGTGGTCACGAAGAGTCACGCCTGAGTGAACTCGTGGGCATGAAGCACGAAAGGTGTCAACTACGATGAAATTGCCCCTCCAGTTGTTTGGTGGGATACAATGAGATCTATGTTATCAGTTGCAACACAAAACAATTGAACAACCTTAAAGATTTGTTAAAAGAGGAGAATAACGTGAAGTTTACCAAATTAAAAGGGCTCTGTATGGTTTGAAGTAGGCTCCAAGCGCGTGGTTCAAATGGATTGATGGTTATTTCTCGCGTGAAGGGTCAAAAAAAGAAAGGTATGATCAATCTGTTTTTAAAGGAGCTGTACACATGAATTCTCATTAAATTGAAGGGGTGACCATTTAAGTTGAAGGGTAGGATGTGTGGAAGTTTTTCTTATTGGATCAATTTACTAATAATGGATTTTAGCCCAAGTTATGGTCTAGTGTTTCATGTTGGTATTTCAGCCCAATAACGTGTTCTTCTATTTGCACAATTGCACGAGTGTTTAGACTTTAGATGATCGTTGGTTTGATTCCAGATTTACGTCATTGAGCCGTACCTTGTAATGCTATTTATCAATATGTTATACTCAAGTTAAATCAATCATATTATACACACATTATTTTTTATTTATAAATATAGTTTAGTTGTGTTATTGACACATCGATATACAATAACCCAACCAAAAATCAATTAATGTTCAATAGCTAACCATAACAAGAAACAAACGTTAATTTAAACCGGTATAATTAATATAATAATGAAAAGGACGCCTAACAACTCATAAAATATCATATTAGTCATACCATAACACCAAGCTATCAATTTTGATAAAGATTTGCTAACCAATCAAACCAAAAAGAAAAAAGACCAAAGATATTGTTCATAAACAATATAAAGAGTAATTTGCCGTTTTCCTCCTTATGGTTTGGATAAATTTGCCATTCTGATTCAAATTCTTAAATTTTGCTAATTTGACATTATAGTTTGTGTTTTTTTGCCATTTTACTCCACCTAATTAACTACTTTTAAAAAATAAGTTAAGTTTAAGGGTATATTTGTCATTTACAAAACCAAAAATAGAAAGTAAAAAGAATACTTGGATCAAATTGACGCAAGTTCCCATAGTCTAGATATTCACATGAATCAAGTCTAAGGCCTCCGTCAATCTCAACCCTAGGGTGTCGTCCTCCTCTGCCGTTGCTTGATAGGGGTGTAAACGAGCCGAGCCGAGCCGAGCTCGTTAAGTCTCGTGCTCAGATCGTTTAGACTAAATAGGGCTCGAGCTCGAGTTCGTCTCGTTAAGAGTTTTATTTACAAGGCTCGAGCTCGGCATGTTAGAAAATTTTTAGGCTCGGCTCGTTTATATTTTAATTATTTAATTTATTTACTTTAATTACTAATTTAATATATATTTATAATTATACTTTCCAAATTTAACATAAAATATTTGATTTAAATATATTTATGATAATTTTATGTAACATCAGTGCCGGACGCGTGCCGGAACAGTGATCGCAACAGTAAACTGTACAGTAAAGCAGATACACATTTCGTGAAACTATGTTTATGCTATTGATACATTATGATTAACATGAAACTATTATGCGATTGTCTGAATCTGACTAAAACCTTAGGGTTTAACATGTCAGAAATATATCAGACAACACAATGTTGAAACATAAATACTTGATTTGATACTATTTTGTATAAACGTATGAGAGGTTAAACAAAATAAAACTATAACGGTTGTTGTTACGGAATGCTAAACCGACGAGTTATTCGTATAGGTGACGATCTGTACAGTAGAAAACAAGAATCAGAAAGCCAAACCATCGACGTGTTCGTTCGAATGACGATTCGAACGAATACGCGTGATGGCGACGCGTTCTGACGAAACGAAAACGAACACGAAAAACGATACGAACGATAATAATTTTAAGGAAATATAATATTTCCTATTTTACAATTTTGAAACTCATCATAAATAAAATTAAACGAGACTATTTTATTAATTCGCGAACAAATAAACGAAACGCATAAAAATATATATATAATTCGATAAATAAATTAATTAAACGAAATTTGTAATAATTATTAAAATTAAATACCATCCAGATAATTAAAATAAACTCTTTTTATTAAAGTTACGAAAAACGCGCGTAACGACCCGGAAACGCGACGAAAATACGAACCGAGTAACCGAAACGAACCCGAACATCCCCGGGGTATATAAACCTCAAATGAGGCTAACCACCTCATTTATTTCATCTTACTCTCTCTCTAACCCACTACCACCGCCACTTCTTTCTCTCTCTAGATTTCACCACTAAAAACCTTCATAACGTGATCATTCTTAGGCCAAATCGCGTGTTCTTGGAGTCTAAACGACCATCTTGAAGCCCTCTACACGAAAGTACAACTCATCTGAAGTTTTGTCCGGCCAAACTCAAGGTATTCAAGCTTGAAACTTCAGAAATTAGGGTTTTTATATTAAAAACTAACTTTTATAAATCAATAATGTAAAATATAATTTTGTAATTATTAAAGTTCAACGACTCAATTTAAATTAGCGTTAAACATAACGGAACAAAAATGTAACTTTTTCTATCATTTTTATTACTTCAGAATTTAAATAAATTAAAACGTCGTTAGATGATAAAAATCTCATTGTTAAAAACTCCTTTTATAATATATTTTATTTAAAAAGAAAAATTTTTTTTAAGATAACTTGTTTTTTACATAAATTTTGTTTTTTGAAAATAAAATATTTCTTACTTTAAAAATTTTGATTTTAGAATTTAATTTATGCTTTATAATAAAAAGATAAATAAGATATTAGTTATTGATATTATATTATTTAATAAGTGAAATAATTTATTTAATAAGAGAGATAATATAGTTATTTAATAAGAGAGAGAATTAAGTGGAATGATAAGGAGTTGACATGTGACAATATTAGAGTATAGATAGGCTATGTAATTGCTAAACGACTGCTAGTGCAGAGCTTGTACATATGTATTGAGATACATGTAAACTAAACCATAATGAGGCTAAGCTATTACCTATATAGGAGACATGTAATTGCTAAATGACTGCTAGTGCAGAGCTTTTGTCTGCTTATATGAGGTATGTAATTGCTGGATTAAAACTAAACCATGACGAGGCTAAGCTATTATCTATATAAGAGACATGTAATTGCTAAATTTCTGCTAGTGCAGAGCTTTTGTCTGTTTATATGAGATATGTAATTGCTGGATTATTTGTGTATGCATGGCTTGTGTCTATGTATGAGATACGTAATTGCTAAACGACTGCTAGTGCAGAGCTTGTATCTTGTATAGGAGACACGTAATTGCTAGACTAAGCTTAACTAATTCATGAGATACGTAATGGCTAAACGACTGCTAGTGCAGAGCTTGTATCTATCCGTGAGCTACATAATTGCTAAACGACTGCTAGTGCAGAGCTTGTACTCACGCATGACACTAGAGACAGCTAAACTATGTGCGTGTGAAACTTTGATGCTTGTTAAACATACTATGAAACTAATACTTATGAATGCTATAGACTTGTAATCTTTGAAACAAGAAACAAAAGCTATGATGAGGAATGAGTTGATTGGTAGGTAAAATGCTTAATTATTATTAACAACAGTGTCATATCCGGATTAGTATATGGTGGGATGGCGTCTGGGCGGGTCGTAGGCTCGACCCAGGGGTATGCCCTATATATAAGCATACCGATTTGGATATTACATGTGGAGTTAATGAGGTTAAGGTTTTACCGAAAGAGGTTTGTTAAAGCTATTTTAAACTTGAAAACTATATGAACTCACCAACCGTTGTATTGACTTTGTTTTCTTACATGCTTTTTCAAGTGAAGAACAAGTTTAAGCTAAGGCTTTGGATTGCATGCTAGGTGGCCTAGATAGAGGACCTAGTTGACTTTTGGAAGCACATCTTTTGTGGATATTACACATCACTTTTGATATCTTGTACATATACAAGATATAAACATTTGATTCTTTTGTAGGCTTGCTTAGTTAAATTGCAGAACATTGATATTGTAATTTAACTTTGTAATCCTAGTTTAATGTTTGATTGTGCTTTAGTTATTCTTAATCATTGATGCTATGTAAACAATCTGATTATCACTCACGATATCGCGCCCCAAGAACCTTTCGCCCGACGGAGACTTCGATCCAACCCCGCCGGGTCGGGGTGTGACATTTTATATATAAAAATAATTAATTTTATAAATAAACACTTAATATAATAAATAAAAGTTATATAAATAAAAAGCTCGTCAAGGCTCATAGCCGGCTCGAGCTCGATATGTAAAGCTCGAGCTCGAGCTCGATAGCTAAACGGGCCATATTTTTGGGATTGAGCTCGGGCTGTAAACGAACCGAACGAACACGAACGAACCATATTTTCTTTGAGGGAAAACATCAACATAACTATTAACATAGTTCACAATGGTTTCTTTTGATCGCTAGTGAAGATATTAACATTATTTTTCATGTTTTTGCTATTGATTACTTATGAGCGCTCTTAGGGGTGTAAACGAACCAAGGCAGCTCGTGAAATACTCGGGATCGGATCGGTAAAAAGCTCGAACGAGCTCGAGCCCAAAAATGTGGCTCGTTTAGTTATTGAGCCCGAGCTTGAGCTTTACTTATCGAGCTCGAGCCGGCTCGCGAGCCTTAACGAGCTTTTTGTTTATATAATTTTTATTTATTATATTAAGTGTTTATTTATAAAATTAAGTATTTTTATATATAAAATTATGATAAATATATTTAAATCAAATATTTTATGTTAAATTTGGAAAATATAATTATAAATTTAATTAAATTAGTAATTAAAGTAAATAAATTAAATAATTAAAACTCTAAACGAGCCGAGCCGAGCTCGAGCCTGTAAATTTTCTAACGAGCCGAGCTCGAGCCTCGTAAATAAATCTTTTAACGAGCCGAGCTCGAGCCCCATTTAGTCTAAACGAGCCGAGCTCGAGCCTTAATGAGCTCGGGATCGGCTCGGCTCGTTTACACCCCTAAGCGCTCTTAACATTTTCACACTTAAGTTCAACCATGGTGATATATTCACAAAGGCTCCCCGTATGACATATGTTAATGGAACAAAGAATTATGTCGATATGGTTGACTCAGACCGTTCTCAATGCAGGAGGAAATGATACTAGAATTTGGTTCACTAAAGATGTTTTCATGTATTACTATTTTTGGTTGACTATGATCACGTCAATTTGATCAAAGTATTTTTTTTATTCTTTTTATTTTTGGGTTTTGTAAATGACTAAACTACCCTTAAACTTAATTGATTTTTTGAATGGAGTTAATTAGATGGAGTAAAATGGCAAAAAAACACAAACTATAATGTCAAATTGGCAAAATTTAAGAATTTGGATCAAAATGACTAATTCTTCCAAACCACAAGGAGCAAAACGACAATTTACTCCAATATAAATTAAGCTGGTTATGAGAGGATGTTAGACCATGCGCAGCGTCCTTGCCGCTGGCCTTGCGGGATAGCGGGCTCCGGCGGGAACACCGCCCCCTCCCCCGGCGGGAACGATTTTGTGGGTTCGGTGGGTACCGCTCCCTGCTTAAACCCTATCACACTGATTTTCTCTACCCCGCTCTACCCCTCACAAATGGGGATGCTTTTCCGGTGGGGTGACCACTATGTGGTTTTAAGATTTTCAGTGAGGTGATGACATGGAAGGAAATTTCGGTGAGAAGGGATTTTCAGTGGGGTGACCACTGTGGATAGTCTTAAAAGAGGTCAAGCATGAGTTTCTCTTAAATTAAAGCTTATTTTGTAAATAAGCCTGAGCATAAACTTGACTAGGCTCATGAGCATAAGAAACCTATTACTTTATATATATTACTTTTTTGAAGTAATATTTATTATAATAATTATTGTGCATATAATTATGATAACAACTAAATAATATATTACGGCATTACGCTCATATATACAATTATAATTGTATATATATATATATAAACAAATTAATATATGTGTAATATATAATAACGAGTCAAGTTGAACTCAAGTTTATAAACTTTTGTGCAAGTCAAACTTGAGTTTGAAAGCTTTCTCGCGAGACAACCTTGAGCCCTAGATATCAGGTTGAAATGAAGATTGAACCTAGGCGACTTGAGCTCGATCTTGACTAAGCTCGTTTACACCTCTAATCACCCCTAATCAAAACTGATATTTGAGATTAATTTTGGCAATAAAATATGGTATTGTACATTAGAGGTGAGCAATCGGGTTTTTTTGGATCCGGTAAACAAAGTTAAGACGTGGTTCTGGTTCCGGGTTTCGACCGGTTCCAATCGGTTTTTTGACCGGTTCCGGTTCGGGTTTTCGCCGGGTATAGGTGGAACTAGTTCCGGTTTTCCAGTTTCGGTTCCGGTTATAATTTGTCTGAAAAACCAAACCCGTTTGTACCCACCGGTTCTGGTATGAGCGGTTCCGGTTTGAATTGTCGGTTCCGGGTCCGGGTTTTTTGCCAACTTCTATTGTACATGTATTAGTATGATAAGGAAGGAATCTAAGGGGGTGTTTGTTTTTTAAAAAAAAGCTCTTCCAACCTCTTCTAACCTCTTATGTCTGCGCCACGCAGACTCGGGAAGAGGTTAGAGGTTCGCAGATCGTTTGTTTTCTCGCAGACGTTTCATTAAAAAACGTCTGCGCGGCCTCTTCTTGGCGCAGACGTGGACCAAGCTCTTCTTGAGGTCTTCCTACCTCTTCCAACCTCTTCCAATCCACTCCTCCATGTTCAGCTCTTCGACCGACCGAACTCCTCCACCGCCATAGTCGCCGTCCTGCTCCACCGTCTTCGTCGTCGCAGACCTACTCCAACGCCGTCGTCGTCGCAGACCTGCTCCACCGCCGCCGTCGTCACAGAAACTCCACCACCGCGATCGTTAGGGTTTTAGAACGAGGGTTCGATCGAGGGGTTTGGTCGGAACCCACTGCCGACTGTTTCTCCTCCACCGCGATCGTGAAGGTTCCATCATCTAGGTCGTTCGATCGAACCCTAGGGTTTCTCCACCTCTTCGCCGCCGCCGTAGGGTTTCTGCCGCCGCTGTGACGAAAACGAACCCTTGGTGGATGATCGGAGGTGAGCGGCGGTAGGTGGAGGGGCTGAGGTTGACGGTGGGGTTGGGACGGTGGGGTTGGTGGTCGATCGGAGATGGTCGATCAGATCAGAGGGAGGAGTTCGACGGTGGGGTTGGGTCGGTGGGGTTGGGAAGAGGTTTTAATTTGATTGGAAAACAAACACCCCCAAAAGCTCTTCTTGCAGGGGTTTGGTCCACCTCTTCTGCAAAAGATGTCTGCAGATGTGGTTCGCAGACCGCAGACGTTTTGCCTCTGAAAAAACAAACACCACCTAAGTCATGTTGTATCCGGAAGGATTTAGCTTTCTGTGACATATCTTGTACCTGATTTAGAACCCACAACCTGTATGCAAAGATTGTTGGCAACAGGTGAGTGGTTACTATTTTAAAATTGAAAGGTTCAATAGGGTTGGTGCAGATAATGGAAGCAGACCAGTAGTCAGAATCCAGAGAGGGTCCCAACTAATAATTTAGGCAAAACCAATCACACAAGTCACAACTCTATTTTGCTTTAATATTTGTTTGCTTATAAGTTTCCATTTTAGTAGTTAAGGCCTTAAGGGTAGATTCCTACCCTATTAAAGGATGTGTCTGTCGGGATGGTTGTGTGTGGGGGGCTGGCTACCTATAATTATTATAATTTAATGATGGTAGTTTCTAGTTAGATTCACAAAATTACATCTCTATCGTTGCTATCACCACCACTTAATTTTTTTTAAACAGTGAAGGTCTCAATCGTGTGAAGAGTGAACCCACTGTTTTCGTGCCATGTCAACAAGCTCTAGTTATTTGAACCTCCCATAAGCCACCACAACCACTCCAGGAGGAAACTCCACAGGGAAAATCCATGACCTCCCTCAGACCCCTTTTTCACTGCAAGAGGGATTTGAACCCAAGACCTCTCATTTGAAAGAATATTGGGGTACCATTGAGGCAATGCCTCATTGATCCACCACTTAATTGAGTCAAGATTTGTAGTTGCGGGTTTATGCAACATGTTTGTTTCTAACTAGAAATAGCATATTGATACACTTCTAGTGTGACATCTGGATCAACTTGGCTTATGATAAACTAGAGGTGGCGATTTTTACCCATATCAAAGGAAATGGGTTGGTTTGGGTAAACAATTGTAGTATAATGAGTTGAAATGCGTAACATCATAATATTGAATGAGTTGAGATGGGTAGCACTTAAACACAATGCGGGTCAAGATGGGTAACCAAAACACTATGTAAATGCAATAGATTTAAACATTTAAGAATGATTAATAACATATTTAATGAGAGAATCACTAAAAGTTATCCAAATTGACTATTTGTTTACTTATAACACATCATAAGTTAAACTAAATTAATGTTTTTTAAGAACAATCCATTTAGACCCGCATTGATTTTACTTAAAACCCGTTCTGACCCGCACTCATCCTAACCCGAACCCGTTATAACCCGTTACCCAACCCAACCCAACCCGCCCATTTTGCCATATATACGATAAACCCTGATTACAATGCTATTTAATTCTGGAACTTATTTATTTTTTGCAAGCCTAAATACCTATCAATACACTGCTAATCAACAGGATCGAGCAACTTGTGCTAGGCAGGTGACGGGTTAAGAGTAGAAAACCTTTTGAGGCTTGTTTCGAACCTAAAGTTAGCCTCTTCTGCCTACGGAGATTCTAGAAAAAGACTAGAATAATGTTAGTGAAGAGGTGCACGACAATTTTCCATCGCTTCTTAATTTCTTATATTTGTGCTTTTCCAAAGAATAACATTTCTTATATTTGGGTAATAAAAGATATTACCCACGTTTCCTAACACTTATAATTATCTTTTTGACATTTAATTGAAATAACTCAAAGCAAAGTAAATTACATGATGGAACACTAAAACACAATTTGCATGAAAATAGGGGTGTTCATTTTTCGAATCGGACTCGAAAAAACCGAAATTCGATTAGATTTTTATTCGAAAATCACCAAGCCGAAATTCGATTCGAATATTCGTATTCGAATCAAAATTCGAATAAAATCATTTATATATATATTTTTATATTATATATTATATATATACAAGTAGTTATTATAAAATTATTATATACCTATGATTTTGTTAGTTTGAATGTTATCACTAGTATTAACTTAAATGTTTGTTATTTGATATTTATATGTTTATAGTGTATTTGATATTTTGAATGCATAAACATATGTAGCAAGTATAAACAATTTTTTTAATTAAATTTGAATCAAACCAATTCGAATTCGAATTCTGAATACGAATCGAATTCGAATGCTCTTAAAAAATTCGAAATTCGAAATCATTCAATTCTAAATATTCGAGTTATTCGAAATTCGATTAGATGAACGCTCCTACATGAAAATAAAAAATGACAGGATGTGTGAAGGTGGGCATCGAATCGCTTGTGGCTCTGGCTGGATTTTCTGTTCATCAACCTGACCAACGTCAAGTGTGCATGGTTTGACCCGTTTGTGTTTGGGTCTGCTTTAACGGCCAGTGATTTTAAATCTATGATGACTCAACTATCAGTTATGTCCACATCACCAAACAAAAAACTTGTGTCATGTTCGTCTCTGTTATGAACCTGTCACGACTCATTTAGCATACTTGGGTCAAAGTTTGATGATCTCGGTCATTTTTTCCTCAAAAATAGCACATCATCAAACTTGAAGTTTCGTGATTGACAAATGTTTGGGATTTACTAAAATGGTTAACAACGTTTATAATTCTATTTTATTTGGTCATCTAAATACTAATATATTTGCTTCGTGTACAACTAGTCGATGAATCAAACATAATACAACCACAACATAAGTCACTTTGTGATAGTTTCGGAACAAGATGTAACGGAATGATTTCCTTTTCCATTGTTGTACTTAGCCAACCCTTGATCATGACATCGCACCACATTCATGACATATTGTTGGCTGAGTTCTGTTATGGTTTCGTCGTCGTCTTCAAGCATTCGTCCAATATATTAGACATAATTTTTTTATCGCTTATCGGATAAAAATTTGCTCCTAGTGAAATTTTTTTTTTCTTTTGAGTTTTATTATATTTTTCTATGAAATAATTTTTTTTAAATTCATATAGTGCAACATATGAGAAATATTGACTTATACACGTATTTCAATTTACATAACTGATCTATTACGGTTTCATATGTTACTTTTAATCATACTTAGGGCTAACATAGAAACTAAGAAAAGTGGTGAATGATACCCTTGGGCCCAAACTTTCAAGAGGCCCGAAATTAAAAAAATATATATATTATATTATTAATATTTTATATATAAATTACTAATTATTTTTTTGAAACGCCCATTTATTTTTCTCGCCTTATGCCCTGGAAGTTTTTACATTCTCAGGGCCGGATCTGATCATATTAATAGTCGCAAAGCTTAGGTTTTAATCATACCTGTTCATCATAGCACATATAACTATGCTCATTTTAATACAAATCAAGGTACCTATTAGACAGAGATAACAAAACAAGTTTTATCGTATTTAAAAAGTTAGAGACACCACTATTAAGTATTAACACAAGTATCATGTATGAAAAATAAAACGTTTAGCTACTTTATATTTCATGTTTATAAGTTTTTTGTGTATTTTATATTGTAAGAAAGAAAAACGATGAAACATGCCCTTCTGATTTGAATTATTTAAAAAAAATAAAATAACGTATTTCTTATTAAACATTTTTTACATAAATATAAACGAAAATTGTAAGCCACGCCTTACAAATGATCTTTTACTTTTTCTTTACCAAAAAGAGCGGTTCGTCTTCTGCCGTGGAATCGAAACAGAAAACACCACGTGTTCATCGTCTTCACTCGATTGTTACATAAACCCTTTTTCCAGCATCGTCACCTTGAGTTGCTACTCAATTTTGCAATTCTCTTGGTTTCAGGGTTCTCACAGGTAAACTTCTTTCGGTTGGTCAATATCTGTTTGATGACTTTTCCTTTCAATTGATTTCAGTTTAATCTGTTTCAAACGAATTTAGCAGTGATTAGAGTTCTTCTGTTGAACAATTAGCTTATTTGGATTTTTTTTCTTGCCGATTATTTAATTTGTAGTATGGTTATCTTGTTTTTGAGTATATATTGCCCCTACTTATATTCTCTGTTGATTTGTTCTTTGTATTTTGTCTTTCTAGGGTTTAAAGTATGATTAATTGTTTTGGGTATGATCCAAATTAGTTTATTTTCTTGGAATTATTCCTCTTTTTTCTGTCTTTCTTGAGTTTAAAGCTCAATTGTCTTAATTTGGTTTCCATTTCCTGATCTTTACATATGTGTATATATAGGATTCTGTTTTTGCAAGGATTGAAGTTGATAGATCAAATTAGGATCGTTTCTACCTGTGAATGTTAAATATGGCAGATTTTTAGAAGCTAATTCTGTTGAATTAATATGGGGATGGACAACGGAGGACTTGATTTCTCTAATCAGGAGATGTCTTTAGGTTCAAATGTTGGTGGTTCCATGAACAGCTTCTTTGATGAAATCTTTAATGACACACGTGCGTGTACTCATACCCACAAATGCAACCCACCAGGGCCTGACTCCTCACACACCCACACATGTTACCATGTGCACACCAAGATTCTACCTGCTATGAGCAATGAAGAGAATTCCCCTACAGATGACACTGTTGAATCCTTACTTAAAAAGCCCAAGAAACGTTCTTCAGGCAACCGGGAAGCCGTGAAGAAGTACCGTGAAAAAAAGAAAGCACGAGCAGCTTCTTTGGAAGATGAAGTTGTCAAATTAAGAGCATTGAATCAACAATTGATGAAGAGAATTCAAAGTCAAGTGGGGTTAGAAGCAGAAGTAGGGAGACTTAAGTGTTTGCTTGTGGACATTAGAGGGAGAATTGACGGTGAAATTGGGTCTTTTCCTTATCAAAAACAACATCAGGCTAATCTGAGTGTCGTTGATCCAAATTTAGCAGGTGGGTTCTTGCTGAATCCGTGTAATATACAGCAATCGGTGCACCATGATCTTGATGTAACTAACTGTGATTCTGTGGGTCTGCAATGTTTGTGGAACCAAGGTTCAATGGTCAATGAATTTGCAAGATGTGGAGGTAATGATGCTCTAGTAGGTGCAAATTCTTCTACGGGAACCAAAAGAAAAGGTAAATAGTAATTCCATGCTCTATTTCATTGGTTATTTGGTTTATATTTGTTTTTTTTTTTTTTTGAACTTTTGATTATTAGAGGCTGAAATTAGTAAAATTGACAAAAGGTCATGTTGAGTCAAACAGATTTTGGTTAAATAGTAACCTTTTAGAGTGGATCGGTTTGACTTGCTGAATGCTGACATTTTTTTGTATATTTTAAGAACTGGTTATTAACAAATAATGTGTTGATTATGATCAAAACAACTGTATCCTCTTAATATATTTTTGAATCCTGACTTTCAACATGTTTCCCTTTTAGCTGTTTTTTATTTGTCTAATGACGTGCTAAAAATAATACACAATCCAAGCGGATGCATTTATAAGTAAATGGGTTAAAACTTACCAGTGATGCTATAGTGATTTTAAATTTTATGTATTACCAATCATAATTTTATGTTTGTTTTACATTTTATAGTAGGTGAGTGTGCAGCAAGATCTAGATGAAGTGCTACCATCGATCCGTAGTGCTTGATGTATAATAGCTTGAAGAAACAATCTGGTAGATCATCTTGTAGTTTTTTCTGTATGTTCTATGTTGCTAATTTAGTTGGGTTTTTTTTGTTTATTTTGTATATATGAAGCTTTTGTTGTCATCTACCCTAGTAACTATTACAATGTTTGACTTTCATTAGCTTGGGCATCCTAGCATATAGTAGTCTAATGTTTGACCTAAGCTAGCCATTAGGTTGGGTCTTGGTCCAGATTCAACACATGTAATCAATAAAGTTGATTTATCAACTCATTTAGGTCTCCTACCAAACCAAAAGTTGTGTTGTTTGTTCAAGTTAAATAGTAAAATAAATATTTATTATTTAAAAAGGCCAAGAACATAGTTGCAAAGCTATTTGTTTTCTGTATGTTTACTCTATAATCATATGAGATAAGTAATAACCAATATTAAATATGAAATGAATCAAATTTGAGCGCCTTTTTTATACTTGTGTATCCTTAAAACTTGTTCTTTCATTTGTACTCTCATATGTAAATCAAGTTCAAGTTTCAAGTTTGTATACCCCCCTAACTCATGGAGCATTCATAAAAGAGTTAGACGCTTCTTCTATTCTTTTCCCTAATGAGCTTGCTTATCCTAGACTTGAACCAAAGACCTCACCTGTGAAGTAAATCATCAAATTCATAGTCCAATCAATTGAGAGAAAATTAACAGATTTGTTTTCGTGAGTGATTCATCATTCCCAAACGCAGCATACAAGTCTTCATTTACTTCGCTCTCCAAGTATATTATTGCTCGTGGTTTGTGTACTATAAACAAGCTAAACAAACGACAAGCAAGTAAACATTGATATGTGACTAAGGCTACCCACAATAGGGGTGCATTTGTACATATAAGAAGGCACTTGATGACATGAGAGGTACATGTGAGAAGTGCACAATGAAGAGAAAGGGGAGAGGGTGCACGTGGCTCTTGCACTTAAGAAAGTATATCAACATGCAACTTAAATGTGAGGCCCAAACAATAAAAATCATTTTTTTGAAAAAAAAAAAAAAAAAACTAGACTTTTGCAAAAACAAAAAAGTTTTTTTTTTTTTTTTTTTAAATTCACTCCAAATATTTTTTTTAAAATATTTGTTTCAAAGAAAAATAGAAAAAAAAATGGTGATATAAAAGAGAGAGGATGCAAGCAGAAATGATGGATTATGGCTAAAAAGAGACGAATGCATATGAAAAAACGGTTAAAAAGCTGATATGACAATAATGATTATAATGTATGTGTTAAATGCATTCGCTAGTATTACAGAGACTCTAAGAAATGACATGTCTAGTGGATATTCAAGAAATATGTTAATATGTTTTACTATTCCTCGAGATAAGAAAGCAAATGGAACAAATTCAACTGCTATGACAAAACCACTAGCAGACAAACCACATCCACAAACTGGTCATGTTTAACACAACTACTGTTCAAATTTAACTAAATTCAAAGGATCATTATAAAGCACATAAACGGGTCACAGAGGCAAACTTTTAAAAGTCATCATCTTCACGGTAAATGCTTTCTGCCATTTGCCAAACCTGTAAAGCATTGTCTTCAGCCACGCTAGATATGACCCATGGTTCATTCTTGTTCCACGAGAAATCTGATATTTTTGCCTTATGACCACCATGAGAAAACAGGAGCTCTGGCGGGCCATCCTCTGCTTCTCCTTCCAGTTGTTCATCCCCAATCCTGGAGAACGTAACAGCAAATGCCACATTTTGACCATTTTTATTGTTTTCTCTTTTGGTAAATATTAAGGGTCTGAAATTCAGTTTAAAGGCTTTAAGTGTACCTGTTTAGATCCCAAACCATCAACCTTCTGTCATCAGCAGAAGATGCGAGCACAGTTTCATGATTTGGGTCCCACTCCACTTGAAATACCTCCTCCCTGCATAATTACATCATTCATATTATCAATGCACAATCTTAAAATTAATGCTTACATATTCAAACAAGCTTGATTTGATTATTTTTGTGTTTAGTTATCACATTAATTCAAGTGTCAACTTCTTAGCTGATTTGCATTGACTATGTTAGCAAATCTCAAAGTAGAAAAATTGCCAAATTAAAGTCAAGGCACGTACTGACTACTTAAAACATGCAACGGAGATGTCAGCTTCCGCATGTCAAACAAACCAACAGTGGTATCTGATGATGCAGTAGCCAGTACCCACTCGTTAAATGGATTGAAAGATAAGTAATTAACCTGAAAAAAGAGCAGTTAATAACATAACATAGTCTTTATTAAAGATATGAATACAATGTTGCAAAAAGTTTATAAAAGTTGCTCTACCTCTTTCTCATGAACTACAACAGCTTGTTCATATTTATTTGTGCGCAAATCCCAAATCATGAGCTTGCAGTCATCACCAACAGATCCGAATAGACTATCATTCATCAAATGCCATGATACATCTTCAACCACGCTACCATGGTCCTGCACCAACATATTGAATTACCTATTGGCATAAATACCCTGAAACGGATAAAAGTAGATACAATTGTACCTCATAAATATGTTTTGCATCAAGAACTTTGTTGTCAGGCATTGTAGATACATCCCACAAGCAAATTTTGTGATCATTAGAACCACTTAAGAGATAACCTTCTCTAAAAGGGCTCCATGACAACCCATAACCTTCTTTATTATGACCCCTCAATCTAACATCAGGTTCACAAGTACCCCCTTCATGATCTAAAGGTTGCTTTGTGGAGTCAAACACATAGATTTCAGATGAGCTGGTTTTTGCTGCAATAATTGACGGAACCTGTGGCATACACCGTGCACGGTTGACCTCTCCATCAACATGTATCTTCTGAATAACTTCAACCTACAAGTATATCAAATAACATAGAAAATATTTTCAGGTTAAGAGTAAATTTAATTGTAATTGACGGGGTATTGGCAATAGACGTGTCTAGCAGATCGCTCTACTTGATTGTAGTATGATTAGTCTCACTCGATTTTCTCTCATTTATATCACATTGCTATTGGCATTGCATATTCATTATAAGTTTATAACACCCAGTCAGTAATTTCATCGAACAACTTGCGTGCACATCAAATCATAGCAGTTTTTTATTCTCACAAAATTTTTAGTAATTTAACATAGTTCCATGTCAAATAATTAATATATCTTCGTGTGACGAGTTCATAAGAAACAGATTAAAAAAAAAAAAAGTTCAACTAACCTTAGGGATTCTGTGATTTTCCAAATTGGTTTCGAGTGCCGATGCAGGATTGACCGGCAAATGAGTTTCTGCAACCAGAAGAAAGTTAGGACAGTCATCAGATGTATGTGTCCCGAGGATCAGCTTGTGAACGGCGAAAGAACCGTCGGGATACAATGACGGCGGTGAGGGGAGCCACTGGACGGTGAGCGACGGCCACTCAAGGGAGTGAGAGATAACCAGATCGTACAAGAACGGAGTGTTCTTCCTCCAGACACTGAATTCCTCCTCCACTTGGTAGTCTTCGCCGCCGGTGTCTTCCTCCGTCGCCATTTTTCACTTCTTTCTTGCTGGATTTTTTTTTTCCCGCGCTGAATTAGGGTCAATGAATTGGTAACGGAGAATGGCGGGAAGTATTATGTCTATAGACATGCTTTTGATGGAAATAGATATGCTTTTAATGGGCCGAGAGCCCGTATTTTGTGTGTGTGAAGGCCCAGTCCAAATCAAGTCAAGCACAAATTTATTATGTTTATAAAATTATAATTCAAACTATATTAAACATTGTAGAATCTGTCTATCTGATTTTTTTTAACATCAATTTTTCCCTCATAAACACAATCTTTTATAGTTATATCATTTTCTTCTTTCGTTAGTCGAATAAAAAAATTAAAATGATTATTATAATAAAAAAAAACCAAATTCAACTTCCCCTATCCATACCCGTTTATCCGCTAATACGTACCCGAATCTCAAACCAAAGCATAGATAAAGAAGCACTTACGTGGCATCCAATGGTAACAGCCATATCCTCATGCCTCCAAATGCAAAATGAGAGGTCCAAACCTTCGAAAACGCCACACCAATCAACTACTTAATCATCCCATCGTAATACCATGCACCGTCATCACTCACCCTTAACGCACCTCATCAACAAGCCACCACTCAACAATCAACGTCCGTTCACATCTAACGGCTTCCTCCACTCGATTACGGTAGTCCTTCCCACAGCCGAACAACCCAACTAGCAATTTGAAAAAGCCTCGAGGGATAGATCAACCTCACTCATTTCTATTTTCTTCTCCAGTTTCTGGTTTTCTCAATGGCGAAACCAGTTTCCATTGAAGTATGGAACCCTAATGGGAAATACAGAGTTGTTAGCACAAAGCCTATGCCGGGTACACGCTGGATCAATCTGTTGGTTCAACAAGATTGTCGTGTTGAAGTAAGTAGTTCAATTTATCTTCAGAATTTGATTGATGATTTTGTTTATTTTGGTTAAAAAATGTTGTTTTTGTGATCAGATATGCACGGAGAAGAAAACCATACTGTCTATTGAAGATATCATTGCTTTGATTGGAACTAAGTGCGATGGAGTTATCGGTCAGGTAATCTATACAAGTTTTATATATTTGTGTTCATATTTTGAATTCGTCCCAAATTCTTATGAATCTGAAAACTGATTATTTTATATAATCTCTAGATTTTGAGTGATGAAACAAACAAACTTCAGTATATTTCACTTTTCAGTAGCGTTAGTGATAAAGAGGATGCTCTGAAGGAGCCCGGCTCAAAGTTATCGTTTTAAGTTAATCATCCAACACTTTTAACGTAATTTTCACAAAATAAGTAATATAACGTTAAAATTAGTGCAATTTTACTTTGGTTACTTCAGGGCCACATATATATACATGCGTGCACCGCATCTGGGTCGTTAGATTTTGAGTGATTATTTGTGGCAAATTGTTGCTTTCAGATTGGTTATTTTGGTTCGTATGTGTTGAATTGTGCAACAGGGTGATTATTATTAATTATTTCTACATGAACTTAACTGTTTAGGAGCAAAAGTGTTTAAATTTCAATGATAACCATAGCAGCTCATGATCTCTCTATAGTAAATCTTTTTTTTTTTTTTGTAATTAAAATAAAGGGAAATTCTGCAACTTGCATGTACATGCTACGTAGTAAAATAAATTGGGATTTTTGCATGATGTCTGCTAATTCTTCCAAGATTTTTGATCTAATTTTATTTTTGATGCATGTATCTAAATTTTAGTTAACAGAAGATTGGGGAGATACATTGTTTTCAGCACTGAGCAAAGCAGGAGGGAAGGCGTTCAGCAACATGGCTGTTGGCTACAACAATGTTGATGTCGATGCAGCAACCAAATATGGTGTTGCTGTTGGAAACACACCTGTGAGCTTCTTTCTTCGGTTTCAAGACTTTCAATATCCATATGTCAATATAAATGGCAAAAGAACATTTTATCACTTATGTCCTAAGAACTTGACTTTCAAGAGTCAGATGGATTCATTTTAGGTTCAAAATTGATCTCTATTTGTTTGGTAGGTGGAAAAATTAACGAATACATTTAACTTCATTAGAGAATAATATAAATAAACCATATATGTTTCTAGAAGTAAGGATTGTTTAAAGTTTGATTTTAACTAGCATTATGTAAGGATTGTTTAAATTTTGATTTTAACTAGCATTATGTATGACTTTTGAAAGTCATGATATAAAATCCATGGATTGAATGTGTAGGGTGTGCTTACAGAGACCACAGCAGAGTTAGCTGCATCACTTTCTCTTGCTGCTTCTAGAAGGATAGTTGAAGCTGATGGGTTCATGAGGGCTGGCTTATACGATGGATGGCTTCCTCATCTGTAAGATCCTGTATCTAATATGTATCAACTGTATCTATTATGCACCAATTGTATCAAATGCCTAAACAATAACAATAACTTTATTTGACTATTAAATAACAACTTGATGAATTCACATTAAGATAATTACAAATTACTAGAAAGTGGTTACAGGTCGTGAGATAATTATGATATTCTGTACATCATTAGGTTTGTGGGAAATTTGCTCAAAGGACAAACTGTTGGGGTGATTGGAGCTGGTCGTATTGGATCTGCTTATGCTAGAATGATGGTAAAGTTTGTTCTGCACTCTAAATTCAATGGTTTTAAAGTTATTTTGATACTAAAAAGAGGCTAAAAGTTAAAACTAACAAATATATGGTTATCAGATTGAAGGATTTAAGATGAATCTAATCTATTATGATCTCTACCAAGCCACACGTTTAGAGAAGTTCGTTACAGGCAAGTCTCACTTTTTTTTAAGAATATAGACAATGGTGATTCATATGATGGTTTTCTTGTATTTAAATTTTCATAGTTCATTCAAAATAACTAATTCATTAAAGTGTTTCTTTTGGAATATTTTCAAGAATGACAGACTGTTTCAACAAAAATCTACAAGAATGACAGTTTAAAGCGTAAATTACTCATTTTCATTTTGATAATCTAACAGAAATGATGAAAACATGATGAAATATGATGGGTTCTATTAGTTATTTAATTGTAATCATTTATGAGCTCACATGTAATTAGCAATTTGCAGCTTATGGTCAATTCTTGAAAGCCAATGGAGAACAACCTGTTACATGGAAACGAGCATCATCAATGGATGAAGTTCTTCAAGTAGCCGATGTGGTAAGAAATTCGTATGTGTTTCCATAATCTTTTTCTTTTTATTATAATATTTTTATCAATTTGATGTTTGTTTATCATGATTACACAGATAAGTCTACATCCAATATTGGATAAAACAACTTATCATCTCATTAACAAAGAAAGACTTTCGAAGATGAAGAAGGTAACTTTACGTTTACAAATGTGTTTAAACTTTAAACCTATGTATACAAACCATAAAATGGGTCCCATTTTAAATTGTTTAAAGATAAACGGAATTGGGACCCATACTTTTAGAGAAGAAAAAAATTAATTGGCTAAACAAGCAAAAATTTTAACTAGTATTCTTGGACATTTAAGTTAAACGATAACTTTATTGCTTTGTAGGTAAACATAAATGAATCCCTTTTGTAAAAAAAAAAAGAGCATAAAGTGCAACAAGGCTAAAATTATATTTTACTGTCTCCTGATACCCATAGATGAAAAATCAAACATGGAAATGCATAAACCAATTACCAAGTTACAACTTCCAATTTAACATACTCATTTTCATTCCAGTTTTCACACCATACACCACCCAACTTTTATAAAGATTATGTAAGATGTTCCTTTGAATATGGCTAAATTAGCTGAATTTAAACAATATAGGAAGCGATCCTTATAAACTGCAGCAGAGGACCTGTGGTTGATGAAGAAGCTCTTGTGGAGCATTTGAAACACAATCCCATGTTCCGAGTTGGTCTTGATGTTTTTGAGGATGAGCCATACATGAAACCTGGCCTGGCCGACATGAAAAATGCCATTGTTGTTCCTCATATTGCTTCTGCATCAAAGGTCTTTTTTTTCTTCCAATTACTGTTTTTTAGTTGCTAATGAAGATGGCCAAAGTTGATTTATCTATAGTTAGCTTACTTAAATCCTTGTTTTCGGTGTATGCAGTGGACTCGTGAAGGAATGGCAACACTTGCTGCATTAAACGTACTGGTATGCAACTTCTCAATACGTTATACATAGATATCCTTTCGGCAATACTGCTATTGATGATAGTTTTTTGTTTATTTAACTTCTCCTCCAATTATATTGCATGTTGTACCAATTTCCCCAAAAAAAAGTAGTTTTGGCACATATTGCTATTGTCTTTCCCTAACATAACAGCTAGCAAAGTCAATTCTTTTGACCTGAATATGATAATGGCATCAGTTATGCAGTATAACTTGTTTCATTCAATTGTGTATAATCAAATGAATAATGCACACATCTTCTTTGTCTTTGTTCCGAAAAACAGGGAAAAATAAAAGGGTATCCAACTTGGTCAAACCCGAATGCAGTTGACCCTTTCTTGGATGAGAATTCATCACCCCCACCAGCATGCCCAAGCATTGTCAATGCTAAAGCACTAGGTATAGTGACTCTTTGTCATCTTGAGATGAATGTCTCAAACCGTCACGTTTAAAATCATTTTAATTATTGTTAAACCCGATTTAATAAATTGTTTTTATGGTTATTAACTTGCAACTTCTAATAACTATTGTTAAATACAGGACTGCCGGTTTCAAAGCTCTGAATATGGTCTAAAATTGTATTGGATAACGTTATCAACCTTTGATTGTCTACGTGTATATTGCTTGTGCTCGGTACTCCTATATGTACGATGTATAAGTGATTGAATTCGATATATGATGAAATTAAGACTCACGGATGAAAATTTGCTGATACAAGGTTGTTTAAAACAAATTTTGTTGGCCCAATTGACCTGCTATTTTTCTAGTTAATTATTGATTAAGAAAATAACAAGAAAATATGTGTAAATAATTAAAACATCCAAATTAATACACATATGCTGTTTTATATATATTTTTTTATTTCATGTGGTTCTAAAGAACAATAAAAATACGGTGCATTTTTTTCAAGTAGTTATATCATTTAGAAGATTTAATGATTTATTTGTTGTCTTTAAAAAACTAAGAAGATACCTTATAATACATTTTTTGAAACAAAGCATAGTTTTATAAAGCATGTATTACGGAGTACTATTTTTTAATATTGTTTTTTTCTATTATATTCTTTTATAATCAACTAGTTATAAATCAAAATACACGTAGTAAATATATTTCTATTTCCACCTTTCTTTCAAAATTAGTTTACATACATAAATCGGAATAAGGAAAGATTGATCAAGAACTACATAAATTTTTGGTTTTTAACACCACCAATACCATACATAAAAATGGATAAAGAAAATAAAAGACGTTGATTATAAAGCAGCGATTGGAAAAAAAAAATTATAAGTTTGACCGGTCAAATTATAATTTTAGCTAATTATCTTTCAAATTTCTAAAATAACTAATCAATCAGAATGTTCCTCATTGTAAAATATTGATAGTTAGTTATATTTTATGAGAAAATGTCGCTCATGTTGCAATAAAATATTGTTTCAATAATGAAGATCTCGCCTCATGAGCCGTAGTATCACCTGTAACAAGATATGGGTCACTTGGTATTGCCTAGAGCCACGAAATCTCACCTTTGAAAGAAAAATATTGACTAAAACCATGAAATCTCACTTGAGGAAAGAAAATCTCGCTAAATCTTTTAATTAATATGTTTTTTTATTGTTTTTAAAGTTTATCATTTAAATGGTTATATAAAATCTAATAATTTATAAATAGTTTTATAAGTTGCATGTAATATAATAAGTTTTTGGATAAAAACAAATAACAAATATATTTTTATTAAAGGTATAAAGATGATTATTATTATTTTTTTATTAATATGCTTTATTGACTTTTATTATTATTTTAATATTCGTAAAATCTTAGTATTTATAAACAATTTTAAAAGCGTCACTTATTAATTTTTGAATAAAAACAAAGAATAAAACATTTTTTATGATGTTATTACGATGATTATATTATTATTTTTCTTATTAATATGCTTTTGATTAATTTTTATTATTGTTTAAATTGTTTAAAAAACTATATAAACAATTTTGTAAACATCACTTAATTAGTTTTTGAATAAAAATAAAGAATAAATTAACTAGTTTTTGAATAAAAACAAAGAACAAATACGTTTTTTATTATCTTATGACAATGTTATTAACTTTTTTCTATTTAATATGTTTTTCATTAACTTTTATTATTCAAATGATTATAAAATCTACTATTTTATAAACTATTTTATAAACATCAATAAAAACAAAAAAAAAAGTACGTTGTTTATAAAGTTATTACGATCTATTATTTATATAGGGTTTCATTATATTAATAACAAACAAGTTATAAACAAACCAAAGTAAACATATTTATAGTCACATGATTTAAGGGATATAAATGTAATTTTTCTTTAAAGTTGGAGAAGATATTATTTTATCCTTTAAACTAGCCACAAGTGGTTTCTTTAGTTTTCAAGTTGCAACAGTTCTCATTTGAAATCGCTCTATATTATTAATATGCTTTTTAAAAACTTGTATTATGTAAATTTTATAAACGTCATTTTTAAAAAAATAATTTTTCAATAAAAAATGAATAAATTATTACTTTTTCATATTGTTCTTTACTGTTAAGGTGACAATAATCGATGACGTGACGATAGTATATCATTATATATAGCTAACTTATTATTATTTTTTTTTAACCAAGGCCTTCTAGCCTAATAGTTACCCCTTTGGTTTTCCTGTGAAAGGTTACGGGTTCAAATCCCTCCCAGGGCGAAATAGGGGTCCTTGGGAGGTCAGGGGGTTTTCGGGTGCGGTTTCCTCCTGAGGTGGTGGTGGGGTCTCAACGGAGGTCATGGTAACTAGACCTTGGTGACGTGGCCTGGAAATCAGTGGTTTACACGTTGATATCAAATGCTGTTAAAAAAAAAAAAGCTAACTCATTTTTTTTTTGAATTTTTTTTTAATTCCATGTTGGTGATATTATACCTTAATCTATAACTGACTCACCATCTTTTGACGAAAAGTTTTTTTTAAAGCCACACACCAATATTTTACAATAATATATCGCTAACTGTCCGATAGTTTAACCGTAATAAAATACAAGAAATGGCTGAAGGGTTTATTTGGGAAGAAATTTGAGCCCACCTCAAAGTCTCAAACACCTTCAAAGCCAACTCCTTCTATAAGTACCGAATACAACAAGCCTCTCGGATCATAAAATCTTCCCAAATTCCGGCCATGTCATCGTCGTCGAAGACCATCGTGCTGAAGAGTTCCGACGGTAAGGCGTTTGAGGTTGATATGTTGGTAGCGATGGAATTTCTGGTGATCAAGGACAGGATCGAAAATGTGTATCTCATCGAAGATGTGTGTCCCGACACCAGTATCCCTCTTCCGAACGTCACAAGCGATATCTTGTCTAAGGTTATTGAATACTGTAAGAAACATGTGGAGACACCGAATAGCGATGAGAAGCTCGCTGAAGAGGATCTTAAGGCGTTTGATCGCGACTTTGTGAAAGTGGATCAGAGCACTCTTTTCGATCTTATTCTAGTATGTGCTTTATTCAATTCTTTTGAATCTGATTGCTGTTGGATCGTGCCTGTGTTTATAGTTTATACCCTAATTTTGTTCATCTGGTTTCAAATTTTTGGGGATAAATTTAGGGATTCGTTCAGTATGATTTAGTTTTGTTCCCCGGTTTGCTGTTTTAACTTGGAAATACATCTAGGGATTCGTTTAGATGTGCGGAACCCCTGAGTGGATAAACCCTTGCCCCATCGGTCCAGAACCCTAGATTAAGCTTAAGGTTCTTTTTTCACCTAGATGTTCTAGGGCTTGAGCCCATATCCTTTTGGTCACAAGGTGAAACCCTAACCAATTGGATAAATTCGCAGGACTATGACGATGATGAAAGAAATCTGATTTAAAATCTTAGAATGCTTATTAACTATTAGTTAATGCAGTAAGGAAAAAAAAAAAGTATGATTTGTAATCCACTAACAGTTGGGTAATAATTAAACCCTAATTTTTCAACCAAACAACATCAATTAGTTAGTATAAGCCTAGTTTGGAATCCAAGAACATTATTTTTGCTATAACCTGAACAAATTGCTCTACTGTTTAGTTTTGAGTTTTGCAAATTCCTCCTGTTTGTTGTAATTTTTTTTCTTTAATGTGTTTGTGGCATTATATTTGCATATGATCAATGCATTGCAATAGTTGATATGGGTGTTGAATATGGTGTATGAATACTAGAATTGATTTTGTTTATGTTTCAGGCTGCAAACTATCTAAACATCAAAGGGCTGCTTGATCTGACTTGTCAAACAGTTGCTGATATGATCAAAGGAAAGACTCCTGAAGAGATCCGCAAAGTGTTCAACTTGAACGAATTCACTCCTGAAGAGGAGGAGGAGGTGCGCAGAGAGAATGCGTGGGCTTTTGAGTAAATTATCGATTGTCTGTCTATCTGTTTATATTGCAGTAGCGTTTTGCTGGGTGTAGAATGCTTATACTTTATATAAGGTATGCACATCCTTTATGCACATCCATATATTTATGTTAACATATGATTGATTGTATTTGAATATTAATATTTAGGAATTTGTCTTATATTTGATTTTTTGTTTGTTGTTTAATCTCTCAATAATATTCATGTTATTAACATAAACACTTTCATGATATCAGAGATTGCTATCACCACCCTCTAACCCTAAACCTCTGACTACAACATTCTTTTATGATCATTACTTCAAGTCTTAGCCACAATCATGTCCGAGTGAGCATAAAAGAGACACGTCCGTCCCAAGGGCTACAGTGCTGCACCCAACATACTCGGTCACCAAACATCGGAACCAAAGTTCGGACCCTTGATTGTTCCAAAGTTACCTATTCATAATGGAAAAAAACCCTTTAAGCTTCATATCATTAGCTTACAAGTTTTTGAACCATAAAAATAGCCTCAAACTTTTATCTTTGCTTTAGGCCATAATTAAAAAGACTTTAGAGTTTAGACGGCCCTAAATTTGGTGCTTTCATTAATCAAAGTACAATTATTAAGTGGGATACGGCTGGCACTCTGGCAGTATTATATAAGGGGCGCGTTATTTGGACACCCCCTACGGATCAGTCAACACCTACCCTCATCTATACGAGCCGTAAAGGGCTTTACGGGCCGTAAAGCCGTCAGGGTGTGTCAGAAAATGTCAGTGAGATGTCTGGCGGCTGAAAACAGAATACGAGCCGTAAAGGCCTATACGACTCGTTTTTAAACCTGAAAATTTATAAGTTTTGTTTTTCCACCCGATATACGTACGTGTTTAACTTATTTGTAACATTGTAATTGTCTAACTGTTTTAAATGGTTAAAACATATATTTTAACGTAATTATATTTAATCGCTATACGTACATTTTAACGTTATACATTAAATATATGATATATATATTATTATATATTCGTGTTATAAAATCCGCACGTTGTTTGAATTCCGGTATACGTACGCGTTTAACGTAAATTGTTATATCATATCGTCTAGTTATTTAATTTTTAAGTTATAAATAATATCTGTTTATAATAGCGTATAATCGTACTTTGTTTTGAAATCAGGTATTTGTTAAATGCAACACGTACGGTACGTGTTTAAGTAACTTATAATATCGTTTAATTGTTCGAAAAAAACTTAACCATTTTTAATCGTTTTGTTGTAAAATAATAAGTATTTTAACGTTATTATTTAATTATTTTGCCTATTTGTTTTGTTTGAAAAATATTTTAACATCGTGACGTTTAAATATAAATAACAATTTTTTTTAACATAATTAGTTATGATTTTCGTAAATTTAAATGTTTTGTTTGAAAATTATTTTAACGTAATTGTGTTTAATGATTTTAAAACAATAGTTATTAGAATCTAAATAACGTTAAACGGTTTTAAGAAAAATTGTTAACTATCTATTATTCATTTCACAATCACGCACATTTTTTAATTATATAATAAAAGATAAAACAAACAATCACGCCATATACAACATATATACAAAATAAAAATACATACATCGAATGCTAAAGTAGTGTACATACATCAAAATCCAAAAAAGAAAAGACAAAATACACAAAAAAAATAACTAAGCATGACCACCAGGATCCTGCGGATCCTGATGATGTCCCGGTCCTGGAATGACGGGAACTGATGCGAGCGGTCAGTATACTAAAAACTAGACTAAATTAAAGCTAATTAACCTATGCTAAAGACATTCTAACTAGCCCTAGACCTAGACTTTGACCTAAACACCTAGTAATAATCGGAAATCCTAAACTAGACCGCTACGTAGGCAAGTGTACCTATCGGTGACAGTATAGCTTGTGGAAGACCGGATATCGAACCCTAAGGACACTAGTTTGACAAAACTAACCTAGACTGTGAACAAAATAAAGTAAAAGAGAAAAGGGGGGGGGGGGGTTTGGTGCTAACTAATAACCAGATCAGACTGAAACTGACTAAGGAAACTAATACTAACAACTACACTAAAAACAACAAACTAAACTGATAATGAAACTGGAATCTAAATGCAGTATGGAAAACTGGTGTACCTAGGCTGGGAATCAAAAGTGTGACAAATGATGACTTGGACTGATTTATGAAGGATGAAGACTAGGATCTTAAGGAACAGACTAAGGAATACCTAATAGGACCCAGATCAGATACCAGGCAACTCAAATGGGAATCCTAAGGCTGTAATGTATGCACTAGTCTATCGGGTCACCTTCCGGATTTTCCCGATATGCATTTGCACTCAAACGGGTGAATCACCTCCCGGATTTCTCCACCCGTTTGTATCCTAAGACACTAGAGAGCTATAAAGTTGGCAACTTTGACATGGATTGACACTAACACTAAGTAGATCTAAGACAACGCCCTCCCGGGTCGTTTAACTCAAATATCCCAAGTGTCAGAGACCAACCATCTAACCTATCACCTCCCGGATTTCTAGGTTAGGTTACACATGCTAATAACTATACTTAATGAAGTCTAATCCTATGGAATGTGATCAACAACCCATAAACTAACCTAAAACACAAAGTAGTAGGCCTAACATGCATCTATGTGTGGAAAGACCTTCCTAAACACATGTGGATCAAACATACACCAAATTTAATCATTCAACACATGCAAATATCATCAAAGTTCCAAACTTTACAGCTGATTACAAAGCATATATCATCCAAGAGCATAAATCAAGTCCAAAATCAACAAAGTTCACAACTTTATCATCCAAAACCTAGATACAACCATAGATCTAGCTACAAAACATACCAACAGTAGCTAAACAAGTCTGAATCAAGTCTAAATACATCAAAGATCAAAACTTTAAACTAAGAACATGTAAAGAAAGGGAAAATACTCAAAATGGTCCTTCTTCTCTTCTCCAATAAGCCCTAATCAAGCCCCAAACTCCATGGTTAAGCTCCAGCAGCTCCTAGGCTCAATTAGGGTTCCAAAGACGCAAAAGAAGACCCTCAAAACGGCTGGAATGCGATGTATTTATAGAGGGCAAGAAATTAGGGTTTTAGGGCCCAAAAACCATATCAGGCGTAACGCCTGACGTGGATGCACCAAGTCAGGCGTTACGCTCGGGTCAGAAGGAGTGTTGGCGGCTGAGGATACCGCGCGCATCGCCTGGAGTCAAGGTGCCACGCTAGGCGTACCGCCTAGGGTTTTCTTCTTTGTTTTCTTCGCTTATTCACCCGATCTTGATTCCGACGCCCGTTTGCCTTCATTTCCGCTCCTCCGGGACACATTCCTGCACAAAAAACACTAAAATGTATAAAGGAACTAAAATCGACTCGAAATATTTACAAAACTAATGAAAACTGACTCGAATATGTACAAAAACGGATGTGTTAAACTAACACATCAAAAATACCCACACTTAAACCTTTTTCGTCCTCGAAAAAGCTAACAAAATGGAATCATAGATCAGGTTTAGGTTTTTAATATGCAATGATTTAACAAACTCAAATCCTTGTGTATTAACCGCGATTATTGGTATAATGGTCCTATCTAAACCCAAACACCAATTTCAAGTTCCCTAATCATGATTTATTTATGTACAAGTTTAATCATTCATCTTATGGATCACATCCCTTGGTCAAAACGAGTTATCTTAATCCTAAACAACAGCTTTCAAGGCATAGGACTAAATCACAAGACTTAAACCCACCTCTGTATGCAAACTACCTAGATAAAGTTAAAATTTTAACCTAATGATGGGGATGGATGAAGGTGTGAGCATTTTGCCTTTTTATTCTCTCATTTTTCTTTTTCTTTTACCTCACTTGAGCATATTACAGCACTGTTTCACTCGGTTATGAGCCGGGGTATGACAACTGCTTTTTAGCTCTTATTCTCTCTTTCTTTTATTTGCACAGGCTCAGCTCACTTAGTGGATCGTGGAATTTCTTTTATTTAGCGGGCGCCATAAGTCTCGGATTTATTTTCATAAAAAAGAGAACATATGTGCCAGGTTTAAATTTTAAATAATCTAGGCTGTTAGTTTACAGAGGTTCCTTTATTCACTATTACTTAGTTTCAGATTTCCCGAATTTTCCAAGTCTTAAACCCACAAGAATCCTGAATTTAAGTTTATTCTATCAATCCTAAGGAACTTTCTATCGGCTGGGCCTACCAACAAATCTCAAATCAATACACAAGTTAGCCTCTAAAAGCCTAAGCCCTAATCATAGTCCGATCATCTTCCATTTATAAAATGCAAGCCAGAACAAGGACATTTTTCAAGACTCTAGATATATACATCCTAAAACTCTAGACTTAATTAGAAGATGCAAAATAAATAAATAAACAAACGAATATTTACAGAAAGATAAAAAATAAGGTAAAAAGGTGGAAAAGACTTAGCTGATAACGTAGAGTCAGCAAACGTGAGTCTAATCCAAAAAGAAGATAATCAACAGCCGGTCGTTTGCAAATGAAGTAGTCTAAGTAGTCGCCACCCGAATGTAATTGAGTACGAATGGTTAAAACCAGACTGCAAATTAGGATCTCAAACAAACCAACTAGATTAACTGAAAATAAAAAGACTCAATAACTGACTTGATTAAATATTTACAACTGACTCAATTGAAAGAAAAATCTTTTTGTGAATTTTTTCAATTTTTTTTAATTAATTTTTTTTTTTGTGTTTTTAACTTAAAATATTTACAAATTGAGTTTTTAATTACAAGTTTTTATTTATTTACAAAAATTTCAAAAATTTTATTCAAAATTCAAAAATTTTATTCAAAATTTGACTTCAACTATACAATGACCTAATTTACAAAAATTAAAATTAAAATTAAAAGGCGCCAGCCTGTCATACCCACACTTAGAACAACACATTGTCCTCAATGTGGATTTAGAACTGGCGAAAGATAATAAAAACTAGAATACAACAAAGTAAAGAGGCGGACTCCCTGATAATTTGTAATCATGTCGTGAGTGAAGCCGCGCACCTTTATATATACAATCACAACTCATATAGAATTGTTAATACAACAACAAATATATTACAATAATATAAACACCATTAGATACAATGTTACAACATAAACAATAACATACAATTTGAAACAATCATACAACAACAACAACTTACAAATTTGTACAATAAATTAACAAACAACAATGATATACATATACAACTTTTATTTTAGTATACAATTTATTTAATAAGTTACAAAAATTATACATACATATTATACATACATTTTGTTAATTACAACATACAAGTATAAATTTACAAATTTTATTTATGTTAAAAGTATTATACATATATGTTATCCATATTTATTATATTATTGTACATACAATATTTATTAATTTAATGCAAGTGATAGTACAAGGTTACAAATTTATTTGTTAGGTTACAACATGATACATAAATATAATTTATTTAGTTCTAATATACATACTACATTTTTATAATTTACAATACAATCGTTTTTATTAAGTTTATTTTTGTACAAAATTATTTATTCATAATATACAATTTTATTTTATTTATATACTTAAGGCATCAATTATTTAAAATTACAATGTATTTTTACAAGTGCTTTATTTCTTTTACAACATTTATATTTTTAACATACAATATATATTTATTTTAATTTTACATTTACATTAATATTCAATATACATAAGTTTACATACATACATTAGTATCACATATTTTACACTCATGTTACAAAACATATACATATACAATTAAATCTACATACAAAATAATATACGTTTAATTGTTATTAATTATTAAACTTATACAGATTTATTTTACAAATTTTACAAACATACATTTTATTATTATTTTTAATAAACTATATACATACATCAATAGACGGTTTTTTTTTTTTTTTTTTTTATATATATTAAGTAAAAGAAATCCTAAAAATTAAAAGTCAAATAAATTAAAACTAATTAATTCCTAAGTAATCTAATTTAAACTAACAAAGCAAAGTAAACTAAATTCATTAACGCTACTAAAACCAAAATCTAGACAGAATCAAAGCAAACAAACCCTAACAAGTTTAAGAAAAATTAAAATTAACCTAAAAGAGATAAAAGAAAAACCGAGTTGAGTCACTAGCGATGAATAAAGTGATTAGATTTAATGCTAGGTAATGCAATCACGGCATACCCACACTTGAATCTGACACCATTGTGCAAACACACAAATACATCACCAATCACACAAAACTCGATAAACTCAAACTAAACCATGTACACTATACACATGTTGGGCCGAAGCCCGAATCCCTAACATAACCTTAGTCAGGAGGCTTCTCCTTAATCCATCCTCTGTCCAACCCGTTCAATTCCTTTTGCTCATGATTATCTATGAAAACCAAACGAATGGAACGAAGGAACATCTCACATCTTGTGAACGGGTCAGGCCACCAATATTTGAATTTCCCTGGACCAAACCTAATGCGTGACAAGTAATGAGGAGAATGGCTGTGCACAAACCTTGCTGGCTTGGTTCTCCTTTTCTTCAGTCGGTTTGGATCCACTACCTTCCTTTTTGTTGCCTTCTCCCGAGGTTCTGTGAAATTCAGTGGAGTTCCATCCTCTATCTTCCCTCCGGGCCGGCTCTGATGCTCTACCTCTTCCACTAACACTTCTCCTTCGATCATAGGTAGCTCAAACTCCATATCTTCCATCTCCTCAACATCCTCATGTGCTTCTACCTGAATACCCACACTTAGATCTCTATTTAATAATGACTCTAACATCTGTAGATCACCAAGTGGGTCAAAATGCACATCCTCCTCTACAGCAGAAGGTATATCAAGCAACTCCTCACCAAACTCATCTTCCCAAGATTGTTCTTCAGTGACTTCATCTTCCAAATCAACTTCAACTTCCTCCTCCTCTTCTTCATTATCATGCCGAAATTGAAATCCCAAGTAGTTACCATCCTGGTCGTATGTAAATCGTCCCTGATTTCTCACACGGGATGCTGTTATGCACTTAATGATATCTTGGATTTCTCTATCTCTTTTTCCCCTGGCATCTCTCAACCATCCATTCAGATCCCCTCTAGACCTATATGCATACATGATGCACTAAACTTAAAAACTAGACCTAAAACCTAAAAACAAAATACAACCTAGACTCACAAGATTCACCACAAAAGACTCACAAAGAAAAATAAAACAAAAAGAAACACAGACACAATCAAAGCTAGTTTCGCTATTGCCTAGTGTCCCCGGCAACGGCGCCAAAAACTTGATGCGAGCGGTCAGTATACTAAAAACTAGACTAAATTAAAGCTAATTAACCTATGCTAAAGACATTCTAACTAGCCCTAGACCTAGACTTTGACCTAAACACCTAGTAATAATCGGAAATCCTAAACTAGACCGCTACGTAGGCAAGTGTACCTATCGGTGACAGTATAGCTTGTGGAAGACCGGATATCGAACCCTAAGGACACTAGTTTGACAAAACTAACCTAGACTGTGAACAAAATAAAGTAAAAGAGAAAAGGGGGGGGGTTTGGTGCTAACTGATAACCAGATCAGACTGAAACTGACTAAGGAAACTAATACTAACAACTACACTAAAAACAACAAACTAAACTGATAATGAAACTGGAATCTAAATGCAGTATGGAAAACTGGTGTACCTAGGCTGGGAATCAAAAGTGTGACAAATGATGACTTGGACTGATTTATGAAGGATGAAGACTAGGATCTTAAGGAACAGACTAAGGAATACCTAATAGGACCCAGATCAGATACCAGGCAACTCAAATGGGAATCCTAAGGCTGTAATGTATGCACTAGTCTATCGGGTCACCTTCCGGATTTTCCCGATATGCATTTGCACTCAAACGGGTGAATCACCTCCCGGATTTCTCCACCCGTTTGTATCCTAAGACACTAGAGAGCTATAAAGTTGGCAACTTTGACATGGATTGACACTAACACTAAGTAGATCTAAGACAACGCCCTCCCGGGTCGTTTAACTCAAATATCCCAAGTGTCAGAGACCAACCATCTAACCTATCACCTCCCGGATTTCTAGGTTAGGTTACACATGCTAATAACTATACTTAATGAAGTCTAATCCTATGGAATGTGATCAACAACCCATAAACTAACCTAAAACACAAAGTAGTAGGCCTAACATGCATCTATGTGTGGAAAGACCTTCCTAAACACATGTGGATCAAACATACACCAAATTTAATCATTCAACACATGCAAATATCATCAAAGTTCCAAACTTTACAGCTGATTACAAAGCATATATCATCCAAGAGCATAAATCAAGTCCAAAATCAACAAAGTTCACAACTTTATCATCCAAAACCTAGATACAACCATAGATCTAGCTACAAAACATACCAACAGTAGCTAAACAAGTCTGAATCAAGTCTAAATACATCAAAGATCAAAACTTTAAACTAAGAACATGTAAAGAAAGGGAAAATACTCAAAATGGTCCTTCTTCTCTTCTCCAATAAGCCCTAATCAAGCCCCAAACTCCATGGTTAAGCTCCAGCAGCTCCTAGGCTCAATTAGGGTTCCAAAGACGCAAAAGAAGACCCTCAAAACGGCTGGAATGCGATGTATTTATAGAGGGCAAGAAATTAGGGTTTTAGGGCCCAAAAACCATATCAGGCGTAACGCCTGACGTGGATGCACCAAGTCAGGCGTTACGCTCGGGTCAGAAGGAGTGTTGGCGGCTGAGGATACCGCGCGCATCGCCTGGAGTCAAGGTGCCACGCTAGGCGTACCGCCTAGGGTTTTCTTCTTTGTTTTCTTCGCTTATTCACCCGATCTTGATTCCGACGCCCGTTTGCCTTCATTTCCGCTCCTCCGGGACACATTCCTGCACAAAAAACACTAAAATGTATAAAGGAACTAAAATCGACTCGAAATATTTACAAAACTAATGAAAACTGACTCGAATATGTACAAAAACGGATGTGTTAAACTAACACATCAGGAACATTCATGCCAGCAGATGCCGCCATACGCTCCGTCATCCACCGCATCATCTCCTCCAAGCGATCAACGCGTCCAGAAAGGTCGCGTACGCTTCCAATAAGGTCGCGTAAGATCGTCGCGTCAGCCGGATGCAGTCGTGGCTGACGAACAACGACATGATGTGCTGGTGGCGGTGGCGGTGGTTGCTGGTCTGCTTGATCCTGGTCTGCTGGGGGCTCCTGTACGTGCGGCTGTGCCCCCGGCTGCTGCTGTGGAGCAGGGACTGGCGGCACCCACTATGTGCGCCGATCCAGTGACCATCGCAAACCCACACGGGTTAAGTCGGCCGCTATACCCATTAGCATGACCGTGTTACGCCCCAGCAGTGTCGAGGGGTAAGTCACGGTCATGCTATCTCTAATATCGGCCGAAAAACAACCGATACGTCGAGCTATACGTGTGATAAAAGAGCCACACGTAATAGCTCCAGTAGCCTTACGGCTAATAAAGCCAGCAAAATAATCAGCTAGCAACCATGCAAGGTTGCAGCTGCGCCCAGTGATATGGCAATACATGAAGAATAGGTCCTTCTGTGTGACCCACTCATGAGATACATTCCCTTTTAACAATTCAAATTGATTATCGTTGTGATGTGCCATACGAAATATTTTGCTTCTTTCAAAGCTTTCATTTATAGCTTCTGCTTGCGATTTCACAATTTGAATGACATGCCCAACAATGCTGTCTAACGTATTGTTGGTTGCATGGAGACTTTTCTTTAATAGAGAATGTTGACTTTCAACTCTGTTGGTGGTTCGTTGACCAAAATTCCGGTTTTTATCTATCCACGCAGACACAAATATTTCCTTATACCTTTGCAACCATGTTACTTGCAAATATCCGATAACCCCTAAAAAACAAACACATATTAATACGTTTCATACAACTCAAAAACAATTAAAAATGAGAAATAGAACATTATTCTGATGAGATGTCCATAACCATTCATGTAGTTGGCTGTAATTATACTCGTAAATATCGGGAGTTGCAGATTCTATCACAACCGACCACATATATCCAAACTTTTGCCAGTCTGATTGCGAAAAACTAGGCCTGCAGTGTTTGGATATGTTTTCAAAAATGTGTCACCTGCATAGTAATTGGGCAGCACTAGGAAATATTCTTCTGCATGCGTTTACAAGAGCCAATTCTCTATCGGTTACAATAACGCGTGGTTCCATACACTGTTGAAGTGTATCTTTTAGGTTTTGTAACACCCAGACAAAATTCTCTTCACGTTCCTTACTTATAAATGCATGTGCAACACTAAACGTCTTGTGTGTTGATGTGACACCAACTATTTGAACAAATGACATGTTGTATTTGTTCGTTTTATAAGTTGTGTCAATTAACAAGACATGAGGAAATGCGTGCCAAATATTATAAGATGTCTGGTGGATAAAAAAAAGGTTCCACGACATCTGTCGACGCATCGTCTTGCGTTTGGTAAATAAAATTATTTCTTTGCAATGTGCTAAAAAGGACCTGAATTGGAGTTTCCCCCGTGTTTTGTCCAACACATAACTTCCGTCGCGCATTGTAAATTTTTCTAAGGTTGGAAACATTATCGGGGTTTTGGTCCTTTACAGCTGCAAGTATATCACAAGGCAACATGTTTTGGTTTGACAGTTGCTCAACTAGACGGGTTTCATTTTCATTTAATCTCATCGCATATGGATGACCGCCTAGTTGTTCAGCCCCTAGGTGGTTGTGTTCATTATTGACCACACGCAACTTCCAACCACCACAACTTCTCTCGTATTTACCAATTAGCTCAAATTCACACCCAGTCTTCTTCGAACCAGTACGTCTAGCTTTTGGTTCACCCTGATACACGCCACCGCGATCGCATTTAAGCCACACCTTTATAACTACACCGGTTGCATTAGTTTTGCTTCGTCGTCCAACTAGCACATAACCATTTTCACGCCCTCTACCAATCGCCCAGTCAACCAGTTCATCAACACCGGCAAACACCTGAAAAGAACAAATGTATAAGATTTTATAAAGTAACCATTAAACGAATAAGTTTATTACCTGATCAGTTTCATAAACACACATATATTCATCACCGAAATTGTTGCCTCCCATCGACATTGTTAAACCTTTACGATTTTGAAATTGTTAAACCTTTGCGTATTCCATTAAAATGTATTCCATCAAGATATATAATCGATTTCAATTTACGCACATCTCTATTACGTCCATTCAAATAATTTGGGTAGTTCAAATTATTGGTGTCCAATACGACCCGTATAGCCCTTTACGGGCCGTATGTACTGTCGGCGTCAGCCCTATGATTTGACGTGTCAGCTTTTGTCAGAATATTCTTTTTCAATACGTCTCGTAAAGGACTTTACGGGCCGTATTGCTAGTGTCCGTTGATCCACTCGGATGTCTCCCTAACAGCCCCCATATATAATTGTAACAACAACGTGCGGCTCAAAGTAACACAAATTATTCTTGCAAGTTGCAACCCCTTTTGAGTAAGAAATTTTTCTTCAAAATAATAAGTTTTTTTTTATGAATTCCCATATCTCTTGTATATACGGTTTAGATCAAATAGAAATATATTTTTGCATAAAAAGAGTAGTAGATTATAGGATTTTGAGATGTGATATACTTAGGACCGGGTCAACCGTTTTGAAGGCCTTAAACAGAATAAGAAGTCAGGGCCTTTCATTAACGGTTACGTGAAAAATTATTCGCATTTTATCCCGCCTTAAAACCGACAGTAACAAGCTAAAAGTTTATAAATGGTGAATTTTAAAAAAAATGTTTATATGTGGGCGTTTGTTGTTTCTTCAAATTTTTATAGACTAAATTTATTTTTATAGTTTTTTTAAAAGCAAATTTTTTAATAAAATGTTCATAATTAATTTTTTTAAAACATTTTTCAATTGAATATTAAAAAGTTCTTTTGTGAGTCATTGTTGTTTTTATGTGAGCGTTTGTTGTTTCTTCAAATTTTTTAGTACAAAAATTCTGTACGAAAAACAATATTTAGTACCAAAAAAAACAAAAATTCTCTACAAAAAATCCAAAATCTAGCAAAAAAACAAAAATTTAGTAAAAAACAAAAATCAATACAAAATACCGGTGAAAAAAAAATAATAAACAAAAAAATAATACAAAAAATGAGATATTATACATAAATTATCATACTTTCTTTTTTTAGCATGTCACAAGTTTAACTGTTGTTAGTTATCAATCATTTTGGGCAAAAAACTATTCATGTTTGATCATTCTCCTGTATATATATTTTTGATGATTTTTAGTGTCTTACATTTGGGCAATTTAGACAATTTAAAAAAAAATACATTTGAGCTTCTAGTGTAATTAGCTCATCTCAAAAACTGAAATCAAACCAAATTATTGATAGTAGTTCGGTTTGGTATTGTTTTTATTTTTAGTAGTTTTGTTTTAATTTTTGTTATTTAAAAATTGTTATTTACAATTTGGCTTAGGGGCCGTTTGGTTGAGTCTGAATCATTAAGTGCTGAATGGTTAAGATGTCTTAATGTTTAAGAGAGTCTGAATCATTAAGTACTGAACCAGTTTAGACTGTTTGGTTTCAACATCTGAATGAAAATAACAAATAAAAAAAATTAATTTCTTCAAAACCCTAGAACCAACCCCCACCGATCGATGATTCAGACACAGGGCCTCTGCCTCTGCCTCCGCCTCCGCCTTTGCCTACCATCACCACCGCTGTCTACATCGCCATCACCACCGCTGTCTACATCTACATCGTGATCTGTCTACATCGGTCATCGATGGTCGCAGCCCCTTCCCCCACCGTTTCGATCGATGGTGGAGCCTCGGTTTTATACATCGATGGACGCGGTGTAGCATGGATTCGATTCGAGCGATTGTGGAGCCTTGGTCGTCGATTCGCAGTGGTGTAGCGTCGACGATGGAGGAACTTTCGGTCGAGGAGCAGTCGGTGGAGCGATGGTGGAGGAGCAGTGGTGGTCCGATGATGGAGGAGCAGCCGATCATGATTCAGAGGTTCCCCATCCTCTTCATTTTTATTCAGACTTCATTTCAAGTCTGAACCATTCAGACCTTGGTTCAGACATGAGAACCCATTCATACGTGTGTGTTTTTCCCCCCCAAACAAAGGTTTGAATCTGAACCATTCAGATTCAGACCCAATCAGACACATTAAGATCCAAACAAACACCCCCTTACTGTTACTTTTTTTTAAACAGCTAATGAGTGCTCAGCGGCATGCCTCTTCATAGCCCAGATGGGTCCTCGGACCCAACAACACACGCGCTGCGACCACAGTCCGCTACCAACTCTCCAGTATCTAAAGCCCAGGTGTTTGCGAGCGCTGAATCGAGCAAATCAAACTGCTCCTTAGGAGGAAACTCACTATGTGGTAAAACCCTTACTGACCGCTTTGATCAGGATTTGAACACGTGGCCTCATAAAGCCGTTGAGCTACAAGCTCATTGGTTGGCTTATTGTTGCTTGAAAACCGTAAAATTGAACCACGATTCCATGAGTACCCTATGTTCTAGAACAAAAAGCAAGTGATTCCAGCTGTATTATTAATTTATTATGGGAGATAATTACATATAAGTTATATAACCCTTTTAAACATGTAAAATTACAACTTTTTAAAGCAAAATATGCTTTTATTGCATTTTATGTATTAATTTAGGATATATGTACTTTTTTTTTTTGTTTTAAAGGATAATATATAAAATTGTTACAACATATAATTGGTTAATCTCTTGAAAGTGCACATTGTGATAATTTTAATTTAAACAAATCCAGTTGTATGAAAGGAAAAAAGGAAAGAAAAACGTCAATGCTATGCTTAGAACTTAGAAGTATGAATTTATTTTTTGTTCAACCTGAATTTTTCAAGATAATCATTTTTAGATGTAAATGGAATTTGTGAACCATTGGAAGACATTGATACCAAAGAGGTATTACTTCAATGGTACCTCAAGATTCTTTCAAATGGGAGGTTTTAGGTTCAAATCCCTCTTGCAGAAAAAGGGGTCTGTGGGGAGTCAAGGGGTTTCCCAGTGTGGTTTTCTCTTGTGATGGTTGTGGTGGCCCATGAGAGGTCCAAGTAACTAGATCTTGATGATATTGCCTGAAAACAGTGGGTTCATACGATTGAGACCTTCGCCATTAAAAAAAATAGAAGACGTTGATGGTTGTGCCGAAAGTTGTAAGTGGAAAATAAAATGCTATTTAACTTTGGAATTTGTAAACCAAGAAAGCAACTTTTACGATTTTTAGGTGGATTAGAAAACGGTAATTTAACTTTACCGGTTATGCGGATATTTAATTTGATTAAATAAGTGTGTATGCAAACAAATAAAGACAAATAAGTCGTTAATGGATTTATGTGGAACGGTTTGGGCGATTTTGCAAAAGTTCTTAAACAAACCACTAACTGTGGTTTCAAAAAAAAGACAAATCAAACCGACCACATAAGTTTTGTAAACAAAACCGACCGATATTGACGGTTTCATGGTTTTACGGTTTTATAATAAACAAATTACAGTTAATCTAATTATGCAAAAGACCAATCCAGTTTTAAAACAGCACTATCAAGTTTTAAAACCGACCAATTGTCTTCGGTTCGTTCGGTTTACCCCTAGCTGTTATGCATAATTTGATACTTCTTAATCGCTGTTCAAACAAGAAAAGTTAGCGTCTTAATATTATTATTAATAATTATTAATGATTAGCATTGTTTTGAAAACCGGACAGGGTGAACTGGTAACCGGTGGGTGAATTGGTCCGGTTATGGGTTCTGCCCGTTTTGGGCGAACCGGCAAACCGATGGTCGGACCGGTGGTTGAAACGGTTTTTTGATTATATATATATATATTTATAAAAGGGGCAATTACATATATCCCTCTAAAAATTTCATATATTACATATATACCCAACCCAAAATTTTAATTACATATATCCCCTCCTCTAATATTAAAAATTTCAAATATACTCATTTTAACTAAAATAAATTAGAGAATTACTAATTTACCCTTACTTTAAAAAAATTATCAAACATAGGTTAAGTGGGTCCCTAAAAGACATGATCCCTCAATAAATTTACAGCGACCGTCTTTTCCCATCTTTGTTTAAATACTTCAAGTTCTAATGTTGACTGTTTCCTTGTGTGCAAAAGTAGGAGTGTGTTTGACCGCCTTTTCTCTTGTATCTATATATAAATATATAATGTATGAATGTATGAAAGGGGGCAAGCATTCAAAAACAAAACATGCGTATCATCTCTTTTGCAAAGCATACACTAAATATCACACATTACATACAAAACTCACAGTCAATTAAAACTTTCGATTAAACAGATACATAAACATTCAGACAAGTAGAAGTCAGAATACGGACCTTCACTTCGTTCAAGGTATATATCCTGAATCTGAAGATGGCAAGTATCAAGGTGGGTGGAAGGTGATGATGGTTCAGTGTGCTGCAGCCATATGTGTTAGATATTTTAGTGTAATTGGGGTTAATTTTATCGATCAATATGAATTATGAAATAATAAAACAAGTTGGGTATGGGGTGCACGCTTGTTTAATATTTTATAAATTCAATGGGGGTTCCAAGGGGGCAACGCCCCTTTGGCGGGGGTCCGGGGGCAGCGCCCCCGGTTAGCGGGGTCCAAGGGGCGGCAGCCCCTGGCGGGGTCCAAGGGGCAGAGCCCCTGGCTGGGGTCGAATTTTACGAATTTTACATAAAAATTTGTTTTTAAAACTTTAGTGTCGTTTTTATGAAAAATGGAAGTTGGAAAACTGCCTGGAGGCAGTTTCCAAAGGAATGCGCCCAGATATTGATCGAATAAACAGATTGGTTCACATACGAAAATTCAACAGCGAATTCATACTGTTCTTGAGAAAAATCGAATTTTATCCGATCAAATATTTGTGTGAACCGCAAATAGTTTGATCTGAAAGTGTGTTCCACGACTTTCGATTCATCCGGTGTTCGTGTTTTTCTGGAATTCTCTACAGTATGGAGGGGCGGCGGAGGAGTAGCCGTATTGAGAGGGTAGGGCGATGGTGTTGGATGTGGAGGTTTAGTTATGTTGTGATTGGAATTCAAAGGGTTATAATAAAGGGTATTGTTGTCAGATTGTGTAAAAGTATTAAAGTTTGGTATATATGTAATTAAATTTTTTAACTGGGTATATATGTAATTAGAGTTTTAAAGAGTGAGATATATGTAATTCTCTCTTTATAAAATGTTTATAAAATAATCCGGTCCGACCGGTTCGACCCTCTAACCGGTAATGAAACCGGTTTAATGTCTAGTCTGGTTCTGAAAACATTGAATTGATTAGCTTAAAAACTCGTATATTTATATCTTGCAAAAATTAAATAAATTAGAAATTAAATAATATTTTGTAATCATTAATTTAAAAAGTATAATATAATATATATAATTAAAAAGAGAAGTGAGAATATAAGGCCACACGGAGTCGTCCCGTGCTTCCCCACTTTTCCCCGTTGCCACATCAGCGCCACATCAGCTTTTCTCACTTTTCCCCACTTTTCCGCATTTTTCACGGTGTCGTCCCACTTTTTCCTATTTTCAAATCTTATTTTTAATTAATTATTTAAACAATAAATAATAATAATAATAATAATAATAATAAAATAAAGATTCATTAAATTTAAAATAAAAAAAAAAAGAATACAACAAAAAAAAAGAGAATACAACCTAAAAAATTAAATTAAAAAACCTAGAAAGGCATTTGTGGACGATACCCGTAGCAGAAGTTTGGTTGATTCGGAGATGACATTTGTGAACGATACTTGGGTGTGTTGAACGGGTTCATTTGAGCTGTTTGAACATTTTTTGGTCGTAGTTTTCTAAATTTCTTGCTTGACGACCCACCACGGGATGAACCTCCTTCCATTTTACTTGAAAATTTTATAAATTTAGTGTATAGATTGTAGAAAATGAGAGAAAAGTGTGAGATTTGTGGTTGTTTAGAGTTATTTAAATAGGAAAAAAATTGGATTTTTTTTTAAAAAAAACCCCCAACGGTCACCCCTTCATCCCAGCTCGGCTTCAATCGGTGAGTGGTTCCCGATTCATCCCACCCCACTTCCGGGGGGGCGGTGTTCCCACTTTTCCCCAATCCGGCAAAACCCTCCCCGGATCCTTCCCGATGCCCACTCCGTGTGGCCTAAGAAACCAATCAAAGAAACCAAACAAAACACTTTAAAACCATCAAACAAAACACCTTAAAACCATATTCACACAACTTGGAGAAGAGGATGTTACCAACAACATATTGAACCTGCAATCGAAGAGTTACACACTGAAAATACAAAATTCTGAAACAATGTGTTTGTTTATCATTATTCTCTTCATTATGGCAGGCAACGAAATAAATTAGGGTTTCAAATCAAGAAGATTTAACTTTGTGAAGACCAAAACCTAATGAGGTCGGATCCTACCCACGGGTAATAAATGCATCGAATCTCTCGGGCATGCCCTGTTAGTGCTTGCATTTTGTTCAAGAATTACACTAGAAAACTCCTTATATTAACATTGTAAATGTTTTGAATAACTATATTAATGCCTGGCAAAATAGGTGAGTTGAGTTGCGTTGGGTTGGGTTGCGTTGGGTTGAGTAACGAGTCAGAATGAGTTGAGGTCAAAATGGATGCGGGTCAAGATGTGTTTTAAAAAAAATCGGATTGGATCTAAATGTGTTGTTTTTAAGAAAACATCATTTTAGTTTAAGTTAAAATGAGTTGTAATAAAACAAATAGTTTATTTGAATTTTTTTACTGATTTTATCATAATATATATTATTGATCATTTTTGCTTGCTTAAATCCATTATATTCACATAGTTTTTAAGTTACTCATCTTAACATGCATTATGTTAAACCGGTGCCCATCTCAACCATTTATGTCATAATGTTACCTATTTTAACCTAAAATAGAATAATTTTTACTCAAATATGGGTCATAATTGTCATGTTTAAAGCATATACATAATTACATATAAGATAGTCCCTTGATACCATGAAAATTCAAGGAGTTGGCCTATTGAGGTACTTGTTAAAAGTTTCCTAAAAATAAGACTTCTAACATAAAAGGGTATAGGCTTGGTGTCATATTTACTTATTTCCACTATATTCTCTCTTCTCATAATCTGTCTAGTTTTTCACAGCTTTTATTATAATTTTTAGAGCTTTCCTAGCATGCACGCACACACATACATGTTAGCAAACTAACATTTAATCTTGACAAGTGAATGTGTAAATTTCTTTTAAACATGTCATAGTAGTAGGCGACAACGACTGAAAAAATGAGTAAACTTGAGAAAGAAAAAATTAGATGGCAAGGATATTGTACTAGACTACTAGCCATGATTGTAAGTGTCGCTAGGCGCTAGTCGGGAGACGATGTACCACATAGGGATTAATCGGCGCTAGACGGATTGGAATTTTTATAAGTTATTTTACAAATATTTATTATACACACACGTTAATATCAATAATTTAATATAATATTTCAAATATATTAAAAAATAAACTTAAACATACTAAGTCAAGTACTTCAAATTACAAACTTAAACACAAAATTCAAAGTTTATAGATTGATATCGATGTTTAGTGACAGGGTTCAATGTTTCAGATGTTGGATTTGATGTTTTAGAGACATATTAAGTATCGATCTGGGGTTGAGAAATGTCTCGAATAATCACTGTTTTGTGTCCTTTTTACTCAAAAAAAGCCAAAAAAAACCAAAAAAAAATATAGGTCGCCTAGGGCAAAATCGACAAGGTTTCTGGGTGCCAAGCGTCTGATTTTTACAACAATGGTATTAACAAACATGTGAATAAGTTTTATGAATCCTATAACTAAAATAATAATAATAGATTGAAATTTTAAAATAGTGAAATAGGTTATTAGTATGATCAAATCATCTAATAGTAAAAAGAGATTTATATGTTCACATGTGAAGTTTTTTTGTTTTTTAGGTATTCACTAAATGTTTCTTTATAATAATGGGTCTTCTTCACATATGAACAAATAGATTTCTTTATGTTCATCAAACCATCATCATTATCTTTGTCAACATCATGGAATCATCTTCTGTGCAATTCAATACAAAACAGAAATCTAAATATCATAAACTGTTCAAAAGAGTGACATAAATATGAATGTAACACATTCAAAATATTAATTCAGACCAAATAAAACAAAAAATCTAAAAACAAAAACATTTGAAAGAAAAAAAAAACTTTTAAATTACACCACCATTCTATTCTTTTCTTTTCTTTTTTCATTTAGTAAATATGAAGCCAACCCAAAAGCAAATACAACACAAACCAGTACCACCCACCATCTAAAGTTCTAAACTTTTTCAACCGGGAGAAAAAGAACAAAATGAATGGTCAACAATCTGAAACCAAAAGCAAAAAAAGGTGGTCACTAAAACACAAACTCCAAACATGAAATTGCTCATTAAAAGAAGAAAATTCACCAACCATTTGTACTATCTGACACCAAGTCCACAGCAGTATTGGAACAATGAACTATGCCCAAAATCCAGCAGAAAACAACAACAAACAGCCCCGGTAAGTAGAGTTAAAATGGTGGTTGTGCAATGGTGCACCGGCATATGTAAGTGATGGTCCGATAACCGGTTAATTAGATTATGGCAATGATGTTGGATTAGCACAGAAACATAATCGACATGAGCTAAACTACGTGTCAATGATGTTGGATTAATATGGCAAGTTATTTGGATGGTTTTGGGTGTCTTGTTATTGTATTTTCCGACATGAGTTATCATTTTCTTGGATTATTTCCTTGAGTTGTTTGGTTACGGTCTTTGATGACTTATGTTCAGAGACTCATATTGTTGTCTCATCTAATTGTTAGTTATTCAATTATAAATTCAGTTATTAATTATTACATTTCCCATTCTGTTAATTGTTTGTCCCTAATTATAAGCTTACTTATTTAAGTTTTATTGGTACTTGATTTGTTGCTTTAAAATTGAATGTTAGATTTAAAATCGATGGATATCTTGTTTGGAATAAAAGAGGATTTTGACTTTTGACAGTCAAATGAGCTAAAGTTTTAATCTAGAATCTAAACTTATTTTATGGAAATTTAGCTTGTTACTAAAGAAAGTCAAAATATACTTTAATTTGATGACCTAAGTTAACTTTTACTACTTATATATACTTGGTTCTTTACCTCTTTAATCCCAATCTACTTTGTGTAGTTATATTATCCCACGTACCTTTTACTGTTCGGCAACCTTACACATGTTTTCTTGCTCCATTTCATTTTCCTTTAGTTTCATATATTTTCAAGATTGTTTATGTTAGTGAAATTGGCTTCTCATGTTTTCTGGTTACTCGATCTCTATCTACTCATTGATTATATCTTAATTTGAATTATTTATTGTTGTGATGGTTTTTTCAAGATCTATTTTGAAAACATGTGTAAAATTATATATAATGTACATAAGTGTAAACTTATTAATTTTTTATTTAATTTTTTTGGGTTTAAAATTTGATTTTCAACACTTGGTAAAAGTATAAAATGTAAGATTATGTTACATACGTAAAATTATGATAACATACACATGTGTAAAATTATTAATTGTTTGTTTCAGTTTATGGGTTTAAGATTCGGCTTAAGTATATTGTAAGATTATGTTCTCTCATGTAAAATTATGTATAATATACACATGTATAAAGTTATTTTTCATTGAGTGTATGCACATGCATTGATACTTTTATTTAATTTACACATGATTAAACAAGTTGTTCTTTAACTAATTTTTTGTAATATCAGTGTAAACAAGTTGTTCTTTTAACTAATTTTTTGTAATATCAGTGAACTTATTTTAGACATATGTAGTGTTTTAACTAAAATTAAACATATGTAAAAATATTGTTCCTTATTGATAAAGATAAACATAAAAGTAGAGAGATTAATTTTTCACATAAAAATTTATCAAAAAAAAGTTAAATTATCATTTTACCTAGTTAATTAGTGTTTAATCTCAAAATAAATTAACCCAAAATTAATATACATCACATATCTTTTTATAGTTATTTTAACATGTGATCGATGTAGAATAAATTTTAGTATTAACTTCTTAACTATAGATTTTTGAAAGAATTATTGTTACAAAATTGATTCAAAAACTTTTTTGTTGATATATTTAAGTTACTAGGTTATAAACCCGTGTATTACATGGGATTATAAACAAAAAATGATACAATTAAAATATATTTACGATGAATTGCATAATCTACTATAATGAATACATTTTTTAATTACAAAAGAATGCCTTACAAATAATTTGTTTTAATTTAAATTCCTTGCTGCCTTACCAAGGGCAAGATTCAGTCATCAAAAAAATTCATTAAATCAACCAAATGATGTTGGCAGAATTAAAAAATAAAAGATTTTCCTAAATCAGTTTCTAATTATTAAATCTTCCCACGTTAAGAAAAGGGCTTCATTAACTTTATTAAGTTTATAAAGAACTTGTAACAAATAAAAGCATAAAATAAATAGTAACAGTAATTAAGAAAATTGAAATAAAAGCATGAAATCTTTTTAAAAATCATAATGATGGATCATTTAAAAAATGATACATTGACTGCATTGAAGTTGTAAAATGAAATATATTATAATTGTAACATTAAAAAAGAAAAGTTTAAATAGGATGATGTTACCTCTCATGAGAATATAAGGTCTCTTATTTAGCATTTGACATACAAGTAATGTCCTGTCTTTGTATATTAGTTAATATTCTCAATGGTGATCACATGTAAAACCTTTCTACATTGAACAATGTTATAAAGGAAAAAGATAATAATAATGAAGAGAAAATATTATTTAAACAACCTTAGATAATACTGATACATAAACAACATATACAAACAACATACCTTGTAGCATAAAAAAACTTCATTCTCCTTCATATCAATTACCTGAAAGAACATAAAACATCTTAACTGTCAATTTCTATAATCATTGTTCATATGAAAAGAATAAAAAAGTTTTAAATATGGGCTAACCTTTTTGTTTTATGGAAGTGTATAAACTTTATATATATATCCATGTCCTCTTGTCACTCATTAGATTCATTACTCGTACTAAAAAAAAGCAAACAATAAGTTATTTTTATGATATGCACTAAAACAAAATGAAACAATTATTACCAGCAAAATGAAACAAAATGTAATGTGGTGAAAGCCGAGATCACCCCAATTGGAATCATGTAAAACAATTATTACCAACAAAATGAAACAATTATTACCGTCCATTTGTCAACTATTTGGGCATGTGCACTTTGACCTGCATCATTTGTGGTTATCCTGCTTGTAAAAAACACCACAGCAACAACTTCTTGTTTCTCTGTAACAGCGAACTTCTATGCAACCCGTGTAAGATGAAAAAAATATGATAGCAAGTAAAATATATTTACAATGAATTACATGAATAACAAATATGAAAAAAATTAACAAAAGTGTAATAATTTTAAATGACTAAAACTACATATTGTTACATACAATAAGCTACAATAAAAGGTTGCGTAAGAAATTAGATTCAATTATAGGTTTTTGATTCAAATATTTGCTCAAATAAACAGTAAAATTTGTAATTACCACTCTTGTTAGTTGGCAACCACATTCTTACCCCTTTGCACGAGTAGGTCAAAGCCACTTGAAAGCATCTTAGAAAACATTTTGCTATAAACTAATGAAGATGTTGCTTGTTTGCATAGCATCTGAAGTTACATCAGTAAACATATTAGGCAATGTCTTATCTTCACCCATATGACCATAAGACCATAACAATTTAATAAATTAAAAGGTTTATCGGTATCCTTAAAAACATTCAGATTAAAATTGCATTTTCATGATTGCAAAATACAAATCTAAACTTCCTTCCTTGATACAATCAGAGCTTTGGGTAATCTTTGAGCACTGATCGAACCTCAGCAGCCAACTCAGTTCATTTCTTTTCATTAACACATCAGAAGTGCACAGGCATACAAAAATTGGTGTTTACCATTTTTTCCCCTGGTGTGGTAAACAAAGAGATACGATTAATGTTCTCCGAACCAAATCAGAATAGCGTATTCAAAATTGGAAATAGGGTTGACAAAAAGACAATGCTTACAAACAGGATATGTCACAAAAATAGAATGTATGGAATCAGGGTTTTTAATTCAATATTATTGTGGAGAAGAAGAACATGAACAAAAAAAAAAGAATTAGGGTTTAAAACTGAATTAACACATATGTAAATGGCAGTCTACTGATATCATGAGTAAAAGCAAGAATGAATCATGGATGGAAGAATTTACCTATCATGTACCGGTCAATGGTGATGCCGATTATAATGGGTTGTACAACCGATAGAAGATGAAAGCCAGTGGAGAATATGGCTGGTGGTGAATATGGTTGCCGATGGAAGATGAAAACCGGTCAATGATGATGCTCGTGATGAATATGGCTGTTGATGGAAGATGAAAGATGGAGAGAGAACGATTTAGGGTTTTTGTGGAAGAAAGAAAAGGGAACGCTTCGGGTTACCCATGGCCTGCGTGTAAAACCTGGAATAAGATATGAGCGGGAATTTGAAGCCAAAAGTGGCTTCAGTGAATGCCACGTGGATGACTAAAACATTGTTTTATTATAATACATAGATATAGATATAGATTATAGACAAGTTTCATCCAATGTAAAGAATTTAAGGAAATTTTGTAACGATAAACAGTAAAAGAGATGAATTTAAAAAATATATATTTTTATCACAACTACTTTTAAAATATATTTCGTCTATCGAATAATTTTGGTAAATTTGATAATCTTATAATCGTTAATCTTATCTGTTAATCAGTTTTATCGAATCTTGTTTTATTTGTCGAAGTGGAATCCCTTTCCAGTGGGTGTACTTTGTAGTAGCGGTCCAGTGGACCCATATTCAGTAGCCAATAACATACGGATTCGATCTTCTTATTTTATTTTTATCTTGATCTATTTAAATATTTTTATGACTTGTAATACAAAACCTTAAATTGTTCATAATTTTTTAGAATAAAAAAGTTAAGAATTAAAAATATCATCAACTAAAGAAGGAAAAATATATGATGGTCCAAGTTTGCTGTTATGTTTTTCAATAAATCAAATTTAAGTCGAAAATGTGTTTGATACCATAACTCAGAATTTACATATGACCAAATAGTTTGTTCTTTAACTAATATGTGTAATGTTAATTAAACTCATTTTACTTGCACATATATATACACGCACACGCACATGTATAAAAAAGTTTGTTCTATAATTTTTATTAAAATTACTCATGTTTAAAAATCTTGAGGTAGGGGTAAGGTTTGTTTCAACACCTTTCTTCGCACCTTACAAAGTGAGATTTTACTGGATAAGTGTTGTTACTCATGTTTAAAAGATATTGTTCATATTGATAAATATAAAAGAGAAATATATTTTTTTACAACAAGATTGATTAAAAAAAAAGAAAGAAAATAAAAAAGTTGAATTATCCTTCTACTCGTTTAATTAATCTTGGTTGAATGTTTTCTTTAATATAACTTAAAAATCTAAATTTAATCTACACCATGCATCCTTTTTAAATTATTTTAACATGTTGTCCATAGTTAATTAAGGGCTAATTTTGTAACTAAAGGTTTTCAAAAAAAAAATAACGCTTTAAAAATGATTATAAGATTTTTTTTATTGGTTGAGTTAAATTATGTTGATCATTTTCATCCATATTTATCATAGTTATAATAGTTATAACAATAGCAATGCAAATAACATAGACATTGTATTTTAATATGAAGTATTGAATTTCAAATATAATCAAAAAACAGATTAATTTAAAATAGTTTAAAAATAAGAGTATGATATATTTACAGTTTAAAAAAAGTATAAATTAGTAACCATATTACATGATTAATCTAGTATTTCACAAAGAAATTAGATGTATGTTGGATCATGGTTTCACTTTTATGATTAACTATATTTAACGGACATTTGCATGGTCAATGTAAATATGAAACTTGATTATGAGTAATAACAAAAAAAATGCACACGTAAGTTTTTTTTAACAATTAGCACAATATAATTGACGCATTAAAATGTTGATTATGAGTGATTCATGTTTCATCATGATTGTTTTGATACAAATGCTATCAAAAGCGGCTCTAACGTAACTTTGATCAACACACATATATGTTTGGTCTAGATTTTAGCTTGAGCTTTGGTTTTATTTGATTGTCGTTCTCAAAAAAAAAAAAAAATTATTTTTTAATGTAACATTTAATGCCACAAAAGAAAAAATTCTATTGTATTTTTATGCTAAAGCTAATATAAAATTTAGGTTTTAAGGTTTATTGAAGTGGACTAGTGGAGGCAAACTGTAAAATACTTTTTTTTGGGCCCACCATGCTCCCATGGGCCAGGCGAGCCACATGTGACACCAGTTCCAGAAAAGATAAAAGGGTTCATTTTGACATAAAACAAAAGTTAAAGGACGTGTGATGACATATAACAAACAAGCCACCAATTTTAGCTGTTAAGTTTCCGAGCTAACGGAAAAATAAAAAGGCAAAAGGTTAGGTCATAGTCAAGCATTTAGCCGTTGTAACAATGTGGCGTATGATAGGCTGTCAAAGAAGTGCCCACAGGCGATAAGACCATTGATTATCTATTCACATGGTCTTCGCTGTACTCATGGGCCCGTTTTTCCACTACTTTCCTCAACTCTCATTGTGTTTGTAATTTGTAAACCAGTCCAAATGTTATCATTAAGTTGCAGTTGACCCCTTCAACAAACTTTTTTCAAATAAACACAAAACAATTTGAATTTTGAACAAGAATGTTGTTTGTCGACTCAAAATAGAAAATTAGTATGTATCTAACAAATAACGTGTGAAAAACTTAATACTAAATAATTAATTCTATCTTAAGAATATTAACACTTGTTTGAGTTATGTTTAAACAATCATACAAAGTACGTCAGAAAGGGTTGTGATTTCGTTTCCTTGTCATCCATTATACACCAATGCTCAAGTCATTATTGTATCAATAATGACATATATTATAAGCAATGAGTGCATAAGATGTGTATGTATAAGCATGAGATTGATATAGAGAGAACATGAAAATTTTCTGATGTCTCTTAAGAAAAATATCAAACTGGAACCTAAATTGACTGGTGAGCTATTCATGGAGTTATGCAATCTTCAAATAAAAATTTATTTTCTTAAAAATATTGACTTTCGTTCTTTGGGTCGTCTGAAAGAATACCCTGATGATAAGATGATGTGTATCTTAACTAAAGGGTTGTATGCTCAATTATTGTATCTGTAGATTCTTGGTGTTATTGTTAAAAAATGACTATTTAAAAAAGTGGGTTGCCCTCTTAAAGGATGGAGAGGGGTGGGCGGATCACAAGTCTAATAAATCAAACCATTCTACACATGACTGAATATTACACACAATCTATAACCTATATCATCACATGTAATTAGAAACATTGTATTACATCTTTTATTGTATTATATCTTTCAAAAAAGACAGTATATATATATATATAACGAGTCATTAGAAGGTATCAAAATTATAAAATGAATAAATTACGGATATGATCCTTATAGTTTGTTAGTATTTCATCCCTGGTCACTAGGTTTCATAACTTACTCATTTGATCACAAACTTTAAACATTTGTAACATATATGGTCATTTGGTTACCAAATTACCCTCACATACTTGACTAAATTACCCTTACAAAAGGACTACATGTTTTATAAATTTTTAAAATTTGGGATTTTATGAGTAATTTAAAAACCTAGGAACTAGGGGTGTGCATGGGTCGGTTTAGGTCGGTTTTTGGCTTAGTCCAAACCCAAAACCGAAATTTCGGTTTTTTCGGTTTTTAAACCCGTTTGGGTTCGGTTTTTTCGGTTTTGATATTTTCAAAACCCATTTGGGTTCGGTTTGGGTTTCGGTTTTTTCGGTTTTTACTACTTAGGTCTTAAATTATGCTTATAAAAAAATAAACTAGAATATTATATTTGTATTAAAAATATTTTAAGTACAACACTACTTAATATTTAAAAATATATATACAAAAATATTTAAATTTAGTAAAAATCATACGTGTTTTTGGTATCCTAAGCCAATAATAATAATAAAATATATGATTTTTATTTAACTTTTGATATCAAGAACTAAGAAAATAAAAATAGACGGTATATAAATTGTTGAATTTTTTCAAAGGTAATATATATATGCATATACACATGTATTCGGTTTTTTCGGTTTTTTCGGTTTTTCTTTAAGGTAAAACCAAACCCAAACCCAAACTTTCGGTTTTTAGAAAACTAACACCAAACCCGTCGGTTTCTATTTGGGTTCGGTTTTTTCGGGTTGGATTTTTCGGTTTTTGGGTTTTGGGTCGGTTTTTTTGGTTTTATGCACACCCCTACTAGGAACATGTAGACTGTAGTAAGTTACTAGTAAAATACAAGAACCATTTTGGTAATTTACTCTTATATGCATGACACATCTAATATTTACAAAAGCAAAGTCAATATAAATATAATGATTTAATTGTCTTTGGTGGCCAATGTATGTATGTAGCATAAAGGTCCATTCGCTAATAAACAGGAGATCATGGACGCTCCAAGGAAACATATAAAGTACAAGGGCTGTCATGTAAATAATCTGAACGTTTCGAATTTTAAAAAATTCCCAAAACACCCGGCCTCTCTCTTATCCACACCTCAATCATTTCCTCTTTAAAAAGACACACACCCACCACCTTTGCAAACACACACAAAACTCCATAACCAGAAGCTCAACTCAGTGAGTCGTAGACAGAGAATTTTGTAGAGAGAGAGAGAGATGTCGAAAGAAGTGAGTGAGGTCGGAGAAACGGCGAGGAGAGATTATGTGGACCCACCGCCGGCACCCCTCCTTGACATGGAGGAGTTGAAGCTGTGGTCGTTCTACAGAGCCCTGATAGCTGAGTTCGTCGCCACCCTCCTCTTCCTTTACGTCACCGTAGCCACTGTCATCGGCTACAAGAAAGAAACTGACCCATGCGGCGGCGTTGGCATACTCGGCATCGCTTGGGCCTTTGGCGGCATGATCTTTATCCTTGTTTACTGCACCGCCGGCATTTCCGGTAACCTCCCATTTCAAACTAATTCACTTCTTATTACTAAAGGTGTGATGAATTTGTTATAGACACATCTCATGTAATGAAATTTTTGTTATGTTGCTGAAACAGGTGGTCATATTAACCCTGCGGTTACATTTGGGCTGTTCTTGGCAAGAAAGGTGTCCTTAGTACGGGCACTTGGCTACATGGTCGCTCAGAGTTTAGGTGCGATATCTGGTGTGGGTCTGGTGAAGGCCTTCATGAAAACCTACTACAACTCACTGGGTGGTGGTGCAAACTCAGTCGCTCCAGGTTATAACAAGGGTACTGCACTTGGGGCTGAGATCATCGGTACATTTGTACTCGTCTACACCGTCTTCTCTGCTACTGACCCAAAGAGAAGCGCACGTGACTCTCACGTTCCTGTATGTGCTTAATTTAATTTCCTAGCTTGTTTAACATGCGTTTTTTGTATCAAAAGCTGTTATAGTTGTACATTGTGCATTAAACGTGTACTTGGTAGGTTTTGGCTCCACTACCAATTGGGTTTGCTGTGTTCATGGTGCATTTGGCCACCATACCCATTACTGGAACCGGTATCAACCCGGCTAGAAGCTTGGGTGCTGCAGTAATCTACAACAATGAAAAAATCTGGGATGACCATGTAAGTTTTTACAATTCTTATTAGTTAATACTAACACGCTCTTCAAAAACCTTGCGACTCAGCTTGTTTACAAACAGATCGACCCAAACTGACCCAAACTTGTAATCGAGTCGAACCTGAGTCCGGGTTGGAAAATGGGTTAGAAAAAATTTAAGATTGTTCGGCTGAGCTCGACAATTTCCGTTGTCAGCTCGATTGGAGGAATGGGGCCCTAAATAATAGTTGTACATAACTACATGTTATTGTGCCGTTACCGGACTTGTACGTTATGCATAAAGGTTTGTACATTGATGGTGGGCACACTGTCCAATAAAGTATTGTACATTGTACAATGGAGAGGATTGTACACTTTGTAAATAAAGTATTGTACATGTAGCATTGAGAGTTGTACAATGATAGCTAAGAGTTATAAATGATGTATGTTTGGTGGTGCAGTGGATCTTTTGGGTTGGACCCTTTGCGGGAGCTTTGGCAGCTGCAGCATACCATCAATACATCCTGAGGGCTGCAGCCATCAAGGCCTTGGGTTCTTTCAGGAGCAATCCGACAAATTAAAAAGGAGGGGCATGTGTGTCTTTTCCCCTGATTATTTCTTCATTTTTCGACTTTATTTATGTTTGTGAATTAATGGGATGTTGCTTGAACTTTTTTTTATTTAATTTCTTTTTTTTTTTTAATTTATCAGATTTGGTTGTGTATTTATCTGGTCTTGATTCTTGATTAGTGGAAATGGTGAGACTGTTAATCTCCTTGTTGTGTTAGTGTTGACGTGAAGTTTGTTGAAATTAAGTAGTTGATGAATAATTATTATAAGAAATGTGTGGGTTATTATTATAGAAATGACGTGAAGTTTGTTGAAATTAAGTAGTTGATCAATGGAATTTAAGAAATGTGTGGGTTATAAATAGTATTTGAATCAAAATACGATGTTTAAAAACTAAATGGTTTTTAGTCAGCTGAAAGTAAACCCTTAAATTCACACCTTTTAGGCTGAAAGACACGTTATAACGTAAATTATGGGACGAGTCACATAATAAAAGATAATATTTTCATAAGTTAATTTTCATAAAAGAGAATATAATAAGTTGTATTTTCATTGGATAAAAACACACATTAAAATATATAAAAACACATTTTAAAGTCCTTTCCATTTCCTAAGAATTTAACTTGCTTTAAATTATGGGGCACCCTCGACAAAAAAACAAATTTTTTGTGTAAAAATTAGGTTTGAAAAACTATAACGAATTCTAATTTAACTATTTTCGGTTATACTCAAATCTTTAAACTCTAACCCTAAACCTTAATTCAAAAACCTTAAAGTTAAACCCTATATGTTAAAACTAAAACCTGAAACACTAAAAGAATCCCTAAATCGAAAGCTAAACATGCAAAACAAAACTAAGAGGTTGTTTGTTTTTTCAAAAAACATCTTCCTGACCTCTTATGTCTGCCTCGCGCAGACATGGAAAGAGGTTGGGAAGCTACAGACTGTTTGTTTTTTTGAAGACATTTCATTAAAAACAGGTCTTCCATACCTCTTTTTCGCGCAGACGTGGATCTCCCTCTTTTCTCCTCTTCCCGTGTTTTTTTACCCATCTTCGACGCCTCTCCTTTGTACACATTTTAGGTTTTGGAAGAACCCGATCAAACTCCTCCCTCTACAGCGCCTCTTCACCCGATCAATCTCCTCCCTCCACCGGCGTCTCTTCACCCGATCAAGCTCCTCCCTCCACCGGCGACCGAAGCTTCTCCCGAACGCCCAAGCTTCGACCGACGATCCAAGCTTCTCCCGAACACCGAAGGTATCTTCTCTCTTCAACTACACCCCCTTTTTTCTTTTGATTCCGTAGTTTGAACAGTATGTATTTGATTCTTTTGTGGTTTGGCTTGTCAAATACTTGATAAAGATCAAGGTTAACATTAGAAAGATTAGATTTGGGGGATGGTGATAAGAAAAGGTTTCGATGAGAGAGATAGGAGTTTCAAATTAAGTGGTTTCCCCTCAATTACTTGTGTTGAACACAACCACTACCTGTGTTCACCCACCTCTCAACCCACACAGCCGTACGTTTTGTTTTGTTTCCAATTCATTTTTCTTAACTGTTAAATTAAGTAGTTTTTATTCAAACACCACACCTTATTATTGTAATTTAGGTTGTCTATAATGCCAACAAATTTGGTAGGCTTGTTTGGTTGATTTCTCACTCAACAACTCTTTTGCTTTGGTTGATTTGAATTTTAATCGATTTTAGCAGCTTGCAGACGTTAAAAAACAAACAGTTTGTTTCTTGCAGACTGCAGACATTTGTTTCAACTCTTCTTCTGTATATGTCTGCAGATGTGGTCCGCATACTGCAGACATTTTACCTTCGAAAAACAAACAACACCTAAATTCTAGAAGCTAAAATCGTAGAGTTCAATTAAATAATTCCAACACATTAAGAATTACCTCAATTGGATTTCTTTACAATTTTCATACGCCGTTTTGATGATTATTTTTATTGTTTATGGAGAAAGTAATCTTCTTGAACTTATCCATTGAATTATGTTTGCTTAGTTATTTTGGTTAGTTCGTCTTTAGGAGCGTAACAATATAATATCTTTTAAGATTCATTACGTTGATACTTTTTTTTTATCAAGCAATGTACAAGAAATTAAATGAGAACAATATAATCTCATGATTGTAATATTTACTTACTAAGAAAAATACTAACTTTACGTCAATTTTTTTGTCTAAAAACTCGTCCAAAATGACATTCATAGACGAATTTCAGATCAAATTAATTTTGTTGGAAAAAATGGAGGGTGAAAACAATTTCTTACGATTTATAGACAAACTTTTCAGAAAAAAAAAAGGGTTTAAATTTCCAATGACTTAGTCTAAGAGAGTTTTTATAATAATTATATTATTTAATTTTAAATTTACTGGATATGCTTGTTGCTCGTTGTTGTATTATTTATTTTTTATATTTTGCTTCAAGTTTTGGACCAAACTTATATTATCAATTTTTTTTATTATTTTTTTCCGACAACTTTCCAACAATAATTAAACATACATACATCCACTTAAACATGCATATAATCACAAACAGACACATGCATACACACATACACCATGGACAAACCTTCTTAGGGGCTCAAGGGGCCCCGGCCCCCTGTTTTTCCAGTTAGGTGGTCGGTTTAGTAGTATTTCGTTAGAAAATCTTTTGGTTTCCTTCATAAAAATCCTTTGGGCCACTCCTTGCTAAAAATCCTTTGGCCCCTCTGTTTTCTTTGTAAGAATCCTTTGGCACCATTCGAGCTTTTTTTCAAGCCCCGTCAATGATAGACATACACACTCTTAACACAAATGAAGACACATCAATACACACACATATATCACACACACATACGATGACATACCTGATACCTACATGCACATGCACATGCACATAACCATACATATGGTGTAAACGAATCAAGTCAGCTTGTAAAATACTCAAAATAGAATCGGTAAAAAGTTCAAACGAGCCTGAACCTAAGCTCATAAATATGGTTTGTTTAGTTATCGACCTAAGCTTTACATATAAAGATGGCTTGCGAGCCTAAACAGGGTTTTTATTTATATAACTTTATTTATTATATAAAGTGCATGTTTATATAATTAACCTTGTATGCAGGGGCGGCTCTGAGAATTGGCGTGCCCAGGACGAGCCGGAAAAAAAAGCCCCCTAGCGAATTCAAAAATTAAAGTGGAGATGTTTAAAAAAACCAAAAAACCGTTTAATACCGAATACCGAAACGTATTCATAATTGAAAAAATCAAATCGAATTCTGAATTCGGTTTTCGTTTTTGTTCTAGCTGTATCCAAATTCCGAATTCGGTTTACGGTTCAGTTTCGGTTTTTAATTCCAATTTTTTTATAAATTTGGTTTGTTTGTTTAACCGATTAAACCGAATTCAAATATAAATTTATTATCTTATTAATAATATATAAGATTGAATTCTGTTTACTCGGTTGAATTCAATTTATTCAGATCGGTTTATTCAACCGGTTTATTTGGCTTTCAATCTATTTATTTGATTTTAACCGAAATTAGAACCGAACCACTTCTCTAATTTGGTTCGGTTTTTTGATATAGAAAAAAATTGAAAGCCGATTAAACCAGACTGAATAAACCATTAACCGAACCAATGAACATATTTAGTTTAAAGGGCAATATTAAAGTAACTTCCTATACTTTAAAAAAATGGTTTTTTTCACCCATTAAACAATGTGTTTATAAATGTTTCTTTTTACTTCTCTTCACCTTATTTGTTCTCATTTGAATGAATTTATATATATACATATATTTAAAAAATTTTGTGCCCCCTTAAAAAACGGGCCCGGGACGGGGGTCGGGTTTGCCCCTCCCCCAGGCCGCCCATGCTTGTATGCATAAAATTATGATAAATATATTTAAATTGTATATTTCTTGTTAGATTTGAAAAGTATAATTATATATATATATATATATATATATATGTTAAATTACTCATCAAGATAAATAAATTGAATAATTAAAATTAACGAGCCGATTCGAACTCAAACTTAAAATTTCAATCAAGCTGACCTCGAGCCTTGTAAATAAAACTGTTAACGAGCTAAGCTCAAACTTTTACAAGCTTAGGCTCAGCCCGAATCATTTACACCCTTAAACCATACACACATGATCATACACATAAGCATATTTATAAATACACATACACACTTATACTATACACACATGCATATACGTGTGTGTACGTACACTTACAAACACAATTATAGTAATAATAAACATTAAAACCAACACTACTTGATAGAATTAGAATGTTTAAGAAATATTTGATATTTAATCAAAAAATTCTAAAATTTTGATAGTAAATTTGTCAAAATTTATGACAGTTTTCCTATAAAAGAAAAGTATAATAAACTAAAATAATATTTGCTAAGAATTTCCGCTAAATTGTCGACAATAAAGAATTAATTATTATAAAAATTGTTTCTGTTGGAAATTCGTAGGAAAGTTTCAACAACTTTATGAAGAAAAATGTTTTTGTCATTTTCTGGGTGGAACTTTGTCGAAATATTATGATTTATTTTTTTATGTATTTTATCACAATTTGTTTGGAAATTCTGACAATCTGTCATTGCTATGAAATTTTCGTGGGCAAATTTGTAGTAGTAATCAACAGATGCTGCTCTAGAGTGGAGGAGATGGACTTCGTTTAATCTAGGATGTCTATTGTGATTAAGTCTTTTGTTTATTGTAAATTGATGGATGTTCAATTGGATTATGGGTTTGGAGAGCAAGGATTTTGATTTTGGTCCGTCAGTCTCGCGCGTTTTTGGTCATAGCCGGTTCACCTGTTGTTGGCTCCAGGTCCAGGAAAAGGTCCTGTAAATCGGGACTTCACCGGGGGGCTGATTTTGGTTGTGTTCCGTGCTCTGATCCGTTGAGTCTGTTAGGTTCATGATCTGGTCTTTGTTTTCTAGGGTAACATTGGCTATAGAAGGGGTTTAGGTTTTTGGATGAGGTTGTTATCTGGTGTTGGGTTCGGTGGTGTGTGGTTTTTTTATTTGGCTTGTATTGTTGTCTGTTTCTTAGCATCTTGCTAAGCAGACTTGGTTGTTTAATAATATGGTCCTTTTTGCTATTAAAAAAAAAAAAAAAAAAATTAAGATGGCATGACTTAAAACTAAAAGCAGTGTAAATTGCTTTAATTTTATCATTCGAAACATGTCTTCTAGACACAAAACAATAAATGTTTCCAATAAAATATATATTGTTTTATTAAATCAAATAAGGAAAGATACAAAACCTAATGTTCGTTTGCAAAAGAGTGATAGTTGAGTGCGTATACAATTATGCCTCTTTCTATGAGATTAAATGTTCAAGTCTTATAAAAACAAATGTGTGGTATGTAAATGAAAAAATATTTCTTATTTTTGTTTCTTCTTTGTCTATCTTCTTCAAAAAACTAACGTAGTTACAACAGTATCCATCACTTTTGGCTGGAAAAACGAATTGTATCAATGTAAAAAACCAAAGGTATCGTAAAAAAAAAACTGTGATAGCTTAAAATACTCATGCCATACATTCTACATGAAACTCCAAAAAGAATTTTGTCAGTTCACCCGAAAAGTCTCTTCCTATCTCCACACATGGGTGTGTTTGTCATTCCAAAAAATATATAAATAAATGTGCATAGCATGTTAGGAGCATATTTGGTGACATTCGAATGATGCTTAGGGGTGTTCAAATTCGGATATCCGGAGATTCGGATATCCGAACTTCGGATATCCGAAATCAAAAAAAAAATAATTTAAAAAAATATATATTTCGGATATCCGAAAAATATTCGGATATCCGAAAAAATATCCAAAAAAAGTATCCGAATATCCGAAAAAATATCCGAAAATAAAAACTATTTCGGATATCGGATATCCGAACTATCCGAAAATTTTCAAAATTGGTATCCGAATCCGAAATTCCGGATATCCGAACTTCCGGATATCCGATTTTTTCGGATATTTCGGATTCGGATTCGGATACGGTTTTTTTTTAACACCCCTAATGATGCTTAGTTAGGCAATGAAAAAACAGGAGGAAAATTGACTAATCTTCATTTCTACTTCTGAAATTGGGGTGTAACATGCAAGACATGTCATCTCATATGTAATCCCTTCGGCTCTTGCTGCATTTCACAAGTGACGAAGTACGTTTTAAGGCACTCTTCTTCGTACATGTGATTATATTATTTGGTCTAAGCTAACTTTCTATTTACCTTAATCTAAATGACCTAACAATACTAAACCCACAATACGTTTAACATTGATTAATACCAAATTTATAAACCAATTCTAACATCAAATAAAATATAATAAGGATTAAAACATCTATATCAACATATACATTTCCATGAAAGTCATAAAATGACAATTAAGCTAAAAAGAAAAGCTAATACCTAAAAATTTGTATCAATCTAACACTAGATGGAAACCATCCCTACTAATTGTGTTTTTTAAATTATAAATATAAATTTTAAATTACTTTAAATTAAAGTTATATTTTTTTTTGTTAGTTTATATTAAAGTAAATAAATTTTGTTAAAAATAGGATTAGGAAAGAGAAGACAAGAAGTGTGTGAATCTATGTAAGAAGTTCATCTTTCAATGCTTCTTAATTTAACATGATACGAGTGGTTTTTTTAGGAAATGATGATATACTTTCCTTAATTTCAAATAGTATCCGAGCATTCGATTTTGATAGTGAGAGTAACATGGATAGTTTGGCGAATTCAATTCAAAGATGAGATCATGAATGGGAAATTGGGATTAACATGGATAGTTTGGCAATTTATGTTCATTTATATTGTGTTCGTTAACTATCAAATGCTTGTTTATGTTTGATTAACTATCTAATTTATGGATGATATGTATTTACATTTAAAAAACCTGTCATTTGCGTTTGTTTAGGTTTATTCAATTGAGTTCGTTTATGCTTGTTCAATAATATTCGTTTACGCTTGTTTAATTATGTTTGTTTAGTTTGTGTGTTCATTTATGTTCAGGAACAATTGGTTTAATTTTCTAACGAACAAACACAAACACAAACACAAACACAAAATTCAGGTTCATTAATGTGTTTGTGTTTTTGTTCGGTTAAATCTAAATTAACAAACACAAACATGCATGTGTTCGTTTGGTTCATTTACAGACTTGAGATATTGTAAAAAGTATGGAGCAATTTTTCATAAGTATTGGTCTAAATATGTATTTGTTTGGAAATCTAGGGTCTAAAATTGAAGTATTGATAATTGTAAAACGAGACTGAATGACTTAACTTGGGGCAAAAGCTGCCCTAATATCTCTGCTGATTGCTCCAAAGTTTTGTATTCGATCGATTGCGATCTAGATCTTCTTTCGGGTAATTTTAGGGTTACAATTGACCTCCTGAATCTTGATATTTGCTACTCTTTTTTAACTTGCATAACTTGATTGCAATTTTACAGAAAAAAAGATGACTCAAGATGTTGAGATGAAAGAACAACATGTGCCTGTAGCTGCTTCGAATTCTACGTCGTCTACCACTACTGTGATACAGCGTAAGAGTCGTTGAAATTGTGTTTGTTTTTGTTGCAAGATTTACGTATATATCATCCTCTTTTGATGAAATTGGTTTTGAATGCTTATAACTGAACAATGGATGTAGAGAAATGCTTGCTAATCGTATGAATTGATGCCAGTACTTGCTGTGTTTACTGTTTTGATGAATTTGAAACATTAGTTATTGAAAGGTCTGGATTTACTGTGCGAAATCTTTGTCGTTTTGACATTCAGATTTGAAAGATATTGCGGCACTGATTGAGACAGGAGCTTATGCTCGTGAAGTTCGTCGGATTTTGAGGGCAGTTAGACTGACAATTGCCTTAAGGAGGAAGTTAAAGGTCACCGTAATTTCCTCGTTCCTCAGTTTTGCTCTTGCTCCTGGATCGGAAGCACATTCACGCCTTTCTTCTTATCTTCCAAAGGTTAACTTTGTCTTGTTAAAATACATCAATTATTAGCAATTAGGAAAATTGCATATGTGATGGAATTGTAAATGTTCAGAAACGTTTTGTTTTAATGTTTCAGAACTTAACCCAAAAGATTAAACAAATGTACCAAGTCGATTTTAACTATTAATAAACCCTTAGCCAGTTAGCCACCCACCTAGAAATTCAGAAACTTGATAGGAGGGTAGTCTGCTGTGCTGATGACTAATTCATCAGTTATAGAGTAGCCATAAGGGAATTTATTTCAGTTATGTCAATTAAATTTTTTGGAAGTAAAACTTGGAGTAAAGCTTTTTGATAGAATAGAATCCCTTGGGCTCTTTAATATTACAGGTCACTCTTAATAAATGGATACCATGTATTGACATGAACATGGTTTTGTAACTGTAATTGTACTAGAATTGTTTATATAGGCATATGGTGTGGCCTGTAGCTTTTTGTGTTATCGGTCAAATTCAAAATTACAGGCAATTAAAGTTTCCTATGGCGATTCTTTGATAAAATGTTGTGTAATTGTACATTAATACTACAAACAACAAAAATTTCATAAATATATTCGTGTGTGATGGCATTGAGTATAAATAGATTTTGGAATATAAATCGTTTACAATCAGAGATTTCAATATTCAGGCCAGGTCTACTGTGGCCTGTGTCATGTTATAAATATTGTAAATTTGCTGTAAACGAAATGAGGTTTTGATTTTTGATCTGATCAGATTGCTGTTGCTACTGTTAATGTTACAGTTTAGGAAGTTTTTTAGTTTTATTTTTATTTTTTTGTGTTCTACATGAAAGGGAAGTGTGTTCAATTAGGATAAAACATAAAAAGGGATGGGAATAAACTTATAAACCCAATTACCCAGCCATTAAACTAAAGAATAGGATTATAACTGACATTCTCATTCCAGCATGTAATTAAACCCATCCATTCCTCTTGCACCTTTTAATTAAGCCCATCCATTCCCATAGTCATTTAAAGCTTACTTGCAAAGTGATCTGAACCTTATTATAGTGCGTATTCTTCAAAGTTGGTGAGTTTTAAGGCTCAGTAAATATCATAATCATGAATGGTGCATAGCATGTTTTCTCATCGTTTATCCTGTTATCAGCATTATTTTTCAATAACTTCAATAATTTGTATACAAATTAGGATTGGATCATGACATTTTTTTATAAAAGTTGTATGATATGGATTGGGTTTCTTTTAATACTATGTGAAGGATGATCTTAATGATATGGAAGTGGATATCGCAACTTCTGCTACTCAAGCTACTGTGAAGCATTCCTCAGAGCTTGAGATATATTGCTACTTGCTTGTGCTCATATTCCTCATTGACCAGAAAAAATACAGTGAGGTCAGCTTCTTTGTATTTTATTATTAGTTTTAATTAAACAATTATTAGGATTATTTTATGCGTGTTATTGGTTACACAACATCGCTTTACTCATCATGCAGGCCAAGGCTTGTTCATCAGCAAGCATTGCCCGTTTAAAGAACTTGAACAGGAGAACTGTTGATGTTCTGGCATCCAGGCTGTACTTCTATTACTCTCTTAGCTATGAACTTACTGGTGATCTATCTGAAATCAGGGGGTGCGTGATGCGATGCTTTTTTTTTTTGTTCTTATTTATCAATGTCTCAACAAAATAGGATATAATCAGTTGTTACGTTTTTATTAATTTACAGTAATCTACTTGCTTTGCACCGGGTTGCTACGTTGCGTCATGATGAATTGGGGCAGGTTTGTTTGTTTCATCTTCTCTTTACAGTTTTCTGTTGTCGGGAATTTTTTTAATTATTTTTTGGCATTGTAATATGCAGGAAACACTTCTCAACCTGCTACTTCGCAATTACCTTCATTACAATCTGTATGATCAAGCTGAAAAGCTGAGGTCAAAGGCACCACGTTTTGAAGCTCATTCGAATCAGCAGGTATTCTTTCAAACAATTAAAAAAAAAAAAAACTTTTAATTGCTTTTTTTTTTTTTTGATATTTGATATACTTGAAACTAAATTTGATTATTTGTTTCAGTTTTGCCGGTACTTGTTTTACCTTGGGAAGATAAGGACGATACAGCTGGAGTACACTGATGCTAAGGAATCCCTGCTTCAAGCTGCTCGTAAAGCACCTGTAGCTGCTCTTGGTTTTAGAGTTCAATGCAACAAATGGGCTGTAATTGTCCGTTTACTTCTGGGAGAGATCCCTGAACGAACCGTTTTTATGCAGAAAGGCATGGAAAAGGCCTTGAGACCATACTTTGAGCTGACAAATGTGAGTCGTCCATTTGTAGCTTTTGATTTTTCATGGTGGTTTGTATTTTTTCTTCAACCATGAATTCTCTGTTTTTCAGGCTGTTAGGATTGGAGATCTAGAGCTGTTTAAAACCGTGGCAGACAAATTCTCCACCATTTTCAGCTCAGACCGGACTAACAATTTGATCGTGAGGCTGCGCCACAATGTGATAAGAACCGGGCTTCGCAATATCAGCATTTCCTACTCACGTATCTCCCTTGCTGACGTGGCAAAGAAACTGAGATTGGACTCGCCTAACCCTGTGGCGGATGCCGAGAGCATTGTGTCGAAAGCAATACGTGATGGTGCGATTGATGCTACTCTAGATCATGCAAACGGATGGATGGTATCCAAGGAAACCGGTGACATTTATTCCACAAACGAGCCTCAACAGGCATTCAATTCTAGGATTGCTTTCTGCCTGAATATGCATAATGAGGCGGTCCGTGCCCTTCGGTTTCCTCCTAATTCCCACAAGGAAAAAGAAAGTGCTGAAAAGAGGAGAGAGAGACAGCAGCAGGAACAAGAGCTTGCTAAACATATTGCGGAGGAAGATGATGACGATTTTTGATTCTATGAAATAGTTGAGGCAAGGTATGCGCCTTCTGATCATTGTTTGTTTCAATATGTTGAAATCAAATTCTGGGATTTGTGTTCACTGTTAGAAAATCAAATGATTTGTTCAAGTATTTTTAATGTTTTGATTTTCATCTTATTGGAGTATGTTTTTCTTCCAAGCAATGCTTGTCCGTTAATGAATTGGGTTTGTTAATAGTCCGAATGAGTTTATTATTCAGTATATGCATACCGAATATGATTTGACCTCATGTCTAGGAGACTGCTTCTATTCACGGTTGGAGACGTCGTTAGTCGGTCAGCGAGGCAGGGACTAGGGATTAATCGGATTGGAATTTTTATATAAAATTTTTCAAAATTATATATATATATATATACAAATACACATATCAATGTAAATATAATACTTCAAAATTCAAATATTTTTTTTAATAAACTTAAAGATAATAAACAAAGTACTTAAAAATTCAAACAAAATAAACATTCTTGGGAGTCGATTGAGACCGATCGTGATTTTGGGAGTCGACTGAGATCAGAAAGAAGAAAAACCACAATTTTTTTGGGTTTGGACCAAAATTTTAGGCTTAGACATAAAATTATTGGCCTGTTGACCGATTTTTTGCCTTGTTAACCGATTTTTTGCCCTTGGACCTATTAATCCGACTAGCCCCGATTGGCCCTGACTGGGTCCGATTTTGACCGTCTAGCGATTATTCGACCGACTACTGATTAATCCCGATTTTTACAACACTGCTTCTATTATGTGGGCTACCCATGTTTATAGTCATCTTCTTTTAGAATATAAAAAATTAGTGACTTTTTTCGGGTGTTTTAAAAAGATGAGTGCTTCAAAGAACCAAATTTCAATGTTTTATAGTTAAATTTATATTAGTGCCAATCGGAAGACAAATATACATGAAGGGAAAGTTAGCGGTCCACTTCTAATGTCAAACACCTTAGTTGCCGGTCCAAATACAGTAATTAAAGCCCTACTAAACTGAAGACACCAATCTGTCCAATTCCTCCATTTGTATCCAAAGTCCATTTGATTCATAATCGAGTCTACAAAAATCTTGATTAAGTGAATCTGTGAATGCGAACTTATTTGCTTTCTTAATCGATGAGAATGCTTCTACCTTCAACATAAGTCGATTGCTTAAAGAAGACCCAACAAACACTTCTCAATAGGTCGAGGGCTGGCACTCATTTGGGGTCAAAGACGTTATTTGGTATGGAGACATCCATATAGAGGGATGATAGTTTGGTCCTTAGAACACCTTTTGTGTTATACTAGATGGAAGAGAAAAATCCTCATTATACATGTGTTGTTTGATGATGGTTGATATTAAAAATTGCTTCTATAAAAAATTTGTTTCATGTATATTATTTATTAATTAATATTTCAAGACAATAGTTGTCTTGAGTTACATTGAGACTACACTAGAATTTAGAGATGCACAAAAAAATCGGTTAACCGAACCGGTACCCGTTTGTAACCGGTTTTTAAACCGGTTAGAGGTGGCAATCTTTACCCATGTAAAAGGAAATGGGTTGGTTTGGGTAATAATTGTAGGATAATGGGTTGAAATGAGTAACATCATAATATTAGATGGGTTGAGATAGGTAGCACTTGAACACAATGCTGGTCAAGACGGGTAACCAAAAAAATTTGTAAATGCAATGGATTCAAACATTTAACAATGATTAATAACATATTTGATGAAAAAATCACTAAAAATTATCCAAATGAACTATTTGTTTACTTATAACACATCTAAAGTTAAATTAAATTGATGTTTTTAAGAACAATCCATTTAAACCCGAAATGATTTTGCTTAAAACCAGTTCTGACCCGCACCCATCTTGACCCGAACCCGTTCTAACCCGTTACCCAACCCGACCCAACCCGCCCATTTTGCCAGGCATAAAACCGGTTATTGCAATCGGTTATAGTTTTTGGAAAAACCGGCGGTTTAGGACCGGTTTGAGGTTTCAATAGACCAAACCGGTTAATAACCGGTTAACCGGTCCAATCACTAAAAAATCGATTATTTGAAGGTTAACCGGTTCGGTTATTATACGGTTTTAGTTTTTGAGCTTAAAAAACCGGTTATTGGAAAAAACCGAGTTATAGCCTTTGACCGGTTAACCGGTTCAGTTATTCCAAAACCGGTTTTCGACCAGTTAACCGATTTGTGCACCTTGACACTAGATGGTTCAAGAAGACTTTCATGACTTATTTATCAAGAAATGAATTGATTTGTTATTTTAATTTAGTTATAGGTTAATTTGGGTTTAATTGAATTATATAAAAGAACAAATCTTGTTTTTTATAATAAAATTCAAAACAGATATTTCTTTTCTTTTTTATGAATGCTCTAAAATAATCATGTCTATTCAAATTATATGTAGCATCAATGTTGTTTGCAATAAAATCTTCTCTACATAATAAATAAAAATGTTTGGGGGCAATTAGCATGATTATAGAGCATACTAATAATATTTTTCTCGTTTCTCTTATATATTAAATACATTCATATTAATAATTATATTATTTATACATATTTTTATTAAATTTAAATTTAAACTCATTTAGTTAAATACATGTATCATTGTATCAACCTATCTTACTATCTTAATAAACAAAAATAATGTTTGCCACTTGTCACAATTTTAGGCCATTAGTGACACTTGTCAACTTCATATCACCTCTTTAATTCTCACTCTTATTAAGTAAAAATATTAGCTCTCATATTCAATAGTTATAATATTAATAATATTATTGACCTTTTAAATGTTAGAAAGTTTTATAATCAATTAACAATAATATTTTAATAAGAAACACTTTAGAAATTTCTAAGATAATATTTTTTTATAAAAAACAAAATTTTCTAGAAATAAAAAAAATTAAATTAGTATTTACTAGAAAATTTTTTTTCTAAAAATTATGTATTATATTCTAAAAAAAATTTAAAAAAATAAAATAGACAATAATACATAGATTTTAAAGAATAGTTTTTTTATAAACAAATGACATTTTGTAGTATTAAAATTTTAGAAATTAATTTCTTTTAAAAATAAAGTTTTTGATCATTGTTTTATTATATAAGTACTTAGTAATATCATTTTAAACATTTTATATTAAAATATTATTTTATAATTCATAAATTTTTATTGATAATTATTTAATATTTTATATTAAATCCGTGTAACACACGGGGCATACTCTAGTATTTTATAAAAATATATTTTTTTCAATAATGATTTTTTTAAAAATAATGTTTAAAAACAAATAATTAATAAACAAATATGTTACAAAAATAATATTATTATTTTATTACTAAAAATTTTAACTTAAATGAAATTTCATTTATATTTTATTTGATAAATTGTTTTATAAATTTAAATTTTTTTTATTAACAACAATTAACTATATTTTTTATTTCAAACGTGTAATCACAGTGTAATGATGTATTAACGTAGTAACATAATATAATAATATATACAATAAAATACATTGTACAAATAGAATAAGTCGAAAACAATTTAAAACTTAGAAGCAAAACACACCACATTATACGATACGACAATAATCTCACAACTCACTCAAACAACCAAACTATTTTCTTCCACGTATGGCTACCACTCCTCTCTCCGCCCGTCCCGCTCGCGCCTCCCTTGTCGCCGGCCGAATCCACCGTCGCCGACAGCCTTTTACGACGGTCAACAATCACACACTCGGTAAACTATTCAAACCCCATCGACTGGCCTTTACCTCATCTCGCCGCACCTCATTATCTAGATTCATCGTCCTCGCCGCCGGCGGTGGCTCGTCCGCTGAGGACTCGTCGTTCGAGATGTCCGTTGACACGGCTTTGAAGTTATTAGGCGTATCTGAGGGCGCTTCGTTTGATGATATACTACGTGCTAAGAATTCGGTTGTAGCGTCTTGTAAAGACGACCAAGAGTCGATTGCACAGGTTCTTCTTCTTATTGTTTTTTTTTTATCATACGCTCGTAATATATTATGCCTAATTTCTGCTACTAAATTCTGTTTAATGCCGAAAATTTTTGTTCTATTTGCGGATTAAAATCTGCTTATTAAAATTGGGAGTTTTAATTGCGTCACTTGTAATTTCAAAACTAGGGCTCTTAGGGTTTTTGTGTGGTTTTTGCTTATTTTGACTTGATTGTGGGAAGTATTAGAAAATTTGGAGTTAAATCAACTTAATTTTGATAATTTGGGGTGAACTTATATCTATATTTGATGATGATGATTTTGGTTGTTTTCTTCTTTTATGCGCTCAATGAAAGGTGAATTTATAAAAGTGACTGAATTTTGAAGAAAAGGTGAATGATGGAAATAATGTTGCATTTTGTCCTCGTTGTTCATATTAGTTAATGCAAGGACTACTGTCTGTGCCACCTTAATTCTACCTTAATTCTACTTTTGAAAAGATCTAAGATGTTGAGATTAGATATCATGTATGCTTTTATCATCCTTGAGTTGAAGGCATATGAATCGGTAATCCGCAGGCTTGGTTGTTGTTGCTGATTGAATTTAAGCTTTAAAGTGCATGTTTCCGAGCATTGTGTTGTTTTCTTTTCATTGGGCTAACATTTACCAAAAAGGGAGCTTATGAAGAGTTGAAATTGCCCAGGTGGAAGCTGCATATGACATGCTGCTGATGCAGAGCTTATCTCAAAGAAGAGCAGGGAAAGTTGTTAACAGTAGCATTCGTTATGCAGATGTAAAACCTGTAAACGCGCCGCAATCGGGTTCAATGCCTCAGTGGGTACAAGGTGTCTTAAAAAACCCACCCGTTTCAGTAGAAACCCCATCTGCTAGTGATTTGGGCATTGAAGCAGGAGTCTATGGAGCTCTAGCTGTGTTAACTTATGTCAACGGTGCCTCTTCTCCGGTTGGTTCCATTTCAGGTGCTGATGTTCCAGGGCTTATTTTGGCAACTAGTTTTGGGGCGTCATTGTATTTCATGACCAAACGAAATGTTAAGCTAGGTATGTTGACACTTATTGCTTGCTGACTTATTTTTCACTGGCTCAATCCAAGTTTGGAGGTCTTGATGATGAATACATCATTTTTTATATCACAAACCTCATGGATGATTATTAATTGCTTTCTTAAAACATGATGTTGATGGATTTTAATGTTAATAAGTGACCATCTTCAGGGAAGGCAACTGTGATAACCATAGGCGGTCTAGTGGCTGGTGCGGTGGTGGGATCTGCAGTTGAGAACTGGTTGCAAGTAGATATTGTCCCTTTTTTGGGCATACATTCTCCTGCAACTGTGGTAAGTGAATTTGTTCTAATTTCTCAATTTTTGGTCTCATTGTATTTAAGTTAATTGAGGCTTAAAATTTCAAGATTAAATTATGATGCCTGTTGAAATGTAATCATCTAGCATGTGTTCAATATATTGTACAAAATGGATGTTCAGAACTTCAGTTATATAGTTTGATCTTGAACTATCTATGCCTTTTTATATGTAATCTGTACACAGGAATTTATCTTAGCCTGCTGCTGTTTTCATCCATTTCATATAAACGTTCCAAGTCTTTGTTGAAAAGTACTTTTTTGTTATTAAAATTAAATGATTCAGTAATGGCAAGCTTACCTCCTATGGTAAACTATTCAGAGACATAAACTTCAACTTCTGAAATTTAATCGCCCTAAAGCTACTATTCTCAAATCTCAAGGACAAGTGCTATGCTTTCTAAAATTTACAGAATTTTAGTTAAATTAATACTACAAATAAACAAATAATAATAGAGAAATTGAGTTTTTTGATAACATGACGACTTCTTCCATGTTGTTTTGGACACTCCACCCGACAGATCTCATCAATCGACTAGAGTTATTGTGGAGTTTCAATCCACTACCACACATACTCATTTGCAACGTCAAATCCGTACATGAAACTGGAAAATCTGACAAATAGTGGCAATCTGGCTCCATAGTCACCACCTGAAGACCTTAGCATTGATCCTCGAATATTCTGATTTTAGTTGACTTTGGATATTTTATGGACTTGCTAGAATGGTCGATAATTGCCGAAGAAGGATACCGCAGAAGGGTATCCGTATACTAATAAACTGCATTGCAGTGTATGATGTTTCTGGTAGGATTGTATGAGACACCAAACCACCAATGGAGGTTTTGATGGCTTTTGGTATGTTGGTTTCAGAAGTTAGTGTAGATCCATGGAAGGGTCATGTGATTACATTTGTTTATTTGAGCAGCTGAGCCCCCACCTTATCGAATGGCACGATCTTCGATCATAGACGCAACATGTATGCAAGGTTGAACACGGGTTTTCAGAAGGTGTTTGATAAAATTTTGGAGGTTGATGTGAATCAGTAGACGAGTGAAGATGAAATGGTGTTTTTTATTTTATCAAGATTCTTTGGATTCAAGGGAGGCTGACTATGAATCGACTGACTGACTGACTGAGGGTAAGTTTAGGGGTTATGGGTATGAGAAAGTGCCTTTTCAAATCTTAGAGATTCAACTTCGAGTGCATTGACTAATTATTACACTATTAACCTGAAGGGGGTGGTTTTGTAAGTGGGTTTTCAAATAATTTGTTAAGTTTGTTTCATGAAGCCATGAAGGAACTGGAGTTTGCTTGAATATTAATATTATTTTAAATTAGTAATTGTTAATTTCAAATAATTAGCTATATATTATAAAAAACTTTTATAAATTGTAGTTTATTATATTAATTTTCTTTTTTACTTTTATTATACTAAATATTTTCTTTTCTTATCAAATATATTAAATAGTTTCATTATATTTAGCTACTATTTTACTTTTTTAAATTATACTTTTATGAGACGAATGTTTTATAATTCTATATTGGAGTGACAATTGATCGTGTTTTTTTATCTGTGATGTTTGTAAATCATGTTTGTGTCTGAACCATTTATGATATCAATCGTTTTTAAAAATAGTCAGTTTTATAACTGTTTTTTAATCTAGTATAACTAAAATTGTTAAGTATTATAACTCTCAACCATTTATGATATCAACCGTTTTTTATTTATGGTTTATATATATGAGTTAATTGTCATTTTGCTCCCTTGGGGTTTTGGATGAATTTAGCATATTCATCCAAATTTTTACTTTTTGTCAATTTGACATCATGTTTTCTGTTTTTTTGCCATTTTGCTCCACATGATTAACCTCATCCAAAAAGTCAGTTACTTTTAAAAGTATCTTTGTCATTTATATTAAACCCTAATATACATAATAAAAAAAAAAATTATTGCCTTTATTCCATCTTCTCTTCCCAGAAATCCAATGATCCTCATTAACCACCTTCAGTCCAAGTACTAGCTCTGTATGAACCGGGCTCTGAGGAGCCACTTGCAGTTGACCCGTTTTACACAGAACCATGTTCGGTTTATACGTTGGTACAAAACCCACACCAATTCTACTAAGGCTCGGGTCAGGATTTGATTATGGATTTTGGATGGATTCGTGAGCGTATATCACTCCATTTCTTCATCAATTCTTGATCATTAATCTAAAAAAACAGCAAAATGAAACAAAATTTCCCAACAAAATATATAGTAAACAGTCGATCAAACATATTCGCATGAACCAAAATTTAGAACCTAAAATCGATTTGCTTCAATTTCACATCTCTGTGCTTTCACACTCTGCAACCATTGAGGTAGATCGCTCTTAACCTCAATAGATGATTTAGCAAGCTATTTGTAACACCCCAACCTGACTAGGGCTGACGTGTCACTATTACAGAAATCAGAACAAAACATATCTCATCTTTAATGAATTTAACCCTAAATAAGTACATAGTTTACTAAAGAAATTCAAAAGACTTAATTACATTATTTATTAACAAAATCTGATTTAAACTCTTTAATCTGATTATCTTCTCTTCACGCATCCCCTGACTCCCATGTATACCTGTTATAAAATAATAAAAAAAAAAACAACAAAAAGAAATACGGCTGAGCCAAAAATTGCTCAGTAACGGAATAACAACAGTAATGGTGGTGAAATCTGAAAAGGAAAACGAATATAGAATTGGAAAAATATAGTGGTGGCAAATTCACCGGAAATATTACAACTATAATGATCACAAGATAACATATGATAACGAATTGACAGAACGAACTAACCATATGATTAACAATTTCAATTAATTAGAGCGAATACATGTCAAATAAGTCGTATGGTAAGGAGATACCCATTTGAGCACAAAACAAAATAAAACAAATGATGTACACAGACCCGTCGGCCTAATGTACCAAATTGTGAGTTGTATGTGGGCACACACCAATACTCACCAAAACGAAACAATTATCCTAGGACCAGTCCATACGCCTCTTTAAAATTCAGTGGGTGCACAATTGTACTATCAGAGTACTAAATAGAGACGCCGTGAACCAGTCACACCGTCACGGAAAGTGCTACGCCATTGATGCCCCAATGACGCACCGGTAGAATCACCTACCGGAGGTTCTGCTCGGGTATCGGAATCAAAAAAATTTACAAATGCAGAACAATCAAATATCTAAACAAAGTCGCATGAAACAATTCATGCGTCAATCTGACGGAACACGCGATAATAAATACAATTTAAATAATTATATCGCATGCATAACAATTCAAAATTATAACCAACGGATGGTCGAAAATTAAACGGTTCAACTTAATGAAATGAATAGACCAATACTATAAGTAACGAAAAAAAAATCCGTACCGAAACGAGACAAAACAATATATACTATGAGTCAAAGGTATAAAATCCGTACCTTAGCCTTAGCAATTTAATCCGCAAATAAATCAGACAAGCAAGTAGTCCAAAATCTTTGACGATTAAGTAATCTTGGTGTAAAACGAAGGTGATAAGCAAGGTCGTCACGTGATGATCCAGTGATTACCGACGATCGGAGTTGTACCCGATGTTTTGAGAGAGTCGTATAAGCTTCTGTTGATCGTGACCAGTAGTAATTCAAAGGAGGATCGGCCTGATGGATGCCGTTGTTGAGTGTGAATATTTCGGCCGAGAAGAACTTGATTGAACAAGGCTTGTCGAATCACTGGTGATTGAAATGGATTCGAGGGAGCGATAGATATCAAGAATGTTGTGTATGCCTTTACATCGGTTTAAACCCTTCGATTACAAGTATTTGAAACACCGTCGGTTTCAAATGGTGACATAATTGCCGAGGCATGAAAACGTCGTTTTAGTTATTTATGCTTAAACGAATTTTGATTGACCAGCACATTAAATTCATTCCCTTAATTACTATGTAATTGTTGTTAAAATTTAGATTATAAAATTTTATTATTATTTGATTAGGAGAGTGTATATAAATTAAACAAATTAACGATATGGTTCGGTTACGACTCGGGTTTTCAATCTGTTTGTTTGTTTTTTTTTTTTTTTTTCCTTTTTTTTTTAAGTTTTCGTATTCTATTTATTTATTTAATTGTTATGTTTTACGGTTATTATACTACTGTTCATAATCATTCAAACATTTGGGGCAGCATGGTGGTTGCATTTGAGCTGAATTCCCTAAAATCTCATTTGTCACAAACCTATATATTTTATAATCATTTGATCATAAAACATGTAAATTTATAAAATTTATTAAAATTTTAATAAAATTGAATGTTTATATGGAGGATAAAGGTGATTTTGATGAACTTGGCACCTCAAATAAGTCTCACATGTGGCGGTTCCGATCAACCAAACATAACTGTCCCCGCCCTGAATTTGCATACCAATTTCACCATCTCCGCCACTGATTCGCTACCGACGTCGGAAAATACCACCGTGGGTTGTTTCCTGAACAGCCATTTCAAGTCACCTAAATCTATAATAATGCTTCTGTTACCATCATTATTTCCGGTCAGAGCCAGCCCTGAGAATAAAAAAAATTCCGGGGCTTGGGGCTGGAAAAAAATGGGCCCTTTTAGGGGCGGTCCTGAGAATTGAGTTGTCTAGAACCGAACCGTATTTGTAACTGAAAAAACCCGAACCAAATTCGGTTTGGTTCCTAACTGTATCCGAATTCTGAATTCGGTTTTCGATTCGGTTCCTAACCGTATCTGATTTCTGTTTTTTTTTGTTCAGTTACAATTTTTTTTTTTGAGATTAACCGATTAAACCAAATTCGGATTTAAATTTATTATCTTATTAATAATATATAAGGATGAATTCGGTTTATTCGTTTTTAACCAGTTTATACGACTTAAATCAGTTTATCAGATGTTTATATAATTTTTAACCGGCTTATTTGGTTTTTAATCGATTTATTCGGTTTGCTCATTTTCAACTGAAACCAAACTGAACCACTTCTTAAATTCGGTTCGGTTATTGGATAGGGAAAGAAATTGAAAACCAATTAAACTATACCGAATAAACACTTAACTGAACTGATAAACACCTCTAGTTTAAAGAGAATGAAAGTAACTTCTTATACTTTAAAAAAATTACTTTTTGTACCCTTTAAACCATATGTTTTTAAATGGTTATTTATATATTGTTTACACAAATTTTTTTATATAAAAAAATATAAAAAGTTTAAAATTTTGGGCCTCATAAAATGCCGGGCCCGGGGCGGTCGCCCACTTCGCCCCTCCTAAGGGCCGGCCTTGTTTCCGGTCTTAATTAAGCAGGTAAGCTCCTTGATCTTGGCTGGAATGTTTGATTTTTCCCGTTGGAAGTTGATGGTTATCACTTCAGGTTTTAATATTTACGTGGGAAGAGAAGATGGAATCATGTTAACAATTTTTTTTAATATTTATTTTAGGGATTAATATAAATGACATAAATACCCTTGAATTTAACTTACTTTTTGGATGAGGCTAATCAGGTGGAGCAAAAAGGCAAAAAAACGGAAACCATGATGTCAAATTGGCAAAAAATAAGAATTTGGATTAATATGTCAAATTCATCCAAACCACATCAAGTAAAATGAAAACTTACTCTATACATGTAGGATGCGGACAAGGGATTATACAAACTGTTTTTTTTTTCAAATTTAAAATTTTTCTTCTACCCGGTAACTGATAATTCAACAGTTTGTAAATAAATTAGTTTTAAGTTTGATTTTTTCAAGGATATGTCGCTAAATTTGTTGCAGTTATACCATGTGTAATAAAAATTTGGAATTTCTGGCCCACGAATTTTTGGAATCTTTATTGTAATGCATGTTTACAGGTGCAAGAATACTGAAACCATGTTTTTTTGAACAGCGAAATATTATTAACACATCAAACGAGCCAGCAAGGTGCTAAAGCTTCAATACACCAGGTCTAACAAAACACCAAAACTGAAACCATGTAAGGTTAATTAACTGCTTAACTTTACATAAGTGGTACTAAGAGGGGACATGTGGCGTAATATGCTGAAAACTAGACTTTTAGTGCGGTGTTGTTTAAACATAAGTAGTATAATTACCAATATAATTGGCGGTAAAATAAGTATACTTATCTCAAAAAAATGAGGGAAAGTATTACCAGATATAAATATATAGAATATTACAAGGTTAACTGTTCAAATATAACACCCAATGAACAACTGTTATCCAACATATTATAATAAGTTTTCAGTTTATGATATTTATTTGTTTATTGTGCTTTCAAATGATTATTCTTAGTTAATTTATTTTTATTTTTTTATTTTACTGAATTTATCTGTGATTATTTTGTTCCAAGTAGGTTCCATTATACTATGTATTTTAGACTTATATCGTTTCTTCCTCATAATGCAAAAAAAAAATTGTATATAATCATGAAGGTCTTTTGGTCACGTCATATGCAGATGTTTCAATTGTTCTTTTTATATTGGGTGAAAAATTGTATTCTACACGGTATATGCAGATGTGTAGGTCCTTTTATGTTGAATTTATAAGTAATTTTTTGTTTCTTTGTTTTTAATTTTTATTTTTTTTTTCTGTTGACGGTTGGTGTTTTTTTTTAACATATAATTGTGTAGTGTATTAAGAGGGACATGTGTGGTGTTACTGGGACACGTGGAGTTTTACCAGAACATGTAATCTGCTACGAAGACATGTGAGTTTTACTTACAATGTGTCTTCCTGCTGATAGAGGTGGAGGTTTACTGAAACTTTGTTTGGAAAAAGGTATCTCAACACAAAATTTGTTGAGAAAGCGTTGTAATCTTGTCATATACATCTTAAAGCTAGTGATATTTCATTATTAGCCGAATGGCATCCAAGTGCTCTAATTCATGAGATCAATATTGAAACCAGGTTGTGGAAACTAATGAAACCAACAATTTATAAATTCAATATTTATCTGCAAGAAGAAAATTCAACACCAAGCATTTGGCATGACACTTGAGTGGGAGGTATTACTTGGAAGCTATGCACAAATCCAGCAAAATCAGTAAAACTGTAAAGTATTCAAGTTTATGTTGGGCCGCTCTTTCGTTTCTAGGCTAAATTGTACAGCTGTAGATCAGTCAGAGATGGGTCTGAAACGGCCTGGTTACAAGAGCTAGAACTATTAACTAGGACCTAACCTAAGGGTGGGCCTGGGCTTCATTCAAGTACTGAATCTACACAACCGAAATATACCTCCATCAATCTGAAAAATTATCCTAGAACGATTCGTTTCTATGAAAGAATACCATGATGGCGACCATATCCTCATGCCGAGTTGCCAATGATAGGCCTCCCCAACTAGAACGGATACCAACCGAAGATATATATAATTAGGTTCAACTTAGTAGAAGCATTGTCTCTTAAATTGAAAGATCCTAGTTTAAATCTAGACAAAGAGTTTATTATTTGATGTATTTAGAAAGAGTGATAGATTTGTCGTGTAAAAAAAAATAGATTCCCAGCTAGCTGTCTAATGTATGTTACAAATTATTATATTTGTTTATGGCAAACACCAATATAATTTTACTCCTAAATTTACACCATAACCCCCATGTGACAAATTAAACGCTTCACCTTAGGCTATCTACAGCGGTCACCCCACTGAAAATCCTTCCCCACCGAAATTTCCCCCCACGTCATCACCTCACTGAAAACCTTAAACCCCACAGTGGTCACCCCACTGAAAACCGTTCCCCACTATTCCATTGGACCAATAAGAAAGAGAAAAAGAGAGCGGGGGCTGTGGAAGTGCTTTGAGCAGTGGGCGATGTTCCCGCTGTTGGCCGCCGAAGTGGGCAACCCCACGGGAGGGGGCCGAGGAACCACTGCGTCCAAATCTTATGGAATAAACGAGAGGCGCAATACCACCAGGATTTCCTCGTAATCGAAATGCCCTTAATTCATAAGGAGTTCCCATTTTAAAACAAAAATTGAAATTTTTCCTATGTAATTTACCCATAACCATTTTATAATAAATAAATAGAAAGTGAATACTCCAAAATCGAAAAAAAAAGTTCAATTCCCACTTATGACAATGTTTATTGACAGTCACCGATCCGGTTGCTTGTGGCCGTATTTTACATGTTTCTCTAGGTTAGTTCTCAAAAGCTTATCACGTAAATATGTTTCCACAGTTTTATATATATATATATATATATATATATATATATATATATATAGGGAATGGATCATATAAGAACCCTCCATAATTGAGAGAACTTAATAACTCTCATCCAATGGTTCAATTTTCCAAGATTTATTCTAATGGTGACAAGTGTCACTAATTGACTTTTAATACAAAAGGGCATTATAGTCTTTTGTGTTAATTACAAAAATCAGATTTAATACAAGAGTGACAAGTGTCACACTCTTAAAAAACTATCTATTTTCCTATTTTTTAAATTAAAGTTTCCCCCTTAATTTTTATACACTTATAACTTTTTTATACTACGTTATTTTTTTATAAAAATTACACCATTAAACTCGTCATATTTTTCTCGTTAATTTCATTATAGTCATGCCAAAAATTTTTTGGGTGTTCGTAATTACACTAACGTAAAAAACATAAGTACAATAATTTTTCTCTTTTTTCAAAAATTTTCCATCAAATTTTTTTTCTCTCATCTTAAATATATTTTACAAACTTATTTTTTATTATAAAATTTAGTTAATTAGATAAATTTATATCAAATAAGATAGAAAGTTAGATAATTGTAACGTAAAAAAAATAATAAGTTACAGCTCGTTACATCAGTGTAACGACTCGTTACATCAGTGTAATTATGAACACTTTGAAAAAATTCAGCTCATTACATCAGTGTAATTAGGAACACTTTGAAAAAATTCAGCTCGTTACATCGGTGTAATTACGAACACTTTGAAAAAATTTAGCTCGTTACATCAGTGTAATTTCGAAAACTTTAAAATTTTTTGACAAAAGTATACTTGAATTAAAGATAAAAATGTGACAAATTTAATGGTGTAATTTTTTTTAAAAAATAATAATGTATATAAAAGTTATGAAGGTTTAAAAAATTGGGGGGTAAACTTTTATTTTAAAAATTAAATCAAGTACACCACATAAATCTCCAAAATACCCTTAAAGAAAATCTCCACCACTCATTTTCCCAAATTTAATATGGACCACACATTTCAAATTTATTAAATTAGACAACCAATCAAATTGGGTTTATGAGTTACCTCAATTACCATGGGTTCTTATTTACTCCTTACCCTATATATATATATATATATTGTATCATGTGAAAACCCGATCTTATAGAGAAAACTCTTAAACCCTATGTGAGTTATTGATTTGGAATCTTGAAAATAAATATATTGTTCAAAATTCACTGTTGCAAAAGTCGGCCTCCAAGGCCGAGTACTCGCTCCAACGGGTTGTTCCGAGGCCAAGTACTTCCTGAGTTTTACCCGAGTACTCCCGACTAGGGCCGAGTACTCCCCGATTACTCGCTCCAATGAGCTATTCCGACCTGGGAGCGCCTAGCGATTTTTGCAACTTTGGTTCAAATTAAACTTACATAAAAAATTGGTTTTAAATAAACAAATCATTTTTAATGTGAATTAATGTGAACCACATATTTATTTTTAAGATTTCAAGTCAATGGCTCAAATAGGGTTTAAGGGTTTCTATTGAATATCGGTTTTCATAGAATACAATCCCTACACACACAAACATATGTATGTATGGAGTTCATAAATTGAATATCACCCTAAGTTGTAAAACCATGAAAAAGCCCCATGTAAAAAATGTTTTTTTTTTAAATTTTTTTTACAGATTTGTAACAATATTTGCATCATTTTTATAAAAAAAAAATCAAAAAATCGCCTAACCAATATTTTCAAACAAATATTTTGTAATACCATGCAAAACATATGTAACATCTAGACACATCAATATATAAAAGTTATTCAGGGTGTTACATATGTATTACCTCGTATTTAGGGGTGTTCAAAATATCCGAAACTCGAAAAAATTCGAAATCCGAATCGTATCCGAAACCCGAAAAAACCGTATCCGAAATCTTTTTCGGGTCGGATAGTATGATTTTAGTTTCGGGTCGGGTCGGGTTTCGGGTATGCAAAAAAGTGGTTTTTTCGGGTCGGATATCCGAAAAAAACAGGATTGTTCGGGTTATTTGGATGAACGAATTCGGTTTTTCGGGTCGGATAATATATTTCGAATTTCGGGTCGAGTTTCGGATAGACCAAAACAATTTCCCGACCCGAATAACTCGTTATCCAACCCGATGAACACCCCTACTCATATTACATGGTTGTTTTCATAGTTTTCACAACTAATGGTGGTTTTCAAAATATTAATGCCATATACATAATATATATGGCATAACTGCATAAGCCAAAACTGGAAGTTGCATACGTACATACATACATATAATACCAATAATTTTTATCCGACTTTTAATAAAGCAATCTTAAGACAAAAATAACAGACATATTTCAGGTCCAGTCTCGCAAACACCATTAAATATTACCTAACTTCTTAAATGCTCCTAACATTATTATTGTTATTATTATCCAATAAAAAATATGGTACAAACAAACAATAGCTAGCCTGCAGGGTACAATCAGCCTAAAGATCCATTGTCCCTTTTAGTTTGGCTTTGGTCCCTTTAGTTTTTATATAAATGAAATTTTGTCGGCTCCATTAACAGGTAGTGTTTATTGAGATCTGCAAATTCTTATCCTATTCAAACCCAATATCATGCCATAATTTATGCTGCTGTTAACTATTCATATTAATCACCTGCTCTGATTTACAAGCTAAAGTAAGAATTTAGATATTATAAGTCCGTCTAAAGATTACCTGTAAAATAGAATTTTCTTTCAAATTTATGACCAAATCTCTAAAGTTTATTTCTTTTTCTAAAAATTCATCCATTATTTTACAGGGGTGGCATTAAATTTCTTGAAATTTCATATTAACTAGCAGGTACACCTGTATGGAGCACAAAGTGTGAATTAAAGAACAAAAGCACCACATATGACCATAAAAGATCAATCAACCTCTGACAAACTCAGTAATGGATCAAAATCCTTGTCATGTGAGGTTTCAAATCTACTTGTATATTCAATCCAACAGTATCACGTGACATGCCAACTTGTGGGCTCATTCTCACGTGTCTATCTCCTCCAACCTAATCTTTCCAAACATACTGCTGGCATTTTGGTTTTACAGCTATTATGCCAGCCTAATCAGATCCACAATGTCATTATCATGCCCAAAACTGGAGCCCCGTAAGATAAACAGACACAAAATGAGGAAATTAGCATAATTGAACCCTTGATGTTAGTTCTTCTGTTGGAAACACACAATAACATGAATGAGAGGAACAAGATAAATTCCTATATTTGTTCAGTCAATCATGACAGATGTCTTAAGAACCCTACCGGGTCAGGCTGGGGACTGGGCACAATTTAATGTGGACAAGACTTGAAAATCAAGAGCACAACTTCAATTATTCAACTAAAAGCTAACATTTCAAACTCAAAAGATTAATGATGCCACAAAAACTCTATCTTTAACAATGACTGATTCTGGAAACTAATATTATTTGCAAAATTGCATAACTGTGATTAGAGAATAAGCCAACAGCAACTTCTGCAAAATCTTGTTCTTTTTCCCACTTAATTAACTTAAACACAGCAAATCAAACTGCAACAAAACATATAAATCATACTAACAATTTAAAATAACCCGATTCAGATAAAGAAAAAAAAAACAGAATGCGTAAAAACAACGATTAACATGAAGAATAAACCTCAACGAATGCAATCAAGATTCTTGGGGTTTCTCCGGTTTTTTGCAGAGAATCATATGCATTGGGGTAAAAATGCCGGTCTCTCCTCCTCTGGTGAGGTAATCAGCAGTCTTGAACAGCATTTCATGAACATCTACGGTTCCTTTGGGCGCGATCCCGAGCGTTTCAAGCACCAGGACCAAAATGTGGTTCCGCCAATACGCGATTCGACCCATCTTCAACCTTGACCACCATGGATGCGACGGTGGCTTAGCTAAATCCTTCTCTTTAACCACCTCAAATCCTACCTTCTTTGCAACCTCAGCAATGTCCGAGTAACTTCTCAATCCAGGTAAAGCATCACCTCTCTCGATCCCGTGAATAATTTCCACATGTTCCGGATCTTCAGCACGGTACAATTCGGTGGTTACCCATTCGTACGAAACGTACATCGATCCAGGCTTCAAAACCCTAAAAATCTCGCTGTAAACATCCTCCAGCTTCGGCGCGTGGCATGTCGCCTCGATTGAATAAGCACCGTCGAAACTCTCGTCGTCAAACGGCATCTCGAGAAAGTTCCCGCACACGACATCACAAAGCTTATCCAGTCCAGCTTTCTTATTATGCGCCGTCGCTCGGCTCACTTGATACTCGTTAATCGTAATTCCGACGACGTTACATCCTGAATGTTTAGCAATCGCACGCATCGGGCCTCCGACGCCGCATCCAGCGTCGAGAATCTTCTGTCCAGGCTTCACACCGATCAGATCTACCGCCATCTCTTCATGGATTCTGGTGGACTCAAGGTTCGATTTGCCAGGAATTGCAGGCGAAAAGTGAAACGATTGGCCCCACCCCCATTCATAAATATCGGTGACGAGGTTATAGAAGGTGTCGACGAAGGCCGGAACTTTGTCCGCCGTTTCGATCTCTTTGGGCCGGCGGAAGAAGGACCAATACTGGTTGTAATTGTCCTGAACCTTTTCACGTTCGATCGAGCCACCGGAGAGTTTAACGGCATGTTTGCCTTTTTGTTCGGCGGAGCCAAGGATGCAGACGAACCAGTACAGGCCGCCGGCGAGAAGGGAGACGGTGCAAACAAGAGTAAGGGAATCCATTGGCCTCGTGTGAAGTGAGGGAGGGTGTGAGAGGGTGTTTGAGTCTGGGAGTTTTATAAATAACCATCAATAAAATATATTTTACCAAAAAGTAGCCTTTTATTAATTACATAATTAATATCAAACTTTATTAATTTATAACAAAAATAATAATTACAGTTTTATACTAATTATGATTAGATTTTCTAAGTTAATTTCAATAAAATGATTATTATGCCCTAGCGAGATAAAAAAAAATAATAATAACTACTACGTAATATCACACTTTCTTTTTTTGTTTTTTATTTATTATTGCCAACACTTTATATATAAGTCAATTTGTATGCAAAGTGTTTTTTTCATGTAAATGGGCAAAATCGTTGTTTTATTAATATTTGTGTGATCACTTAAATATAAGTGATAATTACACCGGTGAAAAATTTACGCTTACGCGATTAGTTTACATAATAATTATGTCATCTACGCGATTATCACATATACTTGCATTATATTATCTTGAAAATATTATTATAAATACAAAATAATAACACATGTATTTCTTACTCTGCACATAAAACATACTTTCTTTTTAAACGACAGAGGGTCGTGTCATACTATCTTTAGTTTTATTTTTTTGAACGGCATTTGATTTCAGCGTGTGAACCACTGATTTCCAGGTCACGTCACCAAGGTCTAGTTACCATGACATTCGTTGAGACCCCACCACCACCCCAGGAAGAAACCGCACCAGAAAACCCCTGACCTCCCAAGGACCCCTATTTCACCTTGGGAGGAATTTGAACCCGTGACATCCCACAGGAAAGCCAAAGGGGTAACCATTAGACTATAAGCCCTTGGTTATCTTTAGTTATCTTACGGTTGATAACTAATATCAATTCATTGATCGCTGACTGTGAGACTGTACCCCCTGTCGCGCGAGAACCCCGTGGAATGGGTAAACCCTTGCCCCCATCGGTTGAGATGCTGAAATTAAGCTTAGGATTCCTCCTCTCACATGGTATCCACTAAAGTGTCATCAGTGAGACTTGAACCTTGATTTCCAAAGAGAAAGAGTCAAGTCTTAACCAATAGGCTAACTTTGCTGGATACATAAAACATACTTATATTCTATTTTTTTTGTATATGTATATGTGCGTATGTATTTATATTAAAAATGTATGCTTATATATTAAACTCCATAATTAGCATATATTATTAATCAAAAAAATGTATTTAAAATATTTGAGTTTGACTCATTAGTAATTTTTCTAAATGAATTTGACTTGAGTCATTTTGAACTATATATCTAAGACTACTTGTAATTTAAGCTGATACGCTTAACACATCTATCATAGTCAACACTGCTACCTTTATTTTTTAATCATTATTCTCGCATGCATCATCTCTCGTTGATGTTAACCCTAACTCATCTTCTCATACATGCTTTCTCTCTTTTTCATAACTCTCCATAAGATTTATAGGTGGGTCTCACAAAAATCCTAAATGAACTGCACGTTAATACATGCAAACCTTAGACGTGTATAACTTATATTTTCCTCTCTATCATGTCCTTCCGACATGCTTCATTCATGTCACCAACGTGCAACCTCTTTATGGGTGCATTGAGGATGGTCGAATCATAGTCTATTACATTTTCGTGTATGTTTAAATAATGTACTTTTTGAAGATTTTTTATTTTTAGGTTATAAATTTTTGTAACCTTTTCATTTAAAGAAATGTACATGTATAAGTATTTTATTTGACTTATCTTTAATACACATGAATCACATTTTACAAATATGATGATTTAGTTGCATAAAAATATCACTCTTGTATTAACAACTGACTTTTGTGATAGTATAAAACCATCGTTAATGTGTGGTTTTTGTGATGGATTGTTGTTGGAGAAAAAGTTGCGACAACATGAATTGATGATGAATTTTGAGTCACTTCCTTAGTCACACTTATGAACATCATTATAATAGGTTATCAAAGTGATTAAATATATGAAGTCTTTCTCCGTTCAAACACATACACTTAGGGATGTTCATCGGTTCGGTTAACGGTTTATTCGGTTTGTTCGGTTCGGTTTGTTCGGTTTTTGAAAAAAAAATTCCTATCCGTTAACCGAACCGAACCGAATTCATTATAAGGTTATCCGAACCGAATTCCAACCGAATTCAAAACGGTTCGGTTTTCGGTTATAACCGAAAAAACCGAATTCAACCGTTTTAACCGAATTAAGTCAAATTCTCTATTTTTCCCCAAATTTGTCTCCTGCTTTCAATTTAAGGAGCAACCTGTTAAAATTTCAAACAAATTATAAACAAACTAAACAAACTATAAAATTTCACGTATTGCTTCTTGACAGAAAGTTTTCATAAAAATCTTCTCAAATCAAAAGACTTTCATGTCACATTTTCACCCAATTTCAAAAGGGAAAACAAATAATCATAATGTAGGTAATAATATTAGGCATGTATATGTGAATATGTCCAGATTCCAGAACACAATAATTTCAATTTTTCTATGGAAAATTCGAAATGAGTAACAGGGATCTTGGATGATTTATTGTGACAAAATGTCTTCTTCCCCTTCACAAAATATCTCGGCTGATAAAAACCTTCATATAAGATCATCAACACAGTTGGAATTTCGAAATTTCAATCCCTAATGCAAATGAAGAATCTGCAAAATTAGACTAACCTGAGTTTGTTTTGTCTTAAGGATAACTCCTTCTGAACGGTCAACTCGCAATAGATCTGAGAGAGGTTGAGAGTGAATGAGGATCTATAGATCTGAAATTGTAGATTAAATTACTCATCTAGAAGTAGACGCCACCACGTCGGAGTTTCAGGCTGAGAAGGAGGACGGACTTTCAGGTTGAGAAGGAGCCCGGAGTTGCAGAGGTCAAGATGACGCCGGTCGCCGCTTTTGAAGTTGAGAGCTCGATCGGGTATAACTTTTCAGCCTTTCAGGAATGAGATTGAGAAATTAGGGTTTAATTTTATGATATATAATATATAAAAATTAATATATTTAATTAAATATTCGGTTTAAACGGTTAACCGAACAAACCGAATTCAAAAAAAAGGTGTAACCGAAAACCGAACCGAAAACCGAATTCGGAATTCGGTTACGGTTAATAACCGAACCGAAAACCGAATTCAGAATTCGGTTCGGTTTTTTTTGGTTACGGATACGGTTCGGATAACAGTTTTAAACGGTTTTCGGTTATTCTGAACACCCCTACATACACTCACTAAATGCTACTACTTCTCTACAATTTATTGTCCATTGCATGACTTAAACCTTTTCTTATAAATTTATGCAACCTAAACTTATTAATCATAACATACATTTTTTTAAGGTTCTATATAATATATAAATGCTCTGAAAAATACTATTGTAAGTTATATCACCAAGTTTGCAAATTATAACTACTTTATGTATTTACATGGTTATTTCGGGTTTCGTGTCCATAATGAGCATTAAATCAAGGCATGTGCATGAATCCATTTAAGGAGGATACATACAACTGAAAAAAGTAATCCAAAAAAATATATATTAATCGAAATTATCGAACTCAAATGGAAACCATGTTTGGTATAATTTCAATAAAACGAAAAGTTTGGGTCAGTATCAGTTTTATTTAAAACAAAAACCGACAAAACCGAATATATGTGTCGTGTGTGCACGCGCGCATAACCTTTCAAAACTTCAATAATTTATAAACCTTATATTTTTATTTTTCTAAACCCATGATAGCATAAACCTATACATATATACAAGAATTTCAAATTTATCAAATGTATGATACCAAAATGTAAAAATCGTATAATTTTATTTTTTCAATACCTACAATACCAAAAGTATATATGATTTGTGTTTTGTTATATATTTAATATATTTGGATGACATTATATATAATTGGATGAAAGCTTTTTCAACACTTAAAACTTATATGGACATATTCTTGGACTAAGCATTAAATGTTTTTGTTTATTGTCTCCTAAAAGCCAACTCTTTTATAGTATAAATATCACTTCAATGTAAAGAGAAAGATGCACCTCTTGTAACATTCTAAAGTGTTATACAATTCTCTTTTCTTCTCTCTAAAATCTCTTCTATCTTTCTCTTCTAATCTTCTCTAAAGATTGTTAATGTGAGCTAATCATAGTTATATTATAACACGTTATCAGCACGAAGATTTCTTAAATCATAATTAAGAAGATCATTAATTGGGACGCGTAAAGAAATTCATGAAATAATTACTCTTTTAAAGAATGAATTTGAAATGAAAGATCTTGGAAAAACCAAGTATTGTCTTGGTTTACAGATTGAGCATATGCCTAATAGAATACTTGTGCATCAATTAAATTATACAGAAAGGCTCTTAAAGCGTTTCAATATGGAAAATGCAAATTCTTTAAGCACCCCAATGGTAGTCAGATCACTCAATGTTGACAATGATCAATTTCGCCCATGCGAAGATAGTGAAGAAGTTCTCGGTTCGGAGGTACCATAACTTAGTGCAATTGGTGCTCTTATGTATCTTACTAACTGTACAAGACCATATATTTCTTTTGCAGTTAACTTAGTAGCAAGATTTAGTTCAGCACCTACAAAAAGGCATTGGAATGGAATTAAACATATTTTTTGATACCTTCGAAGAACTACCGATTTAGGTTTATTTTATCCTAACGATTCAAAAGAAGAATTAGTTGGTTATGCAGATGCATGTTATTTATCTGATCCTCATAAGGCAAGATCTCAAACTGGATATGTTTTCTTGAACGGAGGAACTGCAATTTCATGGCGTTCTCAAAAGCAAACAGTTGTTGCAACATCATCAAATCATGCTGAAGTTATTTGTAACATCCTAAAATATATATATGTGTGTGTGGTCAACAATTATAAAAAAAAACATATATATGTATGCATGTGACATCATGTTCTAGAAGAAAAAAAAACGTGGGGTGTGTGCAAGTGGCCAAGTGGGTGTGTGCAAAATCAAAACAAAAGGGGGGGGGGGATAGGATTGTATTCAATCGACAGAAGCAGCAGGAAAAAAAAACAAGAAGAAAAGAAAGAAGAAGAGAGAAAGGAAGAAAAGAAAGAAGAAGAAAAGAGAGGAGGGGGAAGATCCAAGCAACGATCCGTAACATCAAGTTTAGATAGCAAGTCTAGATCTCTATTCTACCCGCAGAAATCCGTCAGATTAGGTAACGGTCCGTTTTATCCTACTGGTTCAATATTTTGTGGATTAAATCTAGTTTTAAATGTATTAGTATTATTATGGGTATTGATTGTTGCCTAGTTGATAACTAGGGATTGTTAGAAACAAAGAACTTGATATTTTGATGGTGAAATCTTCGTTTTGAATCCGGTATAATGTCCGGTTGTTATGAAACCCATATCATGGTGTGATAACTAGTAGGATGGGTAGAATATTATTTTAAATGAAATATGGATTATGATCCATGGGTTAAATTATGATTGTGATAAATTAATGATAAAATCATTAAAAGTTATGATCGTAAATGAATTTTTGAATAATAAAAGTGATTAAAGATCGTAACTTATATAACTGAACATCAGTTATTTGATGAAATGCCTAAGGAGACATGAAATATGATTAAGTGTGATAGTTGACTAAAATTGACTAAAGGTAGTAAGACAAAGTCAGTTATGTGATATATTGATTTGAGCAAGTCAAATCAGTCATGTGTGTCAAATTTGATTGTATGTGTTATACGTGTTGAAACTAGTTGTATATGTATTCTTGCAACTAGGTGGTGGTAGTGGAAGTCAAACCACTAGTCATAGAGCAGGAAAAGAGCCTGCAGTTGCTAATATCTTATCTGATCAAGGTAAGTAATCTCACAACTATGACATCACATAATAAACATTGAATTGGTTGTGAAATAATTTGTATGTTAAACATGGTATTGGTGATAGAGGAACGGTGAATAATAAAAGTTTAACAACTTTTGATAAAACCAATACATTGGTGAATAAAAGTGTGGGATTCTATGATGGAAGTACCGGTAGGTGAACATCATAGTAATTTGATTGAATTATTTATGACTCCACAATGGTGGATAGCCAGAAGTGCTGGCAGTTGTTTTAGATGGAAGTACCGGTGGGTGAACATCTTAAGACTTGAATAATTATGGCTCCACAATGGTGGATAGCTAGAGGTGCTAGCAATTTGTCTTAGATGGAAGTACCGGTGGGTGAACATCTCAAGACTTGAATTATTTATGATATCACAAATGTGTGAAGAGTCAGAGGTGCTGACAAATAGCTATGGTGGAAGCACATAAATGTGAACACCATAGTGTAATTTTGATTAAACGTTGGTGAGCAATAGTTGATGATGGTAATATGATATTATTACATTGTTAGAGTCAATTCGAATAGAAAGGACTCAGTTGAATATTGATTTGGAAAAATGTATTTCTACATTTTGTGGGCAAACCATTTGGGTTTACTTACTTAGTTCTTATGAACTAATGTAAATTATTGTGTGATGTTTATAGGTCAAACATGATGGACCTGGCTATAAGGATCGAGGCGGATAGGGAATCGAACGAACAAACCTTGTTGCAAACTTTCTAACTTTGGGTTAAACGTACTTATGTAAATAAGTATCGTAAATTGTGTGACATGTGGATGACTGTTTTAAACTTTGCTTAATATTATTAAATAAAGTAGGTCAAACAAGGTTTTGAAAATGAAAAACTTGCAGAGACCAACTCTGATAATATTTGAAATTGGGTAGAAGTTTTCTGGGACCATAATCTGAATACGTGTAATCACGAAAATATTTTGGGTGTCACATTATTGCACTACATGAGGCCTCTAGATAGTGTGTATGGTTAAGGTCTATGGCTAATTTTATATTGACTTCATGTGGGCTAGATAAAGATAAATGTTCAACTACAATTTATGAAGACAATGCAGCTTGTATCTCACAGGTGAAAGAATGGTATATCAAAAGTGACAGAACGAAACATATACCGCCAAGATTCTTTTCATACACTCAAGATCTTATCAAAGACAATCAAGTTGAAATAAAATATGTTTCGTCTAGCAACAATTCAGCAGACCTTTTTCACAAAAGCACTACCTACAGCAATTTTCAAGAAACACGTACATGATATCGGAATGCGACATGTACAAACGATATAGTTAACATCAGATGATAATTTGAGGGGGAGTTATATACTGCACTTTTTTTCCTTAGCTAAAGTTTTTCCCACTGGGTTTTCTTTAGCAAGGTTTTTAATGAGACAGTAGTTTAAAATAAAACTCCAAGTTTGAAAAAGTATCATCCAAGGGGGGTCTTATATATTTAATATATTTGGATGACATTATATATAATTGGATGAAAGCTTTTTCAACACTCAAAACTTATATGGACATATTCTTGGACTAAGCATTAAATGTTTTTGTTTCTTGTCTCCCAAATGCCAACTCTTTTGTAGTATAAATATCACTTCAATGTAAAGAGAAAGATGCACCTCTTGTAACATTCTAAAGTGTTATACAATTCTCTCTTCTTTTCTCTAAAATCTCTTATATCTTTCTCTTCTAATCTTCTCTAAAGATTGTTAATGTGAGCTAATCATAGTTATATTATAACATGTTTCATTTTATAGAATTTTATATATAGTTTTGAATATTAAGTAATATTGTAACTCGATTATTTTTGGCCCAAGTACAATATTTTGGATTTTTTTTTCTAAACTTAAAAATTTAAGGCCAAAGAATATAAAAAGAAAAAACGAATCCAAAATGGTTCTAATAACAACACAATAAAAAGAAAAATCAAACCTAAATATATTTATATTTAAAAAATACAAAAACCAAAATTTTGGTGACTTCTTTTTGTAGTTTGTGCGTTTGTTTATAAAAAGATTTTTGGGTGACTTCTTTTGCCAAGACCTTGGGGATATAGGTTTTATGTGAAAAAGTATTTTTGTAATTTGATCTTAAAATCCTCAATTTTTGAATAAACAATTTTGTAAATTTAACGTTCTTTCAACAATTTCGAAGATCTGGTCATGTTCAATGCCTTGGGTTGACACAAGTAACGTTTATATTGTTTGTTTACTATTCTAAAAATGGGTTTGCTTAACTTGAAAATTCATATTAAGTTTAGTGATTCTAAAGGATGTAAACATATTGGGAATTACACGTGCCTAAATAAAGCACAAGACTCAAAACTAACATTGTAATATTATAATTATTTAATAAAAAATAATATAAATATGTAAAAAGAGATAGAATATAAGTATTTAATAAAAAAAGATAATTAGGTTAAAGTGACAACTTGGTAAAGTTGTTGATTGATGCTCCCAAAAATAAAAAACCCTTAAAATTTCAAGGGTTTTTAGATCCAATAGCAATTGATGTTTTACAAGTACTTAAAGTTGTAGATTAAAAGAAAATAGTTTTTTTTGTTGTCTGCAAAACTCTTTTCGTGTGACAAACAAGATGAAATAGACAGAGAAAAGAGTATGTGAAAAACCATTAAAAACTTCAAAGTCTACAATACGTGGATCAAAGATGATTTATACTGCAAATATCTTTGAAAAAAAGACTAGTAATTTCTCAATTTGTATTTCAATATGTGGATCTCTTATATATGTTTTTTACAACAAGCTTATCTTCAAATTAGTTTTATTATTTAAATTAACTAGTCAATTGTAGGTTGGATTCACTTTAGTAAATGATTAATTGTCCGTATCTTGGTCCATAATATCCATATAGAGCATCTGAAAAGCAATATACAGTTGTATCCTTGCTTAAATTTTTACTATGAAATCACGTTTCTAGGAGAAAAAAAATAGGTTGGAATCAACAAGGGAAGCTTGTTATAAATTAACTTCACTCGACTTTAAATAAAAATTAATATAGTAAATTGCACTTTTGGTCATATATGTTTATACAAAATTTCAGAGATAGTCCTTTATGTTTCAAAATACCAAAATCAGTCATTTAAGTTTTCAAATGTTGCAGACTCGGTCCTTTCTCCGTTAACTCCGGTAAGTACTAACAGAAAAAAATCATATCTGAAAATTTATTTAAACATAAAGGAACAAAAGTGAAATTTACTCAATTACTTGTATGATTTTTTTGACATTTATGTCCCTATTCTGTTAGTACTTAACGGAGTTAACGGAGAAAGGACCGAGTCTGCAACATTTTAAAACTTAAAGGACTGATTTTGACATTTTGAAACATAAATGCCTATCTCTGAAATTTTGTATAAGCATAAATTACCAAAAGTGCAATTTACTCAAATTAATATTATAATTTTTAAATCATGTTAACATAAGTATATTTCTTTAACAGCTAACGCCAAGTACCACTATTTAAATGGACACATTGAAACCACCATCTAGAAAAAACCCACACTAGCAAAACCCCTTAACTCAACCTAAAACATTTTTTTGTTTCAGGTGAGACTCAAACCCAAGACCCTCAAATCAGGAAGTCAATGAGGGTATCATTAGACTATAAGCCCTTTGGTTAAACACTTAAACATAATTATAGACTTATAGTTGGTTTTTATTTAAATGTTCCTCTCTCTCTCTAGTTGCAATGATGTGTGAAACAATTTAAATTATATTTGTGAAAGAAATTTAATTTTTTTTAGCAACTCAAAAATCATTTGAGAAGCAATTTACATTTTCGCATTATCATTTACTTATTTGTTTATTTCTTATGATAATTTTATTTTATAAATAATAACTAATTTAGTAAAGAGTACTGATGTCCCCAAAAAGTGGCATAAGAAAATGGCTCCGAACACTAACTTAGACTTAACTTAAAAACAATGAGTTATAATCGAAATTCCTGAACTAAACCACTACGACAGGCAAATGTACCTATCAATTACAGAATAGTTAACGGAAGTCCAGATATCGAACCCAAGAGACACTGACTTAACGAAATAATGCTAGAAAATAATTTAAACAAAGAGGGGGGGGGTTTTTAAATGAAAATGAAAATTAATTAACTAATTATCCTAATTAAATTGGAAAAGAAAGTTTAACTAATATTAAACCCTAAAAACAGATTAACTAATTTATTTAAAAGAAATGCCACACAATTTTTATAAAAACTTAAACAAATGGAGAAAACTCTACTTAGGTTGGATTACTGTTTGTGATTATTGGAACTATTGACTTCGGTTGACACGATGAAACTAGGATCTTAAACAGTAAAACATAGGTAACCTGATGGATTCTAGATCAATTACTAGATGTAATCATCTAAGAAAACCTAATCTTGCAATACACATACTAGTTATTCGGATCAATTCCCGGATTTTTCCAACAACACTTTTATACTCAAATGAACAAGTCACATTCATGATTTTATTGTCCCAATACATCAAAGATGCAAGGAGTAATCTTAAAATGTCTAATTTGACACGAAATGACAATAACACCAAGACTTTCATAGAAACATCCCTTCCGGGTAGTTACTAAGAAAACCTTAATGCTAGAGATCACCCGACAAGTCTATCACTTTCCGGATTTCTAAACTTAGACACACATAAAACCCTAAGAACATCAATCACATCTTTTCCTATGGCTAGTGATATCAAACAAGCCACAAACTAGTCATAACACCAAGTCAATGACCTAATACGAGTCTAACACCGAAGGACATTCAATAAACAAGTATGGAACATGATATGAACTGATATAATCAAGATTAGATATGAAAAACTCATCAAAATGACATCATAAGATTTGTTACAAAAGTGTTTTCCATCAATAATCAAACCAATAATCAATAGTAACCAAACATTATTCGAACATTCATCCTCCTAAGTAAAATCAAAGAACTAGTCAATACACATCATTCTCAGTCAAGAATAATCAGAAACAATGAAATGAATTGAAATAAACTACTAGAAATGAAGAACAAATAAGAAACAAGAATTAACCAAAGTGTCTTCACATGAACCCTAGCCTCCTAGCAATTTCTAACCCTCCAAAGCTCTCCAAATGGTTCCAAAAGCTCCAGAGGTGCTCCTCCGCTTCAAAAATGGTCGAGAATGCCTCCCAAAACGGTTGGCAAGCTTCTCCTTATAATTATCGAATTCTAGCTTGCTTTTTTCAAATTTTGAACTTGATCGCCGATCTCCATTAATATCCTCCTCAGCGTACCGCGATGGACAAAACAAGCGGGCTCCTCCCGAAATCTTTCGCGTACCGCCGAGGGTTCTTTATTCTTCTTAGCGTACCGCGATGCCTTCGAAATGATAAAAATTTGTCTTTTTCTCTCGATTTCAACCGGGGCTTGATTCTTTCGTGTTTTAGCCTCGATTTCCGCTCATTTCACTTGACAAACCTGTAAAAGCGACAAAATGTAAAAAGAAACTAAAAATAACTATAAACGATATAATTACAAACTAAAATCGACTCCTAATCACTTAAAAACTGGATGTGTTTTACAACCCATCAAATACCCTAGAGATATATATAAAATAATCAAGAATAGCAAAATTTTACAGGGTTTGATTTAATTCGAAGAGATATTTGATTAAAAAAAGTAAAAACCAATAAAAATTTGACATGTGACATGCTAAAACAATAATCAAGTAAAAAACAAAATCTAGTAAAAAATTCAATATAAAAAATCAAAAGTCCAGCATAAAAAATAAAAAATATAGTATAAAAAAACAAAAATCTAGTACAAAAAAATTTAGAATAAAAAAATGTAGTACAAAAAAAAATACAAAAAATAAGACGTTATAACTTAAATTATTTTTTATTCATTTTTTATTATGTCAAATGTAAAAATCATATAAGTTATTACTCTTTTTAGAGAAAAATCTCTTCTTATTTGATTTTTCAATAAATTATAAATTTAGTATATCAACCCTAATATGCAAATCTATTGGTCTAAATAATTTAATCTGCAAGTCTATTTGAGTTATAATCAATTAAGTTACAAAAAAATTGACCAATGATTCTCATTTCAAATGATTGAGAAAAGGCATCATGTGATTTTAATATTGGGATAGTCACGAGTTCAAGTACTATCATGGACAAAATAGTGGTTTTGTATTAGGTTATGAGGTTTTTCTCTCATCTATAATGTGTTTTCACCTATTATGTGTGAATATGATCGAGGGAGTAATTTTTTTAACGGCGAATGTCTCAATCGTGTGAATCCATTGTTTCCAGGCTATGTCATCAAGGTCTAGTTACCTAAACCTCCAATGAGTCATCACAACCACCCCAGGAGGAAACCTTACTAAGTAAACCCCATGTCCTCCCTTAGGGCCGGTTTTCGCTGCGGGAGAGTTTTGAATCCAAAACCTTCCATTTGAGAGAATCTCAAGGTACCATTGAGACACTGACTCATTGGTATCGAGTGAGCAAATGATACGTCAGTTATTTAAATTAACGTTAAAAAGAATGTAACAATAGAATGAAAATCGGGTGGGTCTCGATTGTCGACAAGTTTCGGTCAAACATCACAAACTGCGAGCTGTTAAGAAAGAAAAAATAAAAATAAAAAATAAAAACAGCGAGAAAGACGATTTTAGTTCGGAGGAAGTAGGAAGTGACTTCCTCTACAAGCCGCCGGCGTTTCCTGTGTCTCAGTTACCGGCATCGCTCTCAAGAAGCTTTACGGTGGTGGTGCGGTGAACGTCATTCTCTCTATCTGCAGAGGTATTATCCTTGCAATCGATCAATTTCATTTCTTCTTTTATTTCATCCGAGGTGTAACTTTGATCTAGAGTAATATAAATTAACTACGTGCAATCTTACTGCATGAATAGTGCGACAGTTTGATGCATATGGCGATAACTATAACATCGCAACGTTGTTCTGATGTTTAACTTCATTTTGTGTTTTGATCGCTGAGCATACATGTTTGTTGATGCTTAACAATTAACTTTTCTTGTTTGTGTGAAGACAATTTGTACTGAAATTTAACGTTGAGCTAGGGTTTTAGAAACAGATATGCTAAATTGTTTCATGAACTGTAATGACAGTTTTTGTGAGGCGTGATACATTTTGTTAATGCAAATCTCTGAAAATATTATTCGGGCATTTGTTTACTAACTTTATGATTCAGAAGATTATTGTTGAGTTTGTAGTTCTAATAGAGTCTATTGGTTAGAAGTTAGAACAATGAAAGACATTACTCAACTGATTAATTATAGTTGTAATGAATGATTACTTCAAGCATTAAAGTTCATTGAAGTTGTACCTATTAGTATGGCTTGAAGATTTCTGATTATCAATAACCAATGGTTTTTAATGGCCAGAATAGAGTATTAACACAGACGCCTCAAGATTTCAATATAGAAAGCAATGTCGATGGTTGCTCGATCTAGACGAATTTTTTCTATTGTCAAGAACAACAAGAATACTCTTTTATATTCTAGTGTCTCTGCAAATGGTCCCAGTGAACCCATCGTCTCCTCAGCCATCCTTGGTAACCAACCTACATCTTCAACTCCACCACCACCATCACCACCGGAAAGTGCAGCAGCAGGCAGTGTAGGTGGAAAACCATTGAGTTTCCTTAAATATACTTTAATTGCAGCACTTACTGGAGGTGTTGCCACTGCTGGTTACGTGACCTATGGTATGTGTTTTCTATCTACACATGTGATTCTCAGAACTTGCCAAGAATTTGTTGCAAAACCTTAAATCACTAGTAGTTGCACAGCAATCTGTATTATCATCTTTTTTACAGTCAATGTAAAGAGAAAATATCTGAATCTTTGCTCGTATTCCAGGTTTTTTATAACATATCTTGTCCGGCACAAGTGTATTTGATGACTTGTTTGAAATAAGTTTTGAGTTGGATAAGTACTATACTACTATGTATTGCTTTCTTCTTCTTTCTTCTTCATGGTTCATTTCATACTAACATGCACACTTATTTCTATCCTTGTTTTGCAGCATACACTTTAGAAGAAGTTGATGAGAAGACAAAGCCTTTGCGTGCGTCAGCAAAAGTTTCAGCAGGCGTTGATTTGTCTTCTTTTGATGTGAGTATGATTTAGTATAATTTACCCATTTATGAATGTTTGATGGCATGATTGACAATGGTGCATTAGCTGTCTTATTAGTGTTATGATATGATGAATCTGCTTCTGATTGTGTTGGTTGTATATTGATATGATATGATGAAGCTGACAACATGCATGTTTGGACAGAATATAAAGAAAATGTTGCCGGGTTGGCATAATATATTAGTGCTCTTTATTTTTATAGCTCCAATTTATTTAATGTTTGGGGATGATTTAGCTAGCTCACACTCCCTTGAAAACAATTTCACATCAAGTTTTTAATAAAATCGTCTTATGGTTGAAATCAGAATAGTAAATACTTATAGTTGTTTTACACTTGAAATCAAGAACTGCTCTAGCATAAAGTTGAAACTTGTGCAAATGGCTAATTGTTAGATGTTCAATTCACTGTCAGTTTCTACCTTACATTTAATCTATTATTTTCATATATGTTACTTGTGATAAATATGAAGATTACATCTTTGTCCATCAAAACATTATTTTAGCTTTCTTATTATGGTAATGGAATGTAAAACATCAAATTCTAACACATCTGCATATCTTAAATGCAGAAATTACAAGCTATCTTAAAATCGGCTGCAATGACAGGTCAGTTCTAAGAGCATTCTTCTGATGCTATCACTACGTTTTTACTATTGTTGTTGATTATGTTGGGCTACCTGACCATGGAAAACAGTATTGTGATTCTGGACTATCTGCTTCATTAATACAATAATCAATGCTGGTTCTTAAGAATAACTCTTGGAAGTTGAATCTTTCATTATTGTTGCTTCATCTTTGATACCTTATTTGACTCTTTGCATCAAATCTCATGCTTAGCACTAATATTTTATGTATTTTTTCATGGTCTGCACTTAAATTGATGTTAATTATGGATAGTGTTGACATCATCGAGTAGATATATTTTATAATACTTTCTTGAACTTGACTCTCATGATAAAAAATTAAACTTCATGCACTATCTAAATATGTCACAGAAGTTAGCAAGTATAATAAACGAGCACCTATAAAATGAGAGCAATAACTTTGAAAATGGAGAATGTAATTAAAGTAGATTGACGGAATGCTAAGTGATAAGAAAGCAGTGGTCAGAGTTATAATCATGATGCAAATGAGCAAGTCACTGGAAAAATAAAATTTAATTAAAGTTTCACAACATTGGAGGGATGGAGGACATTATGGATCTTCCTTGTTTTATTTTTTTCATGAGTATCATACATGGATTGATATGTTTTATTATGCATGTGGTTGCCAAACATGAGTATTTCACATTATAAAAACATTTACCAAATGTCACGAACAGTGTTTTTGTTTATTAGTGAAATCTATTCAATGTTACATCTTTAGTGACACAATTAAATATAAAATTTCTTTAATTGGATGTTAAAAGCCATTGTAGGGTGAGGAGAAGGTCATGGTTTAACTAGGCACCTCCATTTCTTAGAACTTTTTAGTTTCAATCAATTATAAAACATGCTCTGAACTTTTAATTTGGCAAAATTACCAAACAACCCCTAAATTGATGTTGAAGATGCGAATTAACACTTTAACATTGTGTTTTTGAGTTTTTCAACATTTTATAAACTATAATTACCATTAGTTCACTACTACTATTATCACTATCATTATCTCTATTATTCTACTATGTGAATTTAATCATGTTGCATCTTTTATCAAACCTTGTTTTTTAGTTCTCTCTCTACTTTGTTTCAGTGCTATATGTTCAGATGTTAGTTGTCTATATTTCGCTTTCCTTTACTCAAAAAAGTAGTCTTTTAGATTCACCACAATGCTTGGTCAAATGTCTCGTTTGATGCATAATATGACTAACCTAAGAGCAATTGTATATTCGTTGTGTCCTTCCCTTTTCATATCTTTTAGCATATCTACTTATGGTGCTTGTGGTTTTGCTACCCTGTTATTTCAGTACCTGCCAAGTTAATTGAGCTTTATTTGGATCTGCGTGCTTCTACGGAAGAACATGTTCGAGTATATATTCTTCTATGCTTTTTTATATAATTATTTTAGCCTCTTTCCTTGATCAGATTACAATACTGCCTTTTCTATTGCATGTAATCTTGGTTGCCTTTTGTAGGGTTTTACTGAACCCTCATCAGAGATGCTTCTTCCAGATTTGCATCCACAAGAACAGCACGTGTTTACATTAGTTTTGGACCTTAACGAAACGTTACTATATTCTGATTGGAAAGTATGTGACAAGTTTCATCATTTTTATTTGCACTTTAACATGGTCGGTTAGTTTTGACGTTTGTTTTTGATGCAATGTGTGTGGCGAAAGCGTGATCGTGGTTGGAGAACGTTCAAAAGACCAGGAGTTGATGACTTTTTGGAGCACCTTGCTCAATATTATGAAATCATAGTGTATTCTGATCAGCAGGCCATGGTAAGACCTTTATGTTCTCTCTCTCTCCCCCTCCCTCCCTCTCTCTCTCTCTCTCTTACATAGAGGTTGTACTGTTGATGATCTCAGGTTTCTTTTTGTGTGTGCAGTATGTTGATCCTATTGTTGATAGATTGGACGAAAAGCACTGCATTAGGTATAGGCTATCAAGGGCTGCAACTAGATATCAAGATGGAAAGCACTATAGGGTATGCTGTTACATATAATAATGTGTTAGGTATTATCTTGCTTGTTATTTGTTGTGCAATATGACCTTTTTAACTGGACTTCTTTGTCATCACTTGTAGAGAGGGCAAAATGAGCGGGTAGGGTAATATGTCAAAATAGGCAATTCTCTATACATGTTGAAACAGGCTGGTTGGGTAGACCTTAAACCCTTTTTTTATTTTTTTGTAATATCTTAGTATGTAAAATGTGATTATAAAAATTACATTAAAAGTACATTTTTGGTGACCTTCATCTAGTGTTGTAAAAATTGGTTCTTGGCACTGATTAATCGGTAGTCGGCTGGCAACCGATGCGATTTCACAAAATCGGTGGTGTTATTTGGTAGTCGGCCAAGTCGGGTTAAGGGATTTAATTGGTTTAAGGCTGACTTTAGGGTTTTTTTGTAAGACCCCAAACCCGGGAGGTCCCACAGTTGGTCATTCATAGCATTAACATAGTTCAAATACAACTGAAAGGTCTTAACATTGCAGCGGAAAGTCATAACCATCAAATCATAGCGATAATTAAACAAAACCAAACAAGTTCAAACAGAATTTAAAATGTCTAAAACAGAAATGCTAGTCTTTAAACAGTATGGGTAGCTTCTGCAATCCACCAAAAGATCCCATCCTAGCATAGTTACCTGAAATTCAATCTAATATACATGCAAAAGTCAGCGTTGCTGAGTGAGTCCTGGGTTTTATCATAAAAATTCATAATTAATATTTATTAACATAATAAGCACAAATAAACACATAAAATAGTCAATGCACGAGTCTACGATCCATAGTTGCCCAAGGGCAGACCAAACATCAAGTCGTGGTACTGCTAGGGACTCTCTTCATCCTACACCAGGTTACTTCTTCCCCGATGTGACACAAAAGTTACTTCTTCCCTTTATGTCATTAATAGGACTTCTTGTTTAGTCAAATTATAGGTTACTTCTTCCCTGTAATAAGACCCTGCGTAATGACCGGACTCGTACATGACCATAAATCACATAACACATTCATCTAATAACATCATTTTTATACACCGAATCATTTATAAGGCCTCAAATAGCAACGTGAACTTGTACACGAAATAAAACATTATCCAGGTAATTAATAAATATCTAAAATAATAACTTATCATTACCTCATGAAATTTATATAAACTAACATGTATATTAGCCCAAAACGTTTAAAATTATAAACATTTAAAAGAGGGCATCTAGAACTCACCTGGTTGTAATGCTCGGATCACACAAAAGAACTAGACAAAATCAGGAAGTGCAAACTTGAGAATAATATCAATAACCTACACATTCAAATTACACATTAATACATACTTAACTATCTTAAGTCATGTGGTTTAATGAGTTTTATATTAATCCTAATGGACCTATGAAGTTATACTTCTAACTCTCATATATATAATATACTTTTTGACATCCTTAAACACCAATTCTCAAGTTCATATTTTTGAACTTATTCATCATCACATGCACAAATATAATTGAAGTAAACTGACATTCACGTGCAACCTTTAATCCTTCACAATCCCACACAATCTCACACACACACTCATGCACGTCACTCACACACACTTATATTATTTCTCCTAGTATATCCCATTCCAACACACAACACCCATGAGTTTCACACATACACCTGTTCATATTTACGCAATTATCACGATCAGTTGACGTTTTACGCATGTACATACATATCATTCATACTCATGCAAACCTAACCATCCTTATAGTTCATTATCCTCCGTTTCATGTTCTAATTCGCTCACGTGCCGAGCTCTGGCTATTCACACGGTTAGGATCATCATCTTGAAGATATTTACCAACACAACCCGTATGAAACACCAACCAATTTCTTGTTGATTACACATATTTGCCAGCAAAATTTGCACCAAAACAAATATCGTAATCAACCGAATATTAAGGAAGAAGCAAAAGTATGTATCAGAATGTGTTTAACCGTCTCTTCAACACCGGCCCAATTCACGATTACTAATCGATTAACAAACGTAATCCAGAAAAACCTAGTAATCATGCGCACGTTAAAAACTGTAAGGTATAATAAACGAACATTATTGATGAGTTCCATGGATCGAACATTACCCGTACAAATGGATACGTTGAAAGCTATTATATTTTCTCTTTCGTTCTTCTTGGTCGTCACTCAAACAAAAGTGTATATAATTGCCGTTCAAAATCCAGATCGTGAGATGGTGGAGGTGCATTAGGGTATGGGAAGTTATCTACCTTATTTACACTTAGATACCTTGAATTAATTTCAAGGTCTTTGAGAAAAGAACACATTTAATCCCCTTCTTTCTTTTCTTTTTTTTTTAACCTTAAACATTCGAAACATTTACAACAACGAAAACTGAGTGTCACCATTTGTTCACAATCTCGTACAAAACCATAATAGAAAGGAAATGCCAGAATTTGTGGTGTTACATTTTTAACAACTATTTTGGGTCTCGTTGATCAAAATTGGTCAAAATCTTTGAAGTTTTTGAAAAATTATACTTAATTTGAAAATTATATATAAATTTATTGTGTGTATGTATAATTTTGAAAAATTACGTATAGAATTCCAATTCGATTAATCCTTAGATGGTACCCCTTCACCCAACTTGTACCTAGTGACTTCTATAACACTTCTTTCAAATCATTTGACTTGTTTTCTGTAAAAAGCTAATTTTCTACTTGTTGGAGGCAATAATTTTTTCACCCCTAGTTTCTAAGCATGATCATGTTTTTATATGCATTATACACCAACTCAGAGTTGTTGACAGCAGAAATGTTCATGAGATGCAAATTGTCTTATGTAAAGTGAAATTAGTAGTGGTTTGTTTCTATTAACGGCTTGTTTAAAAAGTTTACATATGAATACGTCTTAGTGAATCAGATATATTTTTGATCCTTACATTCAAAGTCATTCTGAAGTGGCATTTTCTCAAAAGTAATTAAAAATTTACATATGAACACTTCTTTGTTAATCAGATATATTTTTTATCCTTCCCCATTCAAAGCCAGTCACTTTCTCAAAAATAGTTGGTTTCTGTTATGGACCGAAATAACTCAGTCGAAAATGAAATTTCTTGAGGAAAGTAAATGTTTCAATTTTTATTTGATGGAGGGATTATATTGGTTACTGCAACTGATATGGCAGAAAACATTGTTTTTTATAGGATTTATCAAAGCTTAACAGAGATCCCTCAAGGATTTTGTACGTGAGTGGTAATGCTCTTGAGAGTTGCCTTCAGCCAGAGAACTGTGTAGCAATAAAACCATGGAAATGTGAAGCTGAAGACACACATCTTCTGGATCTTATACCATTTCTTGATTGTAAACACTAGTTTTTACATTTAAAATTTTTTATATTATTTGATGTAACATTCTATGATTTTTTTGATGCTAGGATTTATGGTTACCTTTTAATTGCAGATGTTGCACGGCACATGCCTGCTGATATTCGACCCGTACTAGCTTCATATCAAGGACGTGACATTGCCAAAGAGTTCATAGAACGTTCTAAAGAACATCAGAGGTAAATTTGAGCTGTTTTTTTTACTGCTTTATAACTCTTAAATTATGTCTGTTGTGATGATGATCCAGGAGAAGGCAGGAGCAGAAGCATCAAGGCCGCCTGTGGCGATTCTGATGTGATGATTTCTATAAAAAGGCACAGATAAGTAAATCCGTTAAGCAGATTTGAGATCGAAAATGATTATAACTATGAAGATTTGTGTTTGATTGATACTGTATCATCAGAAGGAGAAAATGATTTACTTATTGGGATCTCATTTCTTGCCTTGACATTTTTGAACCTCTCAACAAGTTTGAGAATAAGAACTCATACATGGCTCTTAAGTTTTAAGATGCATATTGTTTTGCCTATATTTGAAGGTTTTCTTATGAGTAAACTAGTTTTGTTCAGTTTTGCCGCGACTTCCAACTTTTATGTTTGATATTTCTATTTTGGGAGTTAAATTACTATGATTTGATGTTAGGAACGTCGATCAGGATTGTGGGTTTCTGTTTATAAAAGAATGTTATTTATAAATCGGCTTAGTTTATATATCATATTTTAATATTTGAAGCACAATATTTTTGTTACTTTGGAGTGTGGTGAACAATTATAGGAGTTGTAGCAGAGTTCACATTATACAACGCCTGAAACACCACCCCAGGCGTCATATAGGGTGTTATAGTGCATTTATGAGTGTTGTAACAGGCATTTATAAAATAAGAATCTTCAAAATTTTAATTTTTTTCACTAACCACAATATTTACACGAGATACAATGAGAGACCATCCATTTTGCACGAAGGCCAACACCTCACTCCTGGAGCTCTTGATTTTGTTTGCTTGTTTTTGGGAGGGCCTGCCACACTAGAGGTGGGGAAAAAAACTGGAACCAACAACCCGAACCGGAACCGGTGGGTACAAACGGGTCCGGTTTTTTAGACAAATTAGAACTGGAACCGAAATCAGAAAAACCGGAACTAGTTCAAACCTGTACCTGGCCAAAACTCGAACCGGAACCGGCCAAAAACCGGTCGGAACCAGTCAACACCCGGAACCGAGTCTTGACTTTGTTTACCGGATTGCCACACTGCCAGTAGGAGACCAGACAGGTCAACCCTTAGGGGATGACACTAGGGCTACAAAACTCTAGCCAGGCTTGGCCCAAGCACTTGTCCAACAAGTAGATGATAATTCAGAGAACCTAGGGGCGTGAACCAGAACCAAGGGTGCTAAATCGGGTTGAGTTAGTCGGGGGGTTTCTTCAAAAAAATATTGTCCTACCACCCAACCTTAATAACATTCAAGTTAGTCGGGTTCGGGTTGTTTGGGCCAGGTCGGTCGAGTTAATATTTATTTGTTATTATCTTTACCCAATTTAAATTGTTATAAATAATTCATGTTGCAAAACATAAAATACAATGGAAAATGTTTTGAACCATATTTAATTTGATTAATTGATAGTTATAAGTAAACTTAATTAAATATTTAGGTGAAAATTTAAATATATTTTATATTTAATAATTAATATATATACAAAAATAATAATCATCTTTGTTCAGGTTAACCTGAAACCTGACTAATTTTAAAAATATACCTGAAACCCAACCCTATTAATAGTCCTGGTTAATCAGGTTGACCCGAATAACTCAACTAACATTTTTTATCAGAATAATCTGACCCTATTAAGCTTATTTAGGTTCGGCTATTTTCGACACCCCTAACAAGAACTGATAGGAATCAAGTTGCACAACGAAAACAGCAATACACAATGCACACATAAAAAAAAACAAAAAAAAAAAAAGAACACAAGGATTTAATGTGATTCATTCAAGGTAACCTACGTTCATAGGCTACAACTATGATATTCTTATTATGCTAAGCGACACTTATTACATTAATATGACTATAAGTATATATAATATAAAACTCAAGGTTTTCGACTTAGCCCCTAGAAGCCTCTAAGCCTTCATTAAACCCGATAACTATAAATGAAACAGAAACAACTATAATTAAACCAAAAGTATTAGCATTATCATATCACTTTGAGGATCATCCAAAAAGAAATCATGATACATCTTTTCCTTTCTTTAGAACTCATTTGTCTACACTCTATGTACACTTACAAGTCTTAAACTGGTCAATGAAAGTAAACCAGTTACGGGCCCTTCGTCTTTGCATCTGAGCTCAAAAGTTAAAATAAACTCCTTCATATCACCTTCCTCGTTATTCTCCATTAGGTCCCCTCTCCGGGCTCATCTGTTGACTTCTCATTGCAAGCAGTTCAATTGCCATGTCTCTTGGTGACACCATCCAATGATTGGTACCAGGTCCCAACTGAAAAAAACAAACACAAATATTGAATACATAGAGTGTAGACAAATATTATTAAAAAAATTAATACATACACACAAGTATTGAATACATACCCTGCTGATATTTACTGGGGGAGAAGCCTTTTCAAGTGCTGTTGGGGTCCAAATTTTGATGTCCCAATCAATACCACAGCTAGCAAGCATGAGCGTACGTGGATGAGGTTTGATACAATTCACCACTTGTTTATCTGCATCCATAACGCGTATGAGTTTTGCATCTTTTTTCTTCCAAATGAACATTCGTCCACAATCAGACCCACTTACGACATACTCATTAGCGCCAAAGAAACTAACACCTTTAACTGTCATACAATTCCGGTGCCCTTTGAAGACTTGTGGGCCTGGTTTGGAATCAGTGTCAATCTCTGACTCAGAATTAGCAGTTAGATGATGATGATCATCTAAAACTGAATTTATATTGCTGCCCCATCCCATATCCTTAGAAAAAAGATAAATGAACTCTTCACTGTATGAAATCAAAAGTTCACTTTGATTCGAGAAGGCTACTCCTGTAATTCCCACATTCTCGTTACCTAATAAATGCTCAGGACAAAAATGGTCAACTGGCTTTCCAAAAGCAGCTGAAGCATCATATGTATATCTTCTAATATCATATAATCTAGTAAATTCATCTGATCCCGCGATCACAAATAAATTAGGGTTTAACGGATCAATAGCTATAGCATTTAGATGAACCACAGGTGTGAAATATCTGCCCCGTACTGGCTGGCAAGTGAACAGTTCTGTAGCCTTCCTAGTCCTTAAATCAAACTGAAAAATAGATGTTGGATGAGTTATATGAAAAGGAGAATATATATACTTTTAAGAATTGAATATAGTATTTAATGCAAATAATTTTTTTTTAAGAAGTAAATATAGAATTTAATGCATAGTAATTAGATTTGATGACAACTAACATGTTGAACCAATCCATCTTCACCACATGTATAAAAGACCTGTGGACTCATGGGTTCATTAGCTAGCTTATGAGCTCTTCCTTTATGTCTGCCAAGCAATTTTGTCTCCACATTTCCACATTCTAAGATAGCTGCAAGCCTCACCTAGAAATCATTATGTATATGAACAGGAAAATACCATTATAACAAGACGACTAGTAACACACACAATATGAAATTTATAATATTCAACCTATACCTGTCCGTCAGCAGCACAAGTAACAATGCTTCTGTCATCGGTTTCTGGCATGATTTTTGCGTGGAAGATATTGTTATTATGCCCAGAATTGAAGGAAAGTTTAATGCACCCAGTTTCCCAATCCCATAGTACAACTCTCCTGTCATCTGAACCAGAGACCACTATATCTCCATATGCATTAAAGCTCACTGTGTTCACACATCCTAGGTGTTTTTGCAGCTTCCTTGCAAGATCAAGTTTGAGGACGAGATCCTTGAAAATGAAAAACAGTTATGAAAGTGATGAAAAAAAAAAGTTGTAGCAACTCTTGACCATTAAGTGACTATCTAAGGTGACATTTGGTCACACCATCATCAAGCCCTTCCACCATATCACATAGAGGCTTAATGAAGAAAGTGACCATGGTCAACTACTTGACCCTGACGCCACCAATCATGTTTTTTTTTCTTTTTTCGTTACTTCTAAACCAAATAAAAAAAAACCCAATCACCATCCATCTTTTCACCAACTACATTTTCCGATTACACACATTTTTAATTCATTCCATTAATCACCACTATTCTCGCTTGGGCTGCTTTAATGGTAGTCTTTACATTTTCCCTTGCTTGCATGGTGCCTATGTGGCACATGGTCAAACTTCACAAGTGACCATTACATATAGCTTAACTCTAAGGCATTATACAACATGATTTCCGTCTTTATCAATCAAATAAAGCAAGAGAATAAAAATGATAAATTTGTTAACCAATCAAACAAAAACAACAAGCCATAGACCACACTGCAACTCATACATAGATGGACCACTAGAATACAATTGAAAAGTACCTATAAGGTATATGAATACGGGTATTATGATCAAAACGAAGCAATTCTATACACAAATACCTGGATCAATGATTCAGAAGGAATGGTCTTAATGAAAGATAAAGATTACGCAGATACACACAAGGAAACATCAAGTAATATCAGGTCTAATTTTTATATAAGATGACTGTAAGGCTTAAACAAGTAAACAAAATTCTCAATAGCTTTTTCTAATTTCACAATTAAGTTTTGGTAGAAATTGTATTAATATTCATTTCTCTAAGCGCTAGAGAAATTCATAGCAAGCACCTACCAACTAAAAGAATCATTGCTGAAAATGAGTAAATGTTCCATACATTGGCAGTGAAGAAATTTTCTGCACCAAGGTATTACCAGAATTAAAAAACAAAAATTCAGAAAAACAAATCCTTATAAACAAGAACACCCAATTTTTAACCAACTTTGGTCAACCTTGTAGCTATTCATGTGGCTGAATCTGATACTTGCATATAGAAAACAAACATATAAACACTGGTATATGCGACTGTTGGAAAGGATTTACAATTGCACACGCAATTCGCCTAATAACTGCGCTCTATAACAGATTTTGATCAAATTTGGCAAACTCAACATCTGCATATCATGTAATTGGTTCATCGATGATCTACCTGCTTGTAAACACACACACAAACAAGCAAATAGACATATGCATGACTTAATCGTCCGAATTCGGCTATGCAAAGCACACGACTGAACTATATACCTCCGAATTAGCGAGACGGCGAGCGAATTTTCTGGTGGAAAGATGGCCGACTTCACGGCGGCAGATATCAATCACCGCCTTGTCCTTTTTCTCCGTCATCCTGCGACGCTAAAAGTAATTAAACACGCAACATACGGTCCTTCTTGAACATAGATGAATCCAAATTCATCAATGGTGGAATTTGATCTTGATACCGTAAATCGACGAAATTAGTATTGTTTGATCGAAATAAAGCCTGAATCTGAATCTTAATGCAAGTAAATACCTAGAAGAAAATTTCATTTTTAGACCTCTGAAGCTGACAATCGAAACCACACCGATTGATCCGATGGGAGGTGAATACCTCCATTTTTATGTCACTCACGCACATCGCACTCATGCAAATCCAAAGTTACCGAACCCAGACAAAATAACGAAACCAAAATTTTAAGCCCGAGTTGGTTTTTTTTTTTTTTTGTTTTTTTTTTTATATTTTAATAATAGATATAATGTTATTACTTTTACCGACTTCTTTTTTTGTAATGAACACACCTTTCCAATACATCTACCCCATTCCTCTATTTTGACTAACCGTAACATTAAAGACTGTATTTACTACATTCATTATAATCATCACTGTTACATCAGTTTTTTACATATTATTCACACATGCATTCACTTTACTCTTTTTAACTATAACTCACAATTTTCACATACACCATCTCTCTACCACATCACCATTTTATTTCCTATTTTTCATTTTACTCATCCTCTTTTTTGTGGGTCCCACCTACACCATACATTGGTGTACTTGCTCACATTAGACTTGAGATGTTTTCATTTCTCCTCCCCTCCAACGCGCCTTTCTTGTGTGCGACCTCCACAGCATCAAATGCCAACACCATTAAGTGCGCAATACGGAAGGTTTTAGTTTTAGTATATTAAAATTTTTTTAAACCTAACCGAAACAAATAAAATCAATGGTTCGGTGAGTTTTTCTGAAAATTGATATCTTAATTGGAAACACAAAAGACCAAAATTTGGATTGAATGGGCGGAAATTTCACATTATTTAGAGTTTTAATTTCATAAGATTGTTTTTATTTGGATTGAAACATACTTCTATCAATCTTTAAAGAAGTAATGTAATGATTAAAATGAATGAGAGACAACTTAGAAATCTCAAGTTTAATATTCACTCAGGATGATTTTTTCTTAGAGGTCACCAACCTGGTTGTTTGCGACCGTGATACAAAATAAGATACGTAAATAAGATAGTTATTCTTGTGATTTTGGAATTTTATTATTTATAAGATGTTCCAGTTAGCTTAGAATTTAATTTCTAAAGTTATGTGAATACCCTAACTACTATATGGAAAATTATTGAAAGTTCAAACTTGGGTTTACATATTCTCCTTTAGTTTATTATATTAATTGATTATAATTATAATTATAATTCCTAATTTTGTTTTACAGAATTATAAATCACTCAATGGAAACATTTCGTATGCGATTATGGGAGTATGAATAAAGAAGATGCACCCATCGTTAATGCTATGCCACTCATTTGATCTTGATTTGGAGTTCCAAGTAAAGAAATAAGGATGGTGTTCCAAACTCCAAAGAGCTCATTTGTTTCTTTTTATTAATAGCAAATTTATTTTATTTACTACTCCAATCGAAATTACATATATATTTACTCTCGTTTGAATTCATAACATAACTCTTTACAAGTACTTTTTATCTAAAAGATAAGCATTCATCAATCAAAAAAGATTTTACTGCTCCTATGAAAAATGATGGTTTCACATACTCACAACTGACATTTTTGCGGCTAGGAAGATACAATCTGACGAAAGAAAATATTTAGTCATAAATAACCAATGAAAAACAAACTTATTGCCAAAACATACTAATTTCTTTAAAAGCATTTCTCTTTTTCTAAAATGGATAATTAATAACAAAAACAATTCTTTCCTTCTTACAAACAAATTAATATGAACCAGAGATGATAACTTTTCTCAGTGACATAAATTTGTTGATATGCGTCATATTAATAATAGGGCAAAATTTGAATTTTTTTAATTATAAAAATGAAACGAGTAAAAAAATTCTTCCTGTTATGCTTTAGATGATTAAACCCTTTATAAACATTTGATATCAAAAAATAAGTTTTCGGTAGTTGAGTTATATGACAATGGTTATATATTTAAACAATTTATAAAACTATTAACTAATAATGTTTACAAATGTACAAGGAAACACAAGGTTACAACTTACAACACAGGTTGATAATTTCATATATACACCCTCTTTAGAGTTTAGATAGATATTCAGGTCCTTTGTTTTGTGCCCATTTCTCATTTCACATCTTCATGTTCAATTGCAAGAGACGAATACATGCCAAAAACGAAGATCAAGAAACTGAGGGAAACAGGCTAAACAAAAGGATCCTTATCAAGATATAAACAAAGACTTGTAGAGTTTTAAGAGTCTTACCTGTTGCAAGAATTGACATTCAGTTCTGCTATTCATATTCTGCTTCCACATCTCCATACCCATCCGCATAATCATCATCGTCATCATCATTAACATCAGCATCATCAAGATCATCATCAGTCATGTTTTCATCTTCTTGAAATATCCATTGCTCGAGTTCATCAACTTCTTCGTAATCATGCATGTAGATATCATCCAAGTTATCCCACTTATCAGTCCTGAGCTCTTCCCCACGAGTCATCAAGTTCAAAAATGGTCTATTTAATGCTAATGAGTCCACTAACTCATGATTCATGGAAGCAGCCACTCCCAACCACCTCAACCCAGGAAATAAGGTTTCTTAAGCCACTGAAAAGCAAGTTTAGAAATCCCACCACAGTTGTATAAATCCAACGATCTCAAACTACTACCATGCCACCTGTCACCATCAGCCATCGTCATTGAAGCTAACGCCATCACTGACGTGTCACCGATAAGAGGCACTGTCTCATTCGAAGGTCAACAAGTGGAATTCGATTCTTTGCTAGAAAAAGCACACCGCCATTTGTGAGATTAGGCAGATTAGACAAATCCAATTCTCTAATCCTCTGTTTGACCACTGTTAAAAATAGAAGAGACACACTTGCATGTTAGCCTCTTACACCCCCTAATGGATAATTTATGAAGACTGCTTTGTGTAACCCTTCTGTAAATATGAACAACCCCAAATCAGTTACATCCGTGCCATCTAACAACAAAGTCCTCAGTTTTGAAGTTTGCTAATAGCGTGAAGTGCTTTA